>OX328130.1:19036988-19339488 GCA_946811695.1 Gonocerus acuteangulatus
CCATGAAATTTAAAATAGGGCAAGCAAATTGAGAAGAGTCATGAAATTGAAACAACATCATGAAATTTCAGTTTTACCGGAGTCTGTGCATTCGTAAATGTCCCTGTTTTCGTAGGGTGACTGAATTCTATCTCCCCTTCCCACCCCTTTCCATAGTTTGATTCTTTTTTTGTAGCATGTTTCACATCAATTATCCATTATTTACATATATTTTTATATCTATTTATTCATATTAAGTTTTTCTTTCATTCAGACTTTAATATTGAAATTATGTATATTGACAAAAAATATTTAGTTAGTAATATTTTTAGAAATTTTTAATTCTGCTAGCATTGTTAAAAATTGTTGAGACTGCTAACTCCATAGTTATTCTAAAAATTTTAGTACCGTCATTTCTTCACTTTTAAAATGAGTGTAACTATCCTCTTTAACCTATGATGCACATTTTATACAGTTTTAAATTGTAATTTTATAGATTTCACGGTTCCCCGTGACAGGTTACAAATAATTTTAAGCTAAAATTTAAAGCTTTTTCTTTCTAATTGAAATTATTTTCTTTTTAATGGGCATAAAATTTGTATTTAAAGTTATGAAAATGGCTTTCACAAAAATAGTAGACATCCTAGTCTAGCTTACTTCATTCTAAGCCGATATCCTTTACATAATTTTGGTCCAGAGGACAATTTTTTTTTAAATATATCTAATCTATTATTTTATAAAAATAAATTAGAAATATAAAGAATGACATTTTTTTTTCTTTTGTTTCATATCATAGTTTCTTCATTCATAGAAATTAATGAAACTATTCTTCATTAAACAATTGTTGGTAATGAGCAGTGTAGGGCACATTGTAATTCAATTAAGAATTACGATTACATTGTATTTGTAGTTCATGAATTAGAATTACATCAAGAGAAATAATTCAATTAAAACGTGAATTATAATTACATTGTAATCCTGTAATGTAATTGAAGCACTAATTATGTAATTCAAATATCAATTACCAAGAATTGTAATTGTAATTCAATTTTATCAAAAATTGTAATTTAATTATAATTGTAATTTTTTTGTGGTGCTTCGACTGCTAGGGTCATTAGCACCTGTAATTGATATGTTCAGCCTTTTCAATTACAATAAAAAATGTAATTCAAATACCATTTGAATTACATTGTAATTCAAATTTACTTAACACTTATTTCAAATAACTACGTAATTCAAATACTTGAGTTCTATTTAATTGAAATACAGTTAATCAAATTGAATTATTTTTTCAATTACTGTAATTGATATTTTCAGACTGTTACAATTAAAAAAAGTAAATCATAATTTAAATATCATTTGAATTACATTTTAATTCAAATTTGCACAACGCTGGTAATGAGTTAGATTTAATTGTGAATGCTAACTAAATGAAGTACGAAGGTCTTTCCCAAAGTTTTATTATATAAAACCAATAATTTCCATTCAAAGTTCTAAACCTTCAAGATGAGGAATTTACAAGTAGTTTTTTTTTTAAACAGTAAGTAAAGCTGTACTGAGCAAGGAAAACCTCTACAAAAGAATATACATTGTTTAAATAATAATAATAATTTTTGTTAATTAGTTTATATCGTCCTGATTAAAATAACTGAAATGTTAAGTCTATTACGGATGTAATGGTTTATTATACTAAATAAGAAATGCATTCCCTTTTCTCATTTTGAGATGTCTCTTTTTAAATTATAACTTATGTTGACTATAAGCCAGTTCATCGAAAGGTATAGATAACTTATACCAGGAAAAGTATATTTATCGATAAAATTGTTTTATGAATCAAAAATATACAGTTGGGCGGTCCGTTAATAAAAAAAAATATGATAAGTGCTGTTGCATTTATCAAATTCTTTTTTTTATTTCAGTGGTAGTTTAGCAACTCCTGATAAGATAAAATTGTTGAGGGCCTGTTCTTAGAGATTCTTAATGAGAGTGTAACGCTACAGTTCACAACTGTATTGCTTCCTTAGTGTGTGGGCTTCAATCTGCATTATTTTTTCTATTTTCAATTAGAAAACTCTCAGAATGAAGTTGCTTTCTCCAATCCATTGGACTGAGGTTTTTTTCATTGACGATTTTGACCTGTAAGTAACATCTTAAAAATTATTTCAGTTTATTTTTTTCCGTTGAGTGTGATTTGAAAATCTTTGTGCAAACAATTCTTTCTGCTATTTTTCTCCCGACTAATCAGTTTTTTCTTTCAAAACAGCCAATGTTTATTTTCTCATTCAATTTAAGTAATAAAGTTTCTTCTCTTCTTCGTGTAATGATTTCTGGTCCACATACTCATGCAACAGCACTTATCATATTTTTTTTTATTTTCGGACCGCCCAACTGTATATTTTTGATTCATAAAACAATTTTATCGATAAATATACTTTTCCTTGTATAAATTATCTATACCTTTCGATGAACTGGCTTATAGTCAACATAAGTTATAATTTAAAAAGAGACATCTCAAAATGAGAAAAGGGAATGCATTTCTTATTTAGTATAATAAACCATTACATCCGTAATAGACTTAACATTTCAGTTATTTTAATCAGGACGATATAAACTAATTAACAAAAATTATTATTATTATTTCAACAATGTATATTCTTTTGTAGAGGCTTTCCTTGCTCAGTACAGCTTTACTTACTGTTTAAAAAAAAAACTACTTGTAAATTCCTCATCTTGAAGGTTTAGAACTCATTTTAAATAAAAAGTAGTAGTTTAAAGTAATTAGTAGTCAAATTGAAACTCTTTAAGCTTTATTTTATTTTATTAAATATAATCTCTTATATAAAAAGATAAATTTTTTCATATTAATTACTATTTTTATAAGTAAATATTTATAACTAGGGAACGGATGTTCATGTAAAATAAAATTCAAAATTTTTACATATATATTTAACTATTTATAATGAAATATTTAATATAAAAAACTGAAAATATTGAGTAAACAAATTCCTAAAATTTATTTATTTTTTATAAATATGGCACAGGTCAAAAGAATAGTACTCCATTTTCTATGTACTATTTTATTGTTGCACGCCCTACATGTTTCGTGGCCTTTATGCCACGAAACATGGATTTAATGGCCCCTGAGGAGGTGGCATAAAGGCCACAAAACATGTAGGGCATGCCAACAATAAAATAGTACATAAAAAATGGAGTACTATTCTTTTGACCTATGCCATATTTATAAAAAATAAATAAATATACGTAACTAAAGGTCATAAATACGTGGAATAAAATTCCTAAAAGACTATAAAATATTGAAAAGAAAAGCATAAATAATAAATAGGAACTCAGTTATTATAAATGGAAAGAACAAAAGTTGAAAATCTTTAGAACAAAATTACTAAAACTCTATAACATATTGAAAAATAAGGCATAAACAAAAATTAGCAACTCATTATAAAAGGGGAAAAAGAAGTGTTTTTCTCTCTAACTTTTAGGTATTGTGTTTCTGAATAGAGATAATTAAAATGGAGGCCCGGTGGCGGATTCCCACTATGGGGTGGTGGCTTTTCTTTAGAAAAAAGAAAAGGCATCAGCCCTATCCTGGCTAGAAAAGGGTGATAACCTATAGATAACCCGTCCCAAAAATTCTTAGTTGATAATAATGGATGTTAAAATTTAAATATTTATTTATTTAAATTTTAACGTCCATTATTATTAACTACGAATTTTGGGACGGGTTATCTATAGGTTATCACCCTTTTCTAGCCAGGATAGGGCTGATGCCTTTTCTTTTTTCAAAAGAAAAGCTACCACCACTAGTGGGAATCGAACCCACGACCTTTGGCACGGAGTGATCACGCCTTAATGCTCACGGCTATCGGGCCTCCAAAATTTAAATAAATAAAAGTAAATTTAAAAAAAGAAATGTTTCATATGCCTTTTTTCTTTGCCTGTAACCTTAATTTTTACCTTACTTTATTTTATTATTTATTTTTAATATTTGAATCTCAGAATTGCTTATTCTTAAATATTGTTAATATAATTGATTTATTTTGTTTCAGTGATGAGAACAACAGCTCACTGAACGAGACCATCAAGGTTGGAGCTTTTGTCGAATCAGTGAATCAAAAGGAGCGAGTGAGCGAGAGCGATGACGTTCCCTTCTCCAACCTTCTGAAGACATGCGTGGGCGGAGGAGGCATCGGTAAGCAGAATACGATCGAGATTAAGACTCCAGAGCAGACCACAGAGGCAAAGGAAGACTCTGACAATGGCAATGTCTCTCCAAGATCGCTCACGCACGATGATTTCATTATGGTAGACTTGGTAAACAATCTATTAAATTAACATTGTCCTTATTCACTTCCTGCCTCCAATTATTAACAATAATAGTAAAAATGTAAGGTCTCCATCTTAGGGTTGATTCGATAATGCATAGAGCAGGGAGTTGGGCCCTCTTCATTCTTTTATTTGGCTGTTTAGTTTTAGCTCAATGTAACTAGAGACTTTTATATATTTATTGATTTTCAGACCTCAAGTTGGTTTAATTTTTTGTGTGATTTTAATATTCTTTTGGGGGCGCGGTTAGCTCAGCGGTAGGGCACTGGACTAATATCCTGGGGAACCTGTGTTCAAATCCCGAGCAAGCACTAAAGATTTTTATCTTCTAGTGTCTTCATTCATGGGTTGGATTCGGCCACCCTGACCCTCCCTTGTCCAACCCAGCCTTTAATTAATTTATTAATGGGTACCTTGGTACTAATGACCCTAGCAGTCGAAGCTGCAAAGGGGAAAATCAGGTGGCTGGAGCATAGTCCTGACCCCACTATCTCCCCAGTGTCG
The DNA here is from genome assembly GCA_946811695.1 of Gonocerus acuteangulatus. Classification (NCBI taxonomy): domain Eukaryota; kingdom Metazoa; phylum Arthropoda; class Insecta; order Hemiptera; family Coreidae; genus Gonocerus; species Gonocerus acuteangulatus. Next base: position 19,041,813 of record OX328130.1, read on the forward strand.
TACGGTCATGAATCAGATACCTCTATAGTATCTGCCCCTCGTGGCCAGTTACGGGACTGTTTTTTTTTTATTATTCATTGTTAAACGTTATTTTTTTTTCGTGTTTAACGGCTTATGGAGCTACTAATGCCGGGCTATCAAGAGATTGCCACCCTTTTATTATCCAACAGCACGTTGTCGGTCACCCATTCAGGTACTGGCCACGCCCGACATTGCTTAACTTCGGCGATCTACAGGGGGAACCGGTGCATTCAACGAGGCTCTCTGGCTGTACAGCCTGTTTTTTTGTGTGTGTGTTTTTATATATATATATAAATACAAAGGTGGCAATCGGTAGGTAGCCCAGCATCAGTAGCCCAATGCTCTGTTAAACACACACACAAAAAAACAAAACAAAGCTTTACAAAGTATTTTGACTACCTAGATTGTTAGCACCATACAGCGTTGTTAAAACTTTTTTTTAATTTCAATATCTTATAGAGAACCAAAATTTTCTACCCATGTTTATGCTAGGCAGATGGTCAATAAAAATAGAATTAACTGCGTAAAGTTTTAATCAATATAAGTTCTCCATGTTTCACAGGTGTTGGGAGCTGGTTGGTGAAGATCATCACTTAGGGAAATGAATAGGCCAACCTTCATTGGTTAGAAAAGTTTATTTTCAGAGCACTTTCGAGATCAAGTCTCATCATCAGTGCATGTTGACAACAACATACCAAATATACAACAAATCTACAAACAAAGATAAAACATTGATATACATTTTTAGAAATTTCAGTCAATAGATTAAAACACTACAAGTTAAAAATAAATGAAGTGAAGGTTGGCCTATTCATTTTCCTACGTGGTTCTCCATGTTTCATACCATTTTGCGTCTTCAGGGGCCAAAGTCCATTTGTATAGCCTGAATGTACAGAGGTGAACCTCCTTTGACATAGTCATTGTATGGAATGGTTCTCCTTTGCAGAATTAGGCTTTATTATTAGTATAGTGAGCTTTTTGTCTCCTGAAGAGACAACTCATGAAGAGGTGTGAATCACGTAGAGCTTATTTTAACACATTTGGGCCCGATGTCGTGGAATATGCGTCCGAGAGATGAGATGTGTTCTGCGGGCCCGACATCGTGGCGTGTCCGACAGCAGATAGCTTGACATTCTTTCTATCCCCAATACCATTTCTATACCCTTAGTATTTGGTTTGGAACCTCATTATGTTATTCCTGGTTAGGTTTGCAAGTCTGGTATCGAATGATACTGAATCCACCCGAACAATTTCTTCAGTGGGGTTTTTGACACTTAACTAAATTTTTAATTAATCCACTAAAAGTACATTTTTTCAAAAGTTTTTTTCACTTATTTATTTTTTTTATATGTTTGCCAAAATAATTATACAAAAGGCGAGGTTAATCATTTATTTATATAATTTCAATATTATGATATAATTTGTAGGAATAATGTTGTTAATCATGATGATAGAGCTGTGGCTCTATGAGGGCTGTGCGTTATTGAACAAAATCCTGTCGTGGAGACCTCAAATTTTTACTATTCCCTTCAATATATATTACCACCAACATCCAGCACAACCTGTAACATTATGGCACTTATTAAAATAGTCATTAATATATCCTTGTGTAATGCCCTTCCTTTTTTTCCATAATAATGAGAGATTTGTGGAATATAAGAGGAAAAATATATCTACAACCACGTTTTTTTTTTACAAAAAATAGATGCCTTTTTAAAAGATTTATATTTTTTTTCTTAATCATTCACTCTTTGTGAATTATGCCAAATTATTCCCTGCTTAAAATTACAACTCAATAAGAACAAACGCTTAAGTACAGCATTGTTTTATTATTAATTTTAAAAAGAAGGAGTCAAATTTCTTAGCTAAAGATGTATTTCTTCATTAATTTTTCCTTTTATAAAAAATTGTATTTTTTTTCATCCTATTGACTAACTATTAGTGATCTAATAAATACTAGTTCAAACATTTTGTATTATCTTTACAAAGTTATTGGTACATTGAAAGAAATTTGATACAAAACTCTTTCGTCTGACTTGAAAGGTTAGGTTTGTGAACCAGCAGAATCCGTCCACCGGAACATGTTTTTTGGAGCAATTCGAGAGATGTCCACTGAGAAATAAGTGCTTAAAACTTAAAAAATGTTAGTTTTGTTCTTTTCAACGAGTTTCTTTCTCTGTTTAACTTTTTAAGTGGTTGTTGTTTTGTTTTTTAATTGCATTTAACAATATATTTTAGTAAAACAAGGTAAGAAAATGATAAATATTGTTGTAGTGTTTCCAACGGTGATTGTTGAGAAAGAGAATGGAGTAATTTCTGCTTAGGATAAGATCGTTTTCCTGTTGTGACGCTTAAAATCTTATATTACTTCTCTTTGAGATTTTATTTTATTTTTTTTACGAAAGATCAAACGCTACCAATAACTGCTTCTATTCCTTTACTAATGGCACTAGGGGTATGAACGGAACCACACTGAAGATGATGCAGTTCCTGCCAGTCGGACTTTTATTTGCTATGTTGCCTACTTATAAGTGAATTTTAATGAATCAATTTTGAATAATAATATTTATATATATGTAATATTTTGACATGTAATATATTATACGTAGAGAATGGCATACATATCTGGAGCATCCCTAGATAAAAAAAACAAAAAAAAAACAAATAATTGAAATGTGTTAGTTTTTGTGGAGTGTCAACAATTCTGAAACCTATTGCTGCAACAGTGTAGCACTGTAAGAGAAAACTTCATCGAGCTTCTCAACCTTTTTATAATCCTTGAGCCAACATTTCATAATATTTGAAGAGATGCCGGCGCCTATTTTAAAATTTGGGAAAAAAAAAGTATTATCAACAATTGCAGATAACTTTATTCAAAAGACTGCTTTATGGAGGTAATTAAAGGAAAACACATATTGCATAATGTTTTCTTTTAGATAAAAACGGTTAATTCATGTTTATCCGTGATTATGAAGATAATAACTTCCAGGATGCATCTCCTAGGAGATTTATTATGTTTTCATCAAAATTGAGATTGTTGGGGTTGATTCATAATAGCCTAACACGTTCAATGTCATCTTGGCTCACTTTAGGCTTCCGCTGCGATTGATTTTAATTTACTTTCCATCTGTCTGTTTTTTTTTTTTTTTTTGTTTTTTTTACAATTGATCATTTGTTTTAATATCTATAACATTGTAGGAATGAAAAAAAAAAAATGTGCTTTATAATTCGAATAAAAACTAATGTGCTTATAGTCATTGGAACAGAGAGATGTGTTCTGCGGGTCCAGTGCCATGGCGTGTGCGTCAGCAGATAGCTTGGCTTTCTTTCTATCCCCACTACTCCGGGCCTCCTTCGTATTTGGTTTGGGACCTCATTACGCTATTCCCGGTTAGGTTTGCGGTCCTGGTATAGTATGATGCTGAATCCGCGCGAAAAATTCCTTCAGTGGCCCCGTTTTGTGGCGTATTTGACACTTTACTAAATTGTAATTAATCCACTAAAAATAAATCATTTCAAAAGTTTCTTCATTTATATATATATATATATATATATATATATATATATATATACCGAAATAACTATACAAAATGAACACTTGTGCCCTCATGAAAATTTTGTTCGAAGCCATCGGCCCTGAAAGTGTTGAGGGCAAGACAGAAACCAAGCAGGTGTTACTATTCGGGTAGGCAGCAAGAAACTGAATGGGCCTGAGCTCCATATGGTGCTCTTCGTCTCTTGGAAGGGGTGGGGAGACCCCCGGACAGTGCTCTCAGTCCAGCCATAAAAAGCACCAAATGGTGCTCACTGTATTGAACATGTTAATAAAACTACTTTTTTTTTTTTTTTTTTTTTTTTTTTTTTTTTGTTTTAATTGTTCATATTTTCCCCAATGTTTCGGGTTGATTTCAAGCCTTCGTTAGTTCATCCTCTTCTTGTACGCCTGATAAAGGCAAGAAAATCAATTCAAAACTAGAAAAAACTAAAGCATTTAAAAAATAATAATGTAGTTTATTTGAACAATCATGTCAACAATCTCTTCTGAGTTATAGTTCAGTTTTTTAAATAATGTTTATGAATGGTAGATTTTGGGTTAAATTTCCTTAGGAAGATTAAGTTCATTTTAGAAAAAATAGTTCAACTCTTATCTATTCTATCTTCATAGTTCTTCTAATAGCACATTTCAAAACTTTTCTACTTTTTAATAGATACGTCTCAACTCAAATATTAATTTTTTGAGAATTTGCTGAATGAAAAGGATTCTGAACACATAAATTATTTAGCAGAATTACTTCAGTTTTATTTTTTGTAATGCATATTTTTTTTCTTTTTACAGAAAACTCCTTTTGCCGAATCAAATGCAAATACAGATCTTGGGTTGTTCTATCGAGAATGTCAGAGTGCTCCTCAGCTGGAAGGGTTTGGAACCGAACCGACCGTCGCCGAGCAAGTGGGAGACCTCACGAGGCAGCTCGAGGCCTTTGAAGTGAGCCTGAAGGAGTATGACAACGTCATCACCGAACTATACGCAAGTGACAACAACAATTGAGCACCTCCGTGTCTGTTCTGTGATGGCTTTGAGCATAAGCCCTGAGAGTAGAGTACAGCCCCTGAAGCTACTCTTTAACTTTTAAGTGTTTCCCTTCTCAGTATGTGAATTTTATTGAGAAATTCGAGGAGAACTTCAGTTTGTGATAATACAAAAAATGGGAAGGAAAGATAGAAGAATCCCTGGCTTTAAATTATTTTGTAAATTAAACTTAATTTATATTGAATTATTTATTTTGAACTGTTACTAAACTTATTCCAGGGAGGATATGATGAAATAAAAACAATTTTGTTAATTTCAAAGTTTATCTACGACATTGTCATATTTAGTTTGTACTGAAATAAAGTAATGAACATATTTGTGATAGTATTGATATTTAAAGACACTTCTTGAATGAAGCATGTATATTTAGTATAAATACATTATGGAATAGTTACATATTTTCTTTTCCGATAAAGAAAAAAGTACGAATTCTTTCTGGAGAATGAAATCATTGAAATTAATAACTGAATTGTTTGGATAAAGTCTATTCCTAGATTTTTTTTTTTTTCAATTCATAAATAGCTTTGTTACTCTATTAAAATAATTTATTTATGTATGAGCATCTGCTGCCAAGGTGATTCGCTCTATTCAATTTAGAAAATAATTGATTTAAATTAGTCCTATTTTTGGCCGAGCATCACTCGATGTGAAAATTTCAGTACCTCGAGTGACATTGTCCAAGTAGTACAGCCCTTAATTCATGTTCTGGATTGGTTTTGAGTTAAACACTCAAATACACATTGCAAGGTTTTATCTTCTAATGTTTTCATTTGTAGTTGTGGTTAAGAATCAGAGTCACAGTCTATCCCTAGGCCTACCCAGTCTTTCATGGGTACCTGCTAAGGCGAAAATCCTGTAGGCAGTACGTATTACTGACAACACTATTTCACTAATGTGTCTTAAGAGGTAATATTATCTTGTCTGGTCAAAATCAAAGTCATTTTCTGCAATTTATGGATAACAAATAAATAAATATTTTTCAATTCTTTGTGTCATAAGTTTTATATGGGATGTTAAAGTACCAAAAAAAAAAAAAGAAGTTTTAATTCTTCGAAAACAAAATGGCGGTGCTATGTCTGACAAACGGAACCCCTCATTTTTCTTGGGCGATAATCTGCAGACGGCAATTTTTAATCTAGGACACAAAAGTAAAATTATTGTTTGAGAGGAGATCGTTGACCGTTGATGATGCAAGGTAGGGATTGTCGGGGTTCGGTCACTGCTTCTTAATAAAACTACATTTTATCGTGAAAATCGTGACACACATATCTATCTATATAAACGTCGGCACAATAAAACCATTTTCACGATAAAATGTAGTTTTATTAAGAAGCAGTGACCAAAAGTAAAATTATTTTCAAATAAGAAGGTTAAATCTAGTAAAGTACGTAGGACATTTAAGAAATATTAATTTTTTCAAAAGTAGTAAACAATTCTTAATTTTCTATTAAAAAACCCATTGAAAATCGTAATAATTCAATGAATGGAAAAAATACCTAAACACTTTATTAGCGAATATCATTAGGAATCTGCAGTTAAAATTTGAAGTTGATCGGGAGAAAATTGAAAGTGCTAGCGTATCGCCCGATTTGAAAAATATAGTTTTGAGAAAATCGACTTTGAAGTTCATTGTACCAAAAAGTTCATTTTATTATTTTTTAGTGGTTTTTAATTTTGAAATATATCGGGACTTCAGTTGAAAATTCAAATTTTCGGCACATTTAAAAACTGTTTTGGAACATAAAAACTCTTGGATATCATTTTTGATTAGTTAAAGAAGCATTTAAGCCAATTAAAAAAAAAAAATAATGCAAGGTAGTATTACCTCTTACAATCAATAATTTAGCTACACAGTATTTGCTTCTCTGGGCTCTTGTAGTTTGTTACAGGATTGATATGATTTCTAAACCTTCCTGCATAGCTCAGTTGTTTTTTTTTTTGTTTTTTTCATTGACTTATTATGTAGGATGTTTCTTGAAGAATAATGGGCTCTAGATATCAATATTATTCAATTGGAAATCTTTTTTTGAATGTTTTAAAGTCTGAAAAACAAGTTTCAAAAACCTATTATCTAAGAAGTTAAATCGCTCAGATTATCCTTTATGCCACAAATATTTGTGACTTCTTTATTTTGTACTAATATATTATTTATACATTGTTTACTCAGAAAGCTAGACTTAAACTGTTTAGTTAGCATTGAAGCATATATCTACTGATGGCGAAAGCTTTTGTTCTCACTCGTCTCGAGGAATATGTTTCTTGTGACTTTTATAAGGTACCTCTATGTAATTTTATATTCACTGCATCATTGAATCAGTTCCTAGTTAAATCTGAGAGATTTACGTAATATTCGATGATCTGTGAAGTATTAACTCTTTGGAATATTCATAGGTTTTATTGTCTTATTAAAAATAACGTATTTTACAGTTTAACTTGAGATCTTTTCTGTTGGATACGTTGATAGAAATAGGATTTAACTTTGTTTTTGTGTACTTGTTCAAAACAGTATGATTGTTTGGAGATCAGTAGCCATTGTATAAGTTTTGTTTAGATAATATGGGGCGAAAAACCTCACGGTCGTCAGCGCCCTACCATTTGTATAAGTTGCTTGTTTTTTTGTTGTTGTTTTTTTATTATTTATTTATTTAAATTTTAACATCAATTATTATTAACTAAGAATTTTGGGACGGGTTATCTATAGGTTACCATACTTGCCAGGATAGGCCTGATGCCTTTTCTTTTTTCTAAAGAAAAGCCACCACCACATTGTGGGAATCGAACCCACGACCTTTAGTACTGAGTGTTATGTTGTCATCCCTTAACACTCATGGCCACCAGGCCTCCTTTTTATTTGTTATCACTTTGTAGTGTTTGAAACAATGCTTTCATAGTTGTGGTATTTGGGGTTTGGGATTTAAATCATACTGAAATAATTAGCTGGGAATTTTGTGATATTTGTATAAAAAATTGAATGTTCCAGACTACTTTTAGACTTCATTTGGGAACTTAATAATTGTTATATCTTTATTCATATATTTGCAAAAGCACATATTAAATGGCTAGGGGTTCATATTCATATACTTTCTTATCATTTTTTTGATCATCTATTTTGTCCAACAGAAAAGTTCTCTATTCTCAAAAGTCTGAGCTTTACTGTTATTTATTGTGTAAATTTATATAAGATGCTTTTTTCCTTTTTTTATGTTGTGATTCCATTATGAAATTAATTTTAAGAAACTTGTACATACATTATGAAATTACAGAGTTCACTTGTAATGTTGATTCATTTTTATATGGGCACATTTTATTAAGTTAAACCGGCATATATCAAGAAAATTCTCAATGGAACAGTTTTTTGCCTATTTTCTACAAGTTCCAAATACCAAGTTTACACGATTTCTGTATATTAACACGTTCAATACGATGGGCACCATATGGTGCTCATAAATTCCTTATGGCTAGACTTGACAAGCACCATATGGTGCTGACCAAGCCTTATGTCTGAACTGAGAACACAATATGGTGCTCTCCCCACCCCTTCCCAAATACGATGAGCACCATATGGAGCTCGGGTCCAAAGCCGCAGCCTTAGCCCAAAGTGAGCCAAGATGGCGGCAACATTGAACGTGTTAAGGAAATGGAATTATATGTTTTAGTATACAAATTGTAGATATCATATTACGAATAATCTATAGGTTACTAAATAATTCACCCCGACATTGGGTGCTAAAGACTTTTGTCACTCTCACCTTCTTCTTAAATTAATTAAGATGAAAGGAAAATGATCTTTGCTTATCTGTAAGCGTCAAACTTTCATAAAACAATTGTATTTTTGTTAAAACTGTTATTATGCTTATAATCGGAATATTATTGTTGAATATACAACCATGAACAGAAATTATTATAATCAATCATTCTGGGCATAAAAACGTGGAAACGTTTTTCACTATGTAAATGAATTTTGTTGGACATTAGATTTTTGTTACATATTTATGGTCCATTTAGATGATCCTTGTAAACAAAGTGAAAATTTTACATTGGGTGAAAGTGCCATTTCTTCTTTCTCTGTGCTCATTATTTTTTTTTATCAAGAAATTGTTTTAAAATAGTTATAAATATATGTCTGTTGGAGTGGGGACCTATAAGATACCTGTTACACTTTTTTTACTGACTGTAATATCTTTACTGTTATTTAGACGTAAACTAAAAACAATCATGTTAAAAATTATAATTTGTGCCATCATACTTCACTTTGTATTTTTTTTCTATTGTAAATTTTACAATAAAAATTATGTGCTATTATTTTTAAAATGAAATGAAAAATGTCTCGAGTACAAATGAATGATGATAAATTTGTAATGTCTGTAGTTCAAGGGAAAGAATATCGAATATGGCAGTTTCATTAATTAGTCTTTAAAAGCCAGATCAAATGAAACAAGTTATATTTAGAGAGTAAATTATAGAATTTATTAGATTATAAGAAGTATCCTATAATCTTGAAAATAATTTTGAAAATACTCAGAATTGTATTTAGGTACATTAAAGAGGTTGGATATGGATTTAATGTGTTGGGATAATTCAATAATGCCATGAAAAGTTTGAGCTTTTCTGTATTTCTGTGATAAGGATACTTCACTTTTAAATTTATTGTATGTTTTATCATTTGTTACCCTTCGTGCTTGTCAAAACATGTGAATTGTTAAGCTTATTATTAATATTTTATTGAATTATCCCAAATTTTATGTATATGAATTTATATATTCGTAGGGCGCTGAATTTAAATTTGTTATCGTCACAGGACTGGCCATTAAAAGTGGTGATTGGCTGATGTCATTAAGACTGATGAAGCAAGGATTCGGTTGCACAAAATTCATGTATTTTTTCTTTAAATGTAACTGAATGCTTTATTATGTTAATCTGCTAATATAATATTACAGTAACGATGAATATGTTTTATTATTCTTTAACCTTTATATCCCTTTTAGCCTTTTCCTCAATCCCTATGTGGAGAGAAACTCTCTTATGACGTCGTCTCGATGTAAAAATCCAGAAATGCTAACGATAAATGGTGTAGGTCATGGAATAGATGGTCGTTCAAATTTGTATGTATAGATACTGGGGTCTTTTTGCGAAAACCACATCCAGCTACTTGTGAAGTATCTGTAGTGATTATAACAGTGATTCAGCGCACACGCATAACTCATTAGCATTTCTAGTGGCTATTCCTATGGGCAATTCTATTGGTTGTTGATGGTAGTAAAGTAACCTTTAATACTCAAGTCATTCCAACTCGCATAAATTACGTAGAAGGTAGAAAAATAATGTCTCTCCACTGTTTTTCAAAGTATTTATTAGCAAAAGCTTTTCGAGAACATGGTTCTCATCGTCAGTGCATCTATTACTCCACCGGTAGTACTGCTAACAGCCTCTCCGAACAGGTGTGAGGTAATTACCTCACACCTGTTCGGAGAGGCTGTTAGCAGTACTACCGGTGGAGTAATAGATGCACTGACGATGAGAACCATGTTCTCGAAAAGCTTTTGCTAATAAATACTTTGAAAAACAGTGGAGAGACATTATTTTTCTACCTTCTACGAAATCGAGAACTCCACAAATAACGCTGCATACATCACAGATATCGCATAAATTAATAGAATTCTATTAATTTTAGTGAGTTGGATTGACTAGAGGTTTGATATCTTCTTAAGCAAGCGTAAACGCATAGCATGTATGCCCATAATGCAAAATAAATATAAAATATAAATGTTATAGAAACCACCGGACAAAAAAATCAGTGAGGAGGCCCTTAAACTTCACAATTACCAATGATTTTTATAATATTAAACTTTTTATTAATAAATATTGCTTGCTGAAATATATTCTACTTATTTTCATTTATGTTTTACAAGCCTAAAATTATGAGTTACAAATAAAATTCATCTAAGGGTTAGTTAGAAACCATATTATATAAATATAGTAGTCACAGAAGTTACTTTTAGTAGTGATTGCAGTGATTTTAAACACTTTTCATTACTATATTAACTTTTGATTACTATATTTATATAATATGGTTTCTAACCTTAGATAACCTGTAAAGAAGTAATAGATAACCTGCAAAGAACCTGTAAACTCACTGATTAAAATCATGACAGATACTTCTAAGTAACTGGATGTTGTCTTAGCAAAAAGACCCAGATATTGTTGTGATACCTCACACATAAATAAATTCAATTTAAATAAAGTATGAGTTGAAAATTAAAAATAACGGGAGGAGAAACAAAGATTAAAAGAATATTTTTGTTAAATAAATTTGGGTACTAACCTACTAGTTGCACTGATCTTGAGAAGTGGCCCCCATAAAGGCTCCCAGTCAGTCATCCGGGTCAGGCAATATGGCGACCATTTATGGCACCAAGACCATGTATTAATGGAGTTGGATTGACTAGAGTTTCGATATAACCTTGAACAAGCGGAAACACATAGCAATTATGCCATTGAAGCGCTACTCGTTTTCTAGGTTATATAACATTAGTAATTATATTAATTGCATAATTGCTCTGCGTTTCCACTCGCTATGCTCGCTCAAGGTTATATCGAAACTCTAGTTAGTTCAACTCGTTGGTAATATAGATCACTGGTTTTTCGGTGGAAAATGGGCTGATATGCAATTTTACATTGCTTGAAAAGAGTACTGTTTCAGCCTTTGGTAAATCCCAAATACTCATTTGCCTAGCCGAAAAAACAGTACAAAGAACACTACAACACTAAGAAGTGAAACAATAAATATAACTTGTAAAAACACAAACCAAACAGTAAGTAAACACAAAACGATGACTGGAATGGTAGAAAGAACAGCCAATGGAATTGCCCACAGGAATGAACCAATAAAAACGCTTCATTTGAGTTCTCATTTCATGATCCGCATCCCTGTACGAGACCTACTTCTTGAGATCGGTGAACTAGTACGTAAGTACCTAAATTTGTTTGGGATGTGTGCTGTTAGCTTTTAGATCGAGCCCAGCAATCAGTCTTTGCACTGAATCGGGAGAATCTCCGTTGGAGTATAGACATATGTTAAATTGTATAAAGTTCACATTAAAAATTAAATTTTTACACTGTTCTTGTACACCAAAGACCACCAACGACATCGTACTTGAAAAATATCAATTAAACCCTAAAAGACAAAGAACACTTTATATACATTTCATGGACTACACAAACAGGACAAAGATACTCCTTGGATCAGGACCTACCTGTGTGCCATGTTTAGTCAAACGGTGTGGATTTGTTTAATAAGGAACAAGCAGACAGACAAACAGCTGAATTTTATTTATATATATATATATATATATATATATATATATATATATATATATATATATATGTGTGTGTATATATATATATATATATGCTAAGGCGCAGGGCCGCCACATGGGAGGACTACCGGGTACAGTTGTCCTGGGCCCGGGCCGGGCCTCGCTAATTGGAAAAAATGTTAAGGTTATGAGCTTGTAAAAAGAATGGGGTTTAGAAATATAGACGGGCTTGGCCTATATTTGTTAGAATGGGATCTCTATTTTTTTTAGTGTACATAAACGACAAAACAAGTGTAGTCCCAGAATAGTATATTTCATTAGGAGTCGATTGCCGGCTTTTATCCTCATTTCGCTCAAAACTCAAGATGAAAATAATTTTAAAAGTCCAAAATCCTATAGAAAAGTACTAGAATTTTCAGTCTGGCTCTGAGAAGTGGGGGCCCGTGATTTGGTCCTGGGCCCAGCTCTGAGATGTGGCGGCCACAGGGCCACCAATGGCCATAGGGGAATTGAACCCCCGGTCGTGGGTGGTGGGTTTTCTTTTTAAAAAAGAGAAGGTATCGGCCTATCCTGGATATAAAAGGGTGGTAACCTTTAAATAACCCATCCTAGAATTATTTGTCAATAATAAATGGATGTTGAAATTTAATAAAATTAAAATAAAGATAAATAATGACTTGTGTTGCCCTTGGTAACACAGATGCTATTGAATGACACTATGTGAATAAATTATTATTTATTTTCTTAACGTCTTAGGTTCATGATTAAAAACCTTACAGTTCGTGTCAAAACAGTTATTTAAACAAGACTTTTTTTTAGAATAAAAGTTTAGGCAGTAAATCTCTTAATAAAAACCAAACTGATTTCCTTTCTATTTTGTAACATGTCTATCAACATACAACGAAATGGCTACAGAAGATTTTTCAAATCAAACAATTATTCATATAGAGGGAATTGGAAGGATGACAAGTTCCATGGTATGTGTGTAGGGTAAGCATACATTTGTATTTTTCAAATCAAACAATTATTCATATAGAGGGAATTGGAAGGATGACAGGTTCCATGGTATGTGTGTGGGGTAAGCATACATTTGTTTGGTAAAAATGAAGTTTCACGCCCTCAAAACAGATTTCTTTCAAATCAAACAATTATTCATATAGAGGGAATTGGAAGGATGACAAGTTCCATGGTATGTGTGTGGGGTAAGCATACATTTGTATTTTTCTCTTCAAGTTGAAAGTAGCTGGCTCCTTCTATTGTTGGGAGATTTTAGCATTTTCCTCCAAAGGAAAGTAGCTATTTTTTTAGGAATTTCTTCGGTAAAAATGCAGTTTCACGCCCTCAAAACCGATTTCTTTCAAATTTTGTACAATAAGGTATTTTGATGCACTAAACACGAATACATTAAAAAAAAAAAAACCTTCTAATTTAACTAGGAAAGAAGTTATTAATCACTAAAGTTCACTGTTATGCAGGTTATGAGAGCTAATGTAAACAAATAAATTTGTGACGATTTTAAGGCATAAATGACGACTTTAAGGCATACATGCTATGCGTTTCCGCTCGCTACGCTCGCTCAAGAAGGTAACAAAACCCCAGTCAATCCAACAAGCTAAAATTAATAGAATTCTAATAGAATAGAATATTAAGCACTAAAGTTCACTATTAGGAAGGTTATAAAACTAGGCGTCAACAGCGTATTTGTAAACACGCGCATGCGCAGATATGTAACATTGGGAAACAGAGAACTCTCATTTGAAATGTTCAGAAACCATTTATTCAAAAATATTGTTAATTTTAAGGGCATCCTCACCCGTCGTCACCTGTCGTTTAAGGGCATACGTGCTATGCGTTTCCGCTCGCTACGCTCGCTCAAGAAGATAACAAAACCCCAGTCAATCCATCTCGCTAAAATTAATAGAATTCTATTAATTATTCTATTAACTTTAGTGCTTAATAACTTCTTTCCTGGTTAAATGCGAAGGTTTTTTTTAACGTATTCGTGTTTAGTGCATCAAAATACGTCATTTTTTTTTATTTTGTTTGGTGCATCTACTGCTAAGGTCATTAGCACCAAAAAATACGTTATTGTACAAAATTTGAAAGAAATCGGTTTTGAGGGCGTGAAACATCATTTTTACCATTTGTTTTTGTCTCTTCAAGTTGAAAGTAGCTGGCTCCTATTATTGGGAGTTTTTGGCATTTTCCTCCGAAGGAAAGTAGCTATTTTTGAGAAATTTCTTCGAATATTTATCAATACTACCTACTAGACACCAAAAATTACCCACAAATTTATATGTATATATGTGTGTGAAGAAAAATGACGCCGGGCCCCTGACCAATTGGCCACCCTCCCACCCACGTAGGAGAAGCCCTGCCGATATTGCTTGTTAAGGATCTCATTTAATAATTTTTTATGTGACTGCCAAAATGCCAAAAAGCTCCCCTGTCGTATGTGAGCACTCAATCAATCAATATTTATTTGACCAATACATATAGTATTATTTACAAATTGTTAAGGGAGAAAAATATATATACATTAAAAAAAAATAAATACTAACAAAATAAAAATAGGTAAACAGAACATGAAAATTAGGTAAACAGAACATGTAGAGGTAAACAGAACATGATAGGTAAACAGAACATGAGGTAAACAGAACATGAATTACAAAATAACAAATTATTGCAAATGAAAGAAATTTTGATAACATCTTGGCTTTAGTCGTGTTGCAATCCTCTCTCCTAGCTGAAAGTAGTTAGGAGAGAGCTCTTCTATGGTTGGGAGTTTAATAAAAGAGCACTCAAAATCAGAATTATAGTTCTCTGAAGTGAAGAATCTTTCTTGAAAACGGTGAAAGATATCGCATTGAAAGTGGTTTCATTCAATGCTCAAAGTCTATGTACACTTACAAATGAAACTGGAAGCCTATTATCTCAAAACTTTAAAATTTTAATTGTTTTAAGGGAGCGGTTTACTGAAGAAGATAAAAGGGGATTCAGGTTATGTTTATGAAGGACAGTTCAAGTACGGCCGGGCTCATGGCGGGGGTACTTTGTACAAGTGGAAACCTGGCGAAGATCCGGAAAAAGCGAAATTTTATTACAAAGGACGTTTTGTCAATGACTATCCATCGGTATTTATATTTATTTTATTTATTATTATTTTATTTAAAGTTTTATGTAAAATTCAATTAATTTTGGCAGAGTTTTTTGCACTGGTTATTCCTAAATTTTTCTAGCTAGGAAAGGGCTAATTCCTACATTGGTCCCGATCCGATCCGATAGCCACCGACTGGCTGAAGAAAAACAAACCTCTTCATCTCAATGGAGGTGCCTACATTGTTTTCGTCCCGACCCGATCCGATCCGTTCCGGTAGCAGTGTTGTAAAGCAGCCTAGCCGGAACCACTGTAGTATTGCCTTTGGGCTCAGCACCAATTTAACTAGGCCGTGAGCACGGGCTTATACAGGAAATAATTTCGGGGGGGGGGGGGGAGGGCTGGGAACATTTAGAGGTTTTGGAATACTAACAATCTAGAACTTGGAATAGTAAGCCAACTAAATGGGTCTCCCCGTGTTCTAGGCTAGCGCCGTAGTTTCTCATGCGGGAGTTGGTGGGTTCGAGTCCCACTGTCGGCAGGAATTTTCTCACCTCACGGCTCGTTGAGAAAATTCCTCGCTGCATCAGGGATGTTGGCGCTAATGGCCCAGAAGTCGATGCGCCTTAAAAAAAAGAGAAAAAAAGTTAGCCAACTAAAATGCTATAACACCAGAAAAACATAATTTGTTCTGAACTAAGTGATCATCTTTAATTTATCTTTAAGGTTTTTATGACACATTTTGTGCCATACGGAACTGCAGCCCCCTCTCTTAAATTCGCCCATGGCCGTGAGGGGGCGCCGCCACAAGATTTTGCTTAATATAGAAATCATTCGTTTTTTATGTCCTGATTAATATTTGACTGCAACTTGATTTTTTTTAAAATATATTAGACGGGAACACCCCGTGCCTAAAGGGCTCAATTCCCATTAGGCATAATAGATTTTCTTTCGATAAAAAGAAAATGCCTTATCCCTATCCTGGCTAAAAAATGGTGGTACCTGTAGATTACCCGTCTCGAAATCTGTGTTATGTATAAATGGGTGTTAAAATTTAAATGAATAATATTTTAGATTATTTATAAGGTTAGTTACGTTCCTCATGTTCTCCCATTCAGTTTTATCCAATAATTACGAATTACACTTGCTTATTAATCGCTGAGCATTTCCCATGGCATGGCAAAATTGTTGAAGGCATTTAATAGTTGGCAAACAATTTCAGTTACTAGCCGAATAAAACAATACAGTGTTTTATGCAGTGATAGTTCCTTGTGTTCATTAAAGAGTTTTATTAATGTTAATGTGGGAAATTAACTAATTTTTAAACATATTCCTTTAGGGTTATGGACACCTTCGCTTGGAGAAAGAAGGTTCGGACTACCACGGCGAAATAAGGTGCGGCGGAAGACATGGTTTAGGGAAGGCCTATTATGATGACGGTTCCTTTTATTACGGTTATTGGAGGAAAAACAGAAGGGAAGGGATGGGGTACTGCATTTATAGTAAGTTTTTTTTTTTTTTTTTTTTTTTTTTTTTTTTTTTTTTTTTTTTTTTTTACGGCACATCTACATCTAGGTCATTAGCGCCGATTTATAGTAAGTATATTCGTTAATGTTATTATTTTTTTTAGGAAGTTGCCTCCCCCCCCTCCTTAAGGAGGAAACCCGTTTATGTATTTTTACGGCACGTGGCTTCTAGGGCATTAGCGCCAAGCTGTCTACAGGTTGCCTTTTCTATACACCCATGGTGTTGTAGGGAACCTTTTTCAGTGAGCCCATCGCTGAAAAAATCAACTTGCTACAGGACTCGAACCCATTCTCCCCGGATGAGAATCCAGCGTGCTAGCCACTAGTCCACGGGGAGGCCCTAATCACCCAAAAAAAAAACGAAAATTGAAAAAAAAAAGGCCAAGTTCCAGGCCCCACCCAAAAACAGTTTGTTTATGAAAGTTATGATATCATAGTATTGGGCCAAGTTTTTGGCGGTTAATACCTTGTCAAGAACCTAATAATACCCCTCTCTCACTTATTTGTGCATTTCCATTTAGACCAGCTTTCGGTAAATGAAGGCCACAATAACGATCGGATTTATTATAAAATGTCTGGCATTTAATGATTCCCTTGAGGCCCTTAGAGTAAAGATTCAGGATTATTATAAGCTCTTTGTTGACTACATACGATCGGGTTTGTATGAACTCGTAAGTTAAAGCGGCCACGGCCGATGAAAGTTAACGGAAACTGACCAAGTTGGAAATGCACAAATAAGTAAGAGGGTATTATTAAGTTCTGGACAAGGTATTAAGAGCCTAAAACTTGGCCCAATAATATGATATCATACCTTTCACAAGAAAACTGTTTTTTGAGGGATTTCAATACTTTTTGTAAGTAAATTTTGAGTTGGCGCCGTCAATGTTTGGCTTGAGGATGATGATGCGGGGTCGTGAACTATGTTTTATTATTCTATCTACTTTTTATCGTGTCGGTGTTCTATTTTTTATAATGCCTAGTCTGATCTTATTTGTAAATGCCCTTGTGTCCTATTCAGACACTTATTAATTTCAAGCTTAACTAACTTTATTTCAGCGCGTTTCGCTCTACAGGTAGGAAACCTTCTCATGACTGTATAATGCACACTCAATTAGGAATAACTGCAGTTCACATTTTCTTTCTCTCAAGTCCTACTCCAGTCTCTCAGAAGCCACAAACACAAGCTGGTTTTTTTACATGCATGTTCCATATTATTTGTGTGTGATATCAATCGGAGTTTCGTTGCAAGGAATGACGTGCAAAATAATCTGTTATGGTTGAAATCTGCAATGATCATGGAACCAATCTTGAAATTACTCTGTGTATGTCGATAAACAAACAGTCGCAGTTAAATCTGATTAAGGCTACCGCAAAGGTTCTCAAAGTGTGCGGTACCACACCCTGGGTGCAGAGGAGGTGGAAGCTAAATAAAATTTGGTGGGCGGTGGAAGGTATAAAGGAATGGGTTAAAGTAAATTAATTTTTAAATATATTGCCCCTTAGATAGATATAATCAGGGCCCCTAGGGGGAAAGCAGCTCGACCTCAAAGGTCTATTGTGCCCCTGACAACCTGCTGGGTCACTTTAGCAGCCCTGCGTCTCTGACAAACCCTCTGATCCTCTGAGGTGTGAGCTCAGAATCTCTTCCTGGGTCAGTTATTTTTGCCCCTTTATTATGTGTAGTTCCTTTTCTAAAAGTCACTATATCTGAATGCCTCGCAATTCAGTACATTTTTTTTTTACAGATCCAGTATATTTTCGGCCTGGAATTCAGTACGCGTTGAAAATCAGTAACTGTCAATAATGTCCAGACATTTTACTCATTTAAAGGTTTTCTTTAAAGATATTTAGATGAAGAAATTCAGGGAGCGTTGTGTTTTCAATTTATCCTGAAGTGGGTGGTACACCCAATCAGTTTGATAAACACTCAGCTATTCCATCTTTATATCCCAAGAATCAAACCTTTGTATAATTTCTATCCTCTTCTTGGTTGGTCTCTCCTCAGTTCGTGTCAACGATTTCCTCTCACGACACACTATCATAAACCTCGCGAAGAATTGACTTACTTTACAATTTTTTTTTTTTTTTTTTTTTTTTTTTAATGAATTATGAAGACCACCACAATTCATGTGGAGCAACATACTTTCCATATGTAAATAATATTCAATAGCATATTATTTGTAGAAAATGACAACTGCTTCCAAGGTTCTTGGTTTAACGACGTTCCTCACGGCTATGGTATCTTCCTCTTCTTCAGGAAAGGAGTTGCCATGGAAGGAATCTGGATTGGAGGGGAATGTAAGACGAGCGAGATAAGGATTATCGGAAGCCGTCAGTTTGAGAGAGAGCCCATAGTTTATACTCTACCAAAAGTAATATTAATGCATTTTTCTTTCTTTTTTTTTTTTTTTACGGTGTGCCGACAGCTGATCCTTCTGCTCAAATTCAGAAACATAAATATGCTTCAGGTCCACCCGACAAACCTATGTAATGTACTATACAACATACAGTCTTCTTTTTCGTACTTGGCTACCGCACTTGCGCGAAAGCCAGCGGACACTTTTTTGTAACGCTTTTTTTTCCAGTTTAGTCGTCGCTAAAGCATATTTATGCTAAAATTATTGAATAATGCCCTACTCTGGTAAGGAATATGTAAGACAAACCCTAATCTCCATGAATTCAAGAACATAGGCACGAAAATAATAGCAGAACAGAATTGGATAAAAGACAATTACTGATTAAATCAACAAACACTCCAAATCTAGTTACCAGGGAATGGCAAAACAATCCCTGAACTTTAAAACAGAACACTGACATGTAGGCAAATTATGGAGACTCGTTACTCGACGGAACAAAGAGAATTATTATTCGCAATCTTCACCGTAAATATCGACCAACAGCCGAAATTTGTCCGGAGTTTTAAACCAACGCACAGTGTAACCAAGAGTGGGGATAATGGGCAAAAATCATTAACGACTAGTTTTTTTTCAAATAATTATTTTTAATAATTGGATTCAACTAAAAAAAAGGTAGCAATAGTAGAGTAATGCATACTATACAGCTACAATAATATAAATTGTAATATTTGCACTATTGATAGGAATAATATAGGAGGTAATAACAATATTATAAAATATAATATAACTGTAACATATAATGTAGTAATAGTATATTAGTAAATTATACTTATAGTAATACTGCCAGAGAATAATAATATTTTATCATTTTCTATGAAATTATTAAATCATTTCTTTATTCAGAGTCTGTAAACCAATAGCTATTAGGCGGCGCTAATGGTCTAGATGTCGATGCTCCGTAGAAAAAAAAAAAAAGAAAAAGCTCATTACACAGCCACACACACAAAAAAAAAGTCCGAACCCAGAGACCAGACCATGTTTACTACATGTTTCTGTTCGCTGAATCCGAATCCGGGCCTGAAAAAGCCCTGCACATTTTGTTTAAGCCCCAACCCTCAAAACTCATAATTTTGGATATTGAACGCATCTATTTGTGTATTTATAGTTGGGGTCCTCTAGGTGGTGATATTTATTTCTGATATATAATACCTCTGTAAACGTAATTTATTATAAGAAATCATCAATTTTATCACGTAAATATCTTTAAATATTTTGCTTCTAGCTGTGTCTTTTGCAACACGAAAATGTTTCCCGAAGTTGGCAAATAGATGCAGAAAACCAGGCGAATCGAGAGGTGTGGAAAATAAAAGGGTTAAGGCTACTTAAGAAAGTTCACGAAAATAAACAAATTTAACATTTTTTGGCATTTCTTTCGCTCTTCTAAGCTTAATGCAAGTGAAAAATAATTTCCTCATATCGTCCCTAACATGTCATATTATCGAATATGCAAATCGGAGCCAACGGCCATAGCCACGTTGAATGCACCGGTTCCCGTAGATCACCGAAGTTAACCAACGTCGGGCGTGGTCGGTACCAGAATGGGTGACCGACCACGTGCTGTTGGCATTATAAAAGGGTGGCAACCTGTAGATAGCCCGGCGCTAATAGCCAAATAGTTGATGCGCCGTTAAAAAATAATAATAAAAAAAAAAAGTAGATACAGTTTCCCGTACTTAACTCCATTAAGCAAGAAATTGGAAATTCCACAAGAAGCTTTAGGCTAGTGTTTCTTTTTAGTTTTTTTCTATAAATAGTGTAAATTCTTCTATTTATCTTGAGAAAAACAAGCCTCCTGATAAGAAAATTTCATAACAGCTACAGATTGTAAACATCTATTTTAGAAAAGAGTTGCTTCATTCAAATAGGAATTTATCAGTTACACAAAAATTTCCAAAAACAATTCAAGGCCAGATAAAGATAATACATTAAATGAATCTTCACGTTATCACAAGTAAATTTGTTATATCTATCAGTTTTTGGATAAATAAATAGTTAAGTGAATTTTCGAATTAGTTTTTCAAATCTATTAGGTTCATTGAACTTATCTACTAAGCACCAAAGAACCAGTTGTTAACCCTTTTCATACTGAATTTAGGAGAGACTTTTTTTGGAGGCAAAGAAAAAGGTTAATTTAACAAATTTATTTCAAACTCGTTCCTCGGACATTCTGTTAGCATAAATATGCTTTAGCGATGACTAAACTGGAAAAACACGTTACAAAAAAGTGTCCGCTGGAGTTCGCGCATGCACAGTGGTCAACGGGTCCAAGCAACAAACTCAATGTTTTGAGGAAAATGGAGGGAAAGTTGAACATATCTGGTAATAGGAAAAATTTCGTTTAGAGCCTGCTGCTCAAATTCAGGAACACAAATATGCTTTAGGTCCACCCGACGAACCTATGTACCTAATCACAAAGGCGCATGCGCGGACACTTTTTTGTAACGCTGTTTATTAGTTTAGTCATCACTAGACCATATTTATGCTAAGAAAGATTTTTACAGTTCCGATCATACTAGACGAATCCTCAGGTCCATAGCTGTTTATTATCAGTAATACATAATAGGTACATCGTGCATTTTATGATTAACTAGCTGTTACCCGGCGTGCTATGCTACACCTAGTTTCTGCATCTATAAAAGCAAAAATAAATTAGAAACCAAAGAATTAATATTAAAATCTAATAACGCAAATCTGTAACGGTTTGGGTTCATTGTTTCGAACTCGTGATCTCCGAACTGTGTGTCATCGACGATTTTAACCAGGCCTATGACTCTCCCCGTGTCAAGACCTACCTGTTTGCAAACATTCAGACAGACAGCTGGTAGACTTTTTTCACTTAGCCTATGAGACTTCCCCTATCAAGTCCTAATAGTATTCTAAGTTTGGTCAAAATCGATCAAACGGTGTGGATTTGTATAAGGACAAACAGACAAACACGTGATATATAGATATGCAAAAGAATTTGAGAATCCGCACATAGACTCCTTCATTTCCTTCTGGACTTAACTTACCAAAGTGACAAGACTCAAGAGAACACGAGCTAGGTGCCAGCAACTGTCAAAAAAATCACTTGGATCTCTTTACCACTCACAAGATTACTGTGTTCACAACCCATTTCTGTATCTAACTCATTTTTTTAAGAATGTCACTTAGACCCCTTGAAGTTTAGGCCCCTCATTTAAAAACATAATAAGCAATAAGCCAATTAATTTTTTATCAAAATAAAATTCGTAGTAAGTAGCTAATTTATCAATTACTGCTGAATTTGAAACATTCGCGTGCGAATAGAGTATAAATATAAATATGAGCACAAAGGATCTATTACACCGTTTAGATTTCTATGAACGCAGGGTTTTGATTGACAGCTCTAAAAACCTCAATCACTGCCTGGATTACCTTAAACTGTCCCTCAATATTCAATATGTTGGATATTATACTATGCATCGAATAGTTCAGTCCGAAGGGAGAAATATGGAGAACAAGTTTCATATAATTTTTCTTCTGGTTTTGAATATTTATTCCGTGACTGGTGGAAGAAATGAAGTTTTGAAGTCCATCCCTGAATATTTTGGAAGAATTATGATTACACATTTAAACCTGTTTCTGTGCGAAGAAAAAGGTTACACATATCTACTACATATGTATCTGTCAAATACCTCTCACTCACTGACCTATCATCGTCCAGCCCAAACCACATGACAGAAAATTTTGAAATTTTGCATGGACACTCCCTTTAGGATGTAAACAATCGCTAAGAAAGGATTTTTTTATATTTAAATTTTTCCTAGCAGCAAGCTTTGCTAGGACGATAACAGGTCAGCTGTTAGCGTACTGTATTTACTTCATAATATTATTTCTATTTGAGCTTCATTTCAACTATAATGGCAGACCTCGAATTACTAGAAATAAACTGTGATTTTGTCCCTCATAGAGATGGCAATGGTCTACCCGAGGTTATAATATCCCGAACCTTTAAACTCCTGTTTCTGGTAACCTATAAATAACGGGTTATCTCTAGGTTATCTGTTTCTTTAAACTGGTCCGGAGCGCCCCAATGTCCAGAAACATTATACTTTGATTACTTATCAATTGATACGATATAGCATGATGTTGATGAACATATAGCATGACGGGAACCATGCTATAATGAAGTGCACAAAAGTATATACATAGTAACATTAATTTTGATGTTACATTATTTAACGTAATAAAATAACTACTTATCTGCCATGACGAAGCACGGGTATTCAGCTAGAAACATGTTGAGCACAATAAAAGAATAGTGCATACTCTATAATACTAAATAATAATAAGTATTCTTTTCTTTTACTTTGTTCATTTTTTTTTAGATAGCTTCTACTTGCGGAAGCATCATCCATTTTCAAACTTTTTATCAAGAATTTCTGCAAAAAGACGATTCGATTTTCATAATTTTCAAACTAGTCCTTCAGGTTTCTTCATCGATTTTGGTTGCGACTTTAATAGACAACTTTTCAAAGAGGTAAATTTAATGATATTTAATATAGATTTTTTTAGAAGAATCGAGAAAAAAATGTTATTTATTAAAAATGTATTATTAAAGCATTTGATCGGGTATGGCACCAGGGCTTGCTTTTTAAACTCAAAATAATCCTCCCCTCGACCTATTACCTAATAACACTGTTCTGCAAAAAAAAAACTTTTCTCCCCTCCCTTGAACAATTTTGCCTGTTTCTCATGTTTTCAGGTGTGCTGAGTCCGAATCTGAACTCAGAACAATTCTATCACCCTCTGATTTTGAGAGAAAAGAGGAGAAACTTGGAAAAAATGAAAAATTGTATTTGAAAATTATTGTCTTTATTATAACAGATTTTTTTTTTTTTTTTTCAACGGTAAAATATAATTAATTGAATCCTGCATGCTATCAGGTATAATACTAGATATGACACAACTCAAAAAATATACACACATCGTCAATGAGTATTTTTTTTTCTTTTGTACTCTTCCTCCTCTGTCTCCCGCTGCAGTGTCCAGCAGTAATCCGCCAGCATCTTCTCATTCCATTTGCCAGTATATCTTTTTTCCATTCTGGATATGTCTTGGTGGAATCGTTCTCCATGTTCGTCCGAAACTGCACCCAAATTTGGGGCGAAAAAGTCTAGGTGACTATGCAGGAAATGTATTTTTAATGAAATATTGCATCCCAATGTTTAATATGAAGTAAGCAGTTCTTGGACTATTTTTCGGTAGTCTCTAGATTTTTCGTTTCCCAAAAACTTAGCACATACCTCTCGAAAAGCAATCCAAGCCTTTTTCTCAGTAGTATTTAACTTTGCTTCAAAAGTGAGGTCCTTGAGTAGATGTCGAATTTGGGGTCCTACGAAAATTCCCTCCTTTATCTTAGCATCGCTGAGATGCGGACATTTTTGTTTTAAGTACATGAAACCTTCTCCTTCCTTTTCCATCGCTTTTACGAAGTTTTTCATTAGCCCCAATTTTATATGGAGTGGGGGTAAAATTATTTGGTTTTTGTCCACTAATGGAGGATTGGTAATGTTTTTTTCACCTACTTTTTCCTTACGCTCTGGCCATTTTTTTACGACATAATGGTCTCCTCTTTTTCTGCTGTCCCACTCGCAAAAAAAAACAACAAAATTTAGTGTAACCTCCTTGGAGTCCTGTAAGCATGGCTACCACTTTAAGATCTGCACAAATGCGCCATTTGTACTCATGGTACTTGATTTTTTGTAGAAGTATCTTCATGTTGTCATAGGTTTCATTCATGTGGACCGAATGAGCTACTGGGATAAATGGATGTTTGTTTCCATTATGAAGGAGTACTCCTTTTAAACTAAACTTGGAGCTGTCAATGAATAGTCTCCATTCCTCTGGATTGGTTGGCAGATCAAGTTCCTGGAGCAAATGAAATACATCATTGCAAAATACAAGATTTTCTTCCATCGAGAAAAAGCATAGAACTCCTGATTCCCGTTTTCTGAAGAAAGATATATTCACGCCTCCTTCCAAGAGATTCCATTGTTGCAACCTTGACCCAAGCAGCTGAGCTTTTGATTTTGGGAGATCTAAATCACGAACAAGATCATTCAATCGCCTCTGATTTATGAGCTGTGGCTGAGTTTCAGAGGGGCTGGACGAACTTGAAATTTCTTCTTGTTGACTGGTTCCAGGTTGAGGTGAAACGCTTTCAGAATCGATGCACTCCTCAGAACTAAGACGGAACTTACTCGGATTTGGTGGGATGGGCATGGAGGCATCATGTGGAGCTGGTCTCATGGCAGAGGGGATGTTGGGATAAACAATTTTCTTTTTGCTCTTGAACGAGAAACCTTTGATTGTGGCCATGCAAAAATAGCAATCGGTCACGTGATTTGTAGGTTCTCGCCATATCATGGGAACTGCAAATGGCATTGACTTATGTGTCCCATTTAGCCAACCAGTCAGAGAACGTGAGCATGAACTACAGCATATTTTAGGAGCCCAGGATTTGTCCTGATCACTTACTTTACATCCAAAGTATAGCCAGCTTTCTTCACCAGCGGAGTCAGAGGTTTCTGAGTGGACTTGAATGTGACTTCACCACAAACATAGCAAAAGGAATCAGGCTTATTTATACACTGTCGTGACATTACAGAGAAAAAGTGAACTGTTCCCAGAACAATGATAGCACAACTGAATATCCAAATAAGTGCGTTTAGCGCAAGCCTCGAGAGTACTGATCAAATCCTAGAAGAAAATAGTAACAAGAGAGGGGCTGAGTGGGAGGGGGGGGGGGAGTTGGGGTATTGAGGGTGAAAGGGGGGCAGGTAAGGATTTGAATGAAAAGGATACCACCATAAAAGAGAAAGGAAGGTCATTCTCCTAAAGATCCAGGTAGAGGCCAAATCCCTGCCACAAGATCAAAAACTGAAAAAACACTTTTAGCCATATTTCTTCAACCACTAGTAATATTCCCATCAATTTTTTTTTCGTTCAAATATACTTCATTGCGCTCAAAATCATCGGGCTTTTGAATTTTTTTCACTATGTTTTGATGCCAAAAAAAATTCGTCAAATTTACAAAAAAACTCACATTTTTGGATAAAAAACTAGAATTTCTCAAGAAACTGTGCGTGATGGACAGAATCTGACTTCACATTCGTGTTCAGCACATTTGAAAACAGTCAGAAAGCATGTTTTGGTTTGAAGGAGGATTTTCGTGCAGAACAGTGTAATCAATTCCTATCCTATCCCTACTATCAGGGCCGCCACATCTCAGAGCCACATCTCAGCCCGGGACCAGATCACGGGCCCTCACTTCTCAGAGCCAGACTGAAAATTCTAGTTCTTTGC
Organism: Gonocerus acuteangulatus; assembly: GCA_946811695.1. Classification (NCBI taxonomy): domain Eukaryota; kingdom Metazoa; phylum Arthropoda; class Insecta; order Hemiptera; family Coreidae; genus Gonocerus; species Gonocerus acuteangulatus. The sequence goes on from OX328130.1 coordinate 19,068,110, forward strand.
TATAGGACTTTGGGCATTTTTAAATTATTTTCATCTTGAGTTTACAGCGAAATGAGAATAAAAGCCGACAACCAGTGCAGCAAATGTCACTTTCGGTACTTGTAGTTTTATTACGACTCCTAATGAAATATACTATTCAAGGATTGCACTTGTTTTGTCGTTTATGTACATTAAAAAAATATAGATCCAATTCAAATAAATATAGGCTACGCCCGTCTGTATTTCTAAACCCATTCTTTTTACAAGCTCATAACCTATACATTTTTTCCCAATTAGCGAGGCCCGGGACAGCTGTACGCGCCTGCCCCCCCCCCCCATGTGGTGGCCCTGCCTACTATATTCCTATTCTGGCAGATCTTTCAACGTATCGTTCGGATCATCTCTGTCCTGTTCCTTTCCTCAGCTTGCTGGTGTTCCACAAGGCGGCATCTTAAGTCCTATCTTATTCCTCATGTACTGTGCTGGCATGCCCACCCATCATTCCACAACCCTCTTTACTTTTGCTGACGATACAACCATCCTCTCATCCAATTCAGATCCTATACTTGTGTCCAAACACCTTCAATCCCATCTCCAACTGCTTGAACCATAGTTCACAAAATGGCGGATTAAAGTCAACCCTGAAAAATTCTCCCACATAACATTCACTCTTCGAAGATCCAAATGCCCTTCATTCAATCTTTACCAAAATGAAATCAGTGAATAAACACAAGTTACCTACCTAGGACTTACCCTTGACAGACGACTTAGCTGGAGCCAACACATACAAAAGAAAAGACAAGAAACAAACAGACGCTTTAGACTACTAAACAGACTACTAGACTCTCGTTCAAAATTATCTTTACAGAACAAGAGACGGTTATACACTACTATACTTCAACCCACCTGGGCATATGGCTTGGAAGTTTGGGGGTGTGCCCAGGGCCGCCACATGGGGGGACAACCGGGTGCAGTTGTCCCGGGCCCGGGCCGATCCTCGCTAATTGGAAAAAAGTACCGAAAGTGACCTTTACAGTTGGCTTTTATTCTCATTTTCCTCAAAAGGCAAGATGAAAATAATTTTAAAATGTCCAAAGTCCTTTAGCAAACTACTAGAATTTTCATTCTGGCTCTGAGAAGTAGGGGCCCGGCTCTGAGAAGTGGGGGCCCGTGATCTGGTCCCGGGCCCGGCTCTGAGATGTGGCGGCCCAGGGTGTGCCAAGAGATCCAATATCCTCAGAATCCAATCTCTCCAATCCAAAATACTCCGTAAAATAGTCAATGCTCCAACTTCACTATCCATAACGACCTAGAAATCCCCTTTGACCAAACCCTGTCCGAAACCCGGTACCTTAATTTCCACTACCGTTTGCCTGGTCACTAAAATCCCCTAATCAACAAGTTATCCTCATCCTCCATTCCCGGTAACCCTCACCACCGCCTCTAGCGCAAATGGCCTAGAGACCTATTGTAAACAAACCTTGTAAAATAATGTAAATATAAAAAATGTAAATACTGTAAATAGTCACCCTAAAACTAAACAGGTTCCAGATCATCTTTTCACCGGTCGGTTCAGCTGGTTGGTGAACGGTTCTTTTGATGAATCAGTTCCTCTATTGAAGAATGCTTCCCTAGGAATATCAACAAGTCTTGTATTAGTTCTACCGAATCTGGAAATGCTCGAATTCTACAGGATACACATTTCTTCTGAATTAAAGATAAACAAATGTATAAATCCAACCGGACATCCTTGTCCTTCAAAGAAGCTAAGGTACGATTTGGAAGGAATAACTCTGAAGGGTACAGTCTTGGTAAGCCATTCACTTCATTTGTTGTTACTTTAAATTTCTATATTTAATTATTTTGTTATCATCTGTAATTATTAATTCTAATTTTAGCTCATTCCAATGGAAAGTAGCTTTTGATGTTTCACTCATGACAAAATTTGGGAAACATTTCTTTAAACCTTCATAGATTTTATAACTAGGCTCCAAAAATAGCCACCATTAAAATTGATTTTATATATGTATGTATGCATGTAAATACATGTGTATACAGGGTGCTATCATCGAGAAATGCATGGAAAGACTCTGCGTTAAGTCAAGGGGTCAAAAAATGGGGACCTATTATTTCATTATTCCCTACAGAATCAGAGGCATACTCACTCCTATATTGGGGGGGGGGGCGGTAAAGGAGTTCGGGGTGGTTGTGAGAGGGTGAGTGGAAAGGGTGGGCATAACTCAAATACTTTTAATTATTTTTATATATTCCTTATGAATAACTGCCTTTTCATAATTTCTTTTAGTTTTATGTGTTTTTCTCTGAAATAAAGCAAAAACGAGTATCATTTTTTCGGTCTTTTGCCATTCTGCATCTGTTGGGGGGAGGGTGCACACTGTATTTATATGTATATGTGTGTATATATATATATACACACACTTATATATAAGGTTAAGTGGAAAAACCTGGTCAGACTGTCTCGGAACTAAAACACATTTTTTGTCTAAAACCCATTTCAGCATACAGAAAAATTCGTGTAAATCAAAAAATGATTTTCGCGTGCGGTTGAAAGAGCAAAATGCCTCCTAAGGACCTAAGCCTACTGAATTAATTCAGGGGGGAGGGAGATATACAGGGAAGGGCCGTTCATGGATGTACTTTAGTCATTTGGTTTCTCCTCTGTACTCTTCTTAACCCTTCAACGCACAAAACTTTTCTTCTTCTTTTTTTTTTTTTTTTACTTTAGGGCATTGCAAATCACCTCCCAATCTGTACTTATTGGATTGATAAAAATATGGTTCCAGGAAATAGGTTCAGGCATATATGACTGTATGATAGATCTTACTAATTTCTGAGGCCCTTCACAACTTTAAAGTCTGAGGATCTTAAGTGGGACATATATGTCCCACTGTGTGTTGAAGGGTTAAAACATTTTCAAGCTTTAACATTTCAAATTCTGCTTTTTCCATTTAACTTAAACCTTGACTTTAGATCGGAAAAGGATGAATTAGAACTGAGAAGTGTTGGTTTCTTCTCATTTGGGCCGTTTATGATTTTATTATTTTTTTTTTTATAATTCTTTAAAAGAAAATGAGTTTACCTCTCTAATTATTGGCAAAAATGAGAAAATTGTTTCCCTTAGAAAGCAAAACTCCCTGAGTTTTTATTCGAAGTACTTTAATTATTCAGTTAAAAGTACATTATGGAAACGCAATTCAGGAATATGAAGTAACAACGATTTTTGCTTAAGATTTTATTGTTAAGGTACCCTTTCATTTTGAAAAATTTAACAGCTAAAAAAACTGTTGTGTTCTTTTTGTAGAATTTTCTTCATCAGAGTGATGATGATGAAGGAAAAAGAAAGTTTGACATATTATTTAGAGAAAAAGGACTAGAACCAAAAGAGCTTTTCCCGCATAGATTTTACATTCTGAACGATCATTTGTCACATCACTTCAATTACAAGTAAGTAAAATAGAATGACTTCTCTTGAGTCGTTCACCAAAGTTTCATTTGAATCATAGAATTCTACAACAGAGATATACTAATGAAAGAGTTTTTTTTTTTTTTTTTTTTTTTTTTTTTTTTTTTTTTTTTTTTTGTTTTTTTTTTTTAAGAAATCAAATATGTGTATACCAGGCACACTTTACTCAATTGTTTTAGCGCGGTTCCTCCCTCCCTTCATAGGGAGGAACCCCGCTTCTAAGGTTGATCTCATGAAACAATCCTGAAGTGCCGACTAGAAAATTTTGCTTTTCAGAACCCCTAGAGACCGAAAATGTCGGTGGCTCAAATTTGTGTGTGTATATATATATATATATATATTTGTCTGTTTACTCATTTCTGGCTTCCCTAATGGTCCGATTTTAATGAAATTTGGTACAAAATTCCGTCGTCCAATTTGAAAGGTCAAGTTCGTTAACCAGCAAAATCCGCCCACTGGAAGATGGTGTTTGGGGTGAAATTCGCGCAAAAAAATCGTAACGCTTACGTTTTTGAGTTCATTGGCTTGTAAGTACTCGTTTTATAGGCTTCTTGGCAAAGGAAAACGAATGAAACCATTTTCAAGGCGATAGCTTTAACCGTTTTCAAGAAAATTGGAAAAATAGTTTTTGAATACTGTTTTTGGTTTGGGTACTTAGAATCATGGGATTCAGTTGAAACATTTTCTGCATGTTCTACTTTCATTAAAACTAATATGTTGAAATTTTGTTTACGTTTGGAGTTAAGGAAGGGTTAGAATAAAATATTTTATTAACAGACATAAAAAGTTTGGGTAACATTGTATACTTTCCTTAATATCTCGAAAAAGGTTGAGAATCTTGGTAAACGGAAGAATACCATTAAAAAGCTTACTAAATGCTCTACAAAAAAGGTTCTGATGAAAGTTTTGATTAGGCGATGTCAATCGGAGAAATAAGTGCTTAAAACTTTAAAGTAATTGATTTCGCTTATTCGAACTGTTCTTTTTGTCTGTTTTTATTACTTGTTATTTTTTAATTGCTTATAGATGGATAATGTATTTGATAATAAATCAGGTTAAGAAAAATAAGAAAAACAATTTAATGTTTGAGAGCTTGTAAATAGCTACTTTAAGAGTAAATGTAACTTGTTTTAAAAGTTCAAGACAATAGGTTTTGGCCAATGGGCCTTTTTCCCTATCGGTCTTTCAAGACATGTAATCAAGAACAAACTAATTATGAAAAATACTGGATGTATTGTGTAATTTTATATATATATATATATATATATATATATATATATATAAAATGTTAGAGATATGGATTTCCAAGATATAGCTTTTCAACTGCCTAGCGGGGTCCTTCCTAGGGAGGGTTGGCCGACCCATCCAGGTAAGATCGTAAATCAAGACCTTTCTAGAAATGTAGACCCAAAATAATAACAGCTTCTATTTTAATCATTCTAAATGAGTCTAGGGATAAGAACGGAACCGCGCGAAGATGCTGCAGTTCCTGCGAGTCGGACTTTTTGTCTTTGTGTCGTTCACCAAAGTTTTATTGGAATCATAGAATTCTACAACAGAGATATACTAATGAAAAAGTTTTGTTTTTAAAAAAAAAAAAAACATCAAATATGTATACCAGGTACACTTTACTCAATTGTTCAGGAACTCGGCCTAGATATGAATATCCTCCCAATCTTAGCCGAACAAATACTATTAGACTCGCTCGGAATTATTAATAATCACATTTACGGTTAAAAATACAATTAATGAAGAACCATAATGAAACACCAACGTGAGGCACAACCATGCGTACAATATTGATCTTCAATACAACTTCCGTATCCCTGACATAACTAACCCTTTGCTTGAAACCAAGAGAACACATCAAGACATTTATCTGACGACTGATTATAGAGCTGTGTCGCTTAGCAACCCCATTAATTTGGGCAGCATCACTTTATTTTAATAAAGTGTTCTTTCTTTCTAGTTATTGAGCCAGCTGGTTCTAAGAAATATATTGAAAAATTACGTTCTATCTCCACAGTATACCACACTTGCTTATATTGGTATATGAAAAGGCACATTTAAGGCAACACAAAGTGCAAAAATGTTAATTTATATAGTGGTTTTGTATAAGTGGATGTTCAAATAAATGCATTTATTTTAATAATTACACCCCTAAATTAATAACATTGATTTTTGGAACGGGTTAAGTACAGGTTACTACCCTTTTATGGCCAGGATAGAGATTCTCCGCAAGAAAAACCACGACTCACAGTGTGAATCAAACTCATGGTCCTAGACGCAGACTGTAAATACCGCTCATGGCATACAGACCTACAAAATATAAAAGTGCAAAATTTATTAAGTTTATTGTGGTCACTACCACATTACTGCATGAAATATAACGCTTATTCTGTGTGTCAAATTTTATAAATTTAGTTCTAATTTATTTATTTTTTATATCGTATATCTATTTAAAATGTTTGAAGACTAACAATTTCAGGACATCTCTTGTTTTTGCCGATACATATGGATATAAAATGCCCAATGGTTCATATAACGGGATGGTCCACGTCTTGCAGAAGAAGGAAGCAGACATTTCAGTGACCTCTATGGCAATACTTCATGGGAGAATGGATTTTGTTGATTTCTTCATAAATGTAGAAAATGTAGAGTAAGTTTGCCATAAACCTTTATAAGCAAATTGTATTATATTTATTCTCCTCTGTAATTACTGAGTACAGAGAACACATAACTATAGCTTAATTAATTACTCAATTTTATTGTCATCTTAATTAATAGAGCTGGTGAAAGCTTCCTCGGTTTAATATGAGAATTTTGAATACTTTTTTGTTATTTTCCCACCTAATTTAAAAGTTATTGTTTTAGATATGATTTATTTATTTAAATTTTAACGTCCATTTATTATTGAAAACAAATTTTAGGGCAGGTTATCGATAGGTCACCATCCTTTTCTAGCCAGGATACGGCTGATGCCTCTTCTTTATTTGAAAGAAAACCACCACCTCCACAAGCCAAGAATCCACAACCTTAGCCAAGGAGTGCTCCTTAGCACTCATGGCCACCTGTTTTTACCTGTTGATTTTTTATTTATCACATTTAAACATGTTACATATAACATAAAAATACCAATTATTTATGAGTGATCTTATTTACTAGGGTGCGAGGTTAGCTCAGTGATAGAGCACTCGACTATTATGCTGGAGGACATTAGTTCAAATCTCGAGCGCACTAAGGATTTTATCTTGTATTGTCTTTGTTTGTGGGTTGGATTCGGGGGTCCCAGGCAATCCCTAGGTCCAGCCAGTCATTAATTAATTTATTAATGGGTTCCTGCAAAGGGGAAAATAAGGTAGCCACATATTACTGACCGCACTATCTCCCTAATGTTCCAGATGGTCAAGAATAAGATACGTCTACAGTATCTACCCCTCTGAGCCCTTGTGGCCTGTTACGGGACTGATTTGACCTTATTTGATAAGTCTGATTCCTAATTGTCCCTGAGCTCATAATGTGCTACAGCAATGTGTAAACATATGTATGTGCTTAAGTTCTAAGCTGTCTTTAATGACTCAAAGGTTAGCACACATAAAAAAAAGAAAAAAAAAAAAAAAAGGTATAAGCCTCCTCTTTTGCATTTTGTACATACCAGACCATTTTATTTTATTATTCAGATAATTTCCTCTACAACCCAATCAGTGTTGGGCAAAAATCATTCAGAATAATGAATAAATTGGATATTGCAGTCTGAATAATGAATAATTTTTCATTCATTATTCAGTGATTCAATCAATAGCGTAACTTTTTATTTTTATTCATTATCGAATAACAATGATTTATTGAAGGAAAATTTTTTATTGAGTAACAATAATTTATTGAATGAAAGTTATTTGTTCGAATGAAAAGTTTTTTTTGGATGAAATTGATTTATTTGACTGAAATTTTTCATTAAATACAGGCGATTTATTTTAACAATTTTTTCTAATAAAAATGACTATGTTCATTAAACTATTTCTTACTTTTAATTAAAATTATTTATTTATTTAAATTTTAACGTCCATTAGTATTAACTACAAATTTTAGGAAGGGTTATCTATAGGTTACCACCCTTTTCTAGCCAGGACAGGGATGATGCCTTTTCTTTTTTCTAAAGAAAAGCCACCACCCCATAGTGGGATTCGAACCCACGATCCTTGCCACGGAGCGTTAAGTGCTCACGCCTTAACTCTCACGGCCACCGGTCCTCCAATTATTTATTTAAGTGATATTGTTTACTGAACTTTATGAGAATCTGAGTTTGTTGTTCTATGAACCAAATTATTTTAAATGTATAAAAATAATGAATTAAGAATGAAATATAATTAATTATTCATTAAAGAAATCTTTCGATGAATAACTGAATTAATTCTTATTCAATAAAAAATTATTGAATAATGAATAATCATAATCAAATAATCATTGAATAAAAATAAATCAGTGGATGAATAACTTAATCAATGAATAAATTCTTATTCAATAAAAATTTATTTGAATCATTATTGAATAATGCCCTACTCTGAACCCAATAAACTCATTTCTCAACGGAAGTAATCTGCCTAGAAGCAATTTTAAAAAAAAGTTCTTTCCATCAAGGATCTTTACAATTCCCAAAACATTACCTGAAAATTTAATTTCATTTAATTATGCTTAATTTTAAGTTATTCTAGATGACTGGTGTTGTTTTCTGTTTCAGATTCTTTTTTGCTTTACGGGAAGAGCGAAACCTAGGAGGTTTAACTGCTCTTATAGTGCCATTTACTAAGGATGTTTGGTTTGTCAATTTCATTGTATTCACCCTGGGTATTACAGTATCTTGTTTTATATTTTATGTATACCATCCTACGAATGCAATATCTGAGAGCTTTCTTAATGTTATTGGAGTATTTTGTGCTCAAGGTAATGTATGTAAAATATTTAATAGTATTAAATATCCATTAGGTGGCCGTGAGTCCTAAGACGTATGCGCTCCGTGCCAAATGTCGTGGGTTCGATTCCCACTAGGTGTGGCTTTTCTTCGGAAAAAATAAAAGTCACCAGGCATATCCTGGCTAGAAAAGGGTGGTGACCTATAGGTAACCCGTTCTTAAATGTTGACTTAATTATAAATGGGCATTAAATTTTAAATCTATACATATAATAAAATTCTAACGGATTGGTGTCTGTACATAGGAAGATATTTGGGGACAAATAGTATTGGGGGCCTTTATCAACGCAATAGTACCAAAAACAATAATTTTTGCCCGTAATTTTTGAAACAGCTTATCCGATTCAGTTGCGGTTTTCACAAATATGTAATCAAACAATAAATGTAAAGCTTCACTTAACATTTAGTGTTTTCCTGTCAATGTTTGTTTCCTGTCAATTGGTTCTCAAATAAAAAAGTTATGCCAATGTAAAGAATAACGTCAAACATTTCATGAATTGATGGGCTCAGTGCCAAAGGTGACACAAGTAGAACAAACTGAGAAAATTAAGGTTAAAGTTTAGAATAATTTGGGAAAAATTAGTTTTGGTGACAGAAGTTATTTTAATTGGTCTATATTCATTAGATACATTAACTTCTTATGAATATACAGTATTAATCAAAAGTTTATAGTTAGACGCAATAATAAAAAGAAAAAGTATAGTCATGTTTGGCTCTCACATAAATAAAAAATAATATACTTGAAGGATAGTGGTCACTTATCCGGAGATTAATAATTAAAGAAAAATTATTTTTCCCAACACCTTCTGTTTTCCTTGATCTTTTTTGGTCACATCAAGTGTCATAAATTACACATCTTCTGAATGTGTGTATTTGATTTTGAGCTGTCTTGGAATACTCTTTTCTAGCCATAAGCAATTGACTTTCAGCAATTCAACTTTGACCATTAGTGTTCACTTTGCGGTTGATAATCTCTTTCTTCAAATTTTATTTTAATTTTAACGTCCATTTATTATTAACTACGAATTTTAGGATCTTCAAATTTAATGTACTGAAAAAGTTTTCCCGTCCTATTTTTGTCTCATGAAAAAGAGGTTTTCTCTTTTTTTGATTCACTTACCATTTCAATCCATTCATCTGGCACAAAGAGATTATATATTGCTTGAATTTCTCAATAACTGCAAAATGATCGCACAATGAAAAACTGTGTGGTAAGAAGAATTTACGGTCAATGATTTTCAGATTAGTTGAGCTCTCCAGTATGTGGGAGAGGAACAGTGCAACCTTAATATTGCGGTTTTGTCCTCGACAAGCGTAGTTCATGAACATTCCTTGGTGGTTCATAGACAGGATCTGCCACAGAGTGATCAGAAGCTTACCATTAACAAAGCCATACCTAGTGTGGGTTGGTCAAGTCTTCCTCTCACATGATTTACCTTTGCAGTAAGTTCCAAAACAAACTAACAGATGTCAGTACTAATCAATGATTTCTATCAATTATAAAACTTAAAATTCTCTATCAGGGGAAGTGAATAACTCAAATTTGTTAAAATTGTGGGTTAGTCACCTTTGGCACTGAGCCCTTCAATTATTGTTAACACCGGAGTTTTTTGTTTTTTCGTCACGAAACTTGGTATATAGTATTCCCCTAGCAAATGATAGAACGAGTTCGTTAAACAGCAAAATTGGTTTATTTGGAGGGGAAGGGGGGGGGGGTTCAAAGTAGTTATTTGCTCATACCGGCCGCAATTATTTTTGTAATGCAATGAAACTCGGAATTTGTTGTGGACATATTAATAGAAAAATATGTTGTAAAAATAGAGTAAATCGGTTCACTATTAACGCGGACGAAGTAGCAGGCACAGCTAGTAAATAAATAAATATCCATTAATTGGCATTATTAATTAATATTTGGTTAACATATTTTATATGATTACAAAATTTGGTTTGTTAACTTTGAATAAGAAAAGAAAGGACTTGTTTAATAATGAGCAAAATTGGGGTGAGAGTTTTCAGCTAAAACACATAATGCAGCACCAGCAGACACATTTTTTGTTTTCTAGCAAAAAAATCCACTTCATTTTTCAGCACAGTTAGGAAAAAAGTTTTACTCCAGATCCAAATTTTTAATTTACTTATTATTATTCTATCAGCTGTTAATTTTGCTTTATGACAATCAAACACGGAAGATATCTTGTCCAACTACTGAAAAATGTAAGTTTTAAAGAAACCAAAAAAAAAAAAACACGGTCCATTGGTCACAGATGAGAGCTTACTCTAAAACAGAATAATTTTTTTTTGGAATTACGGAGTCAGATTTTCATAGCAAATATGAAAGGGGAAAACTATTTTTTTATTTATATCGGTTAGTTTAAACACATTCCTCAGTAATTTAACAAAATTTAACTACCTTGCGATTTGCGATTCCTTCCTGAAACGCAATGTTAATAATCTATTCTTAAAGAGGTTGATATCTGGGGATGAAAAGTGGGTCCTGTACAATAATATTGTGAGGAAAAAGTCCTGAGGAAAACTAAGTGACCCAACGTTCAAACGCGACACCAAACCCAGGATTACGTTCAGAAAACGTTATGCCGTGCATTTGGTGGGATTGGAAAGGTGTCCTTTATTTTTATCTCCCGCCCAACCAGACCATTAATTCTGCAGTATACTGTACCCAGTTGGAACAATTAAAGGCAGCGGATGAGCAAAAGTGTCAGCATTGGCTGATCGCAAAGGCATAATTTTTCCATCACATTAACGCCCTTCCTCACGTGTCTTTGTTGACCCAGCAGAAATTATCCCCTACCCACTCTATTCACCATACCTTGATACAACAGATTTTCACTGTTTTCGGGCTCTTCAAAACTCGCATAATGAGAAACACTTAAATTTGCTCGAGGATATACATTAAACACATTTATACAAATTTTAAGTTTTTATTGAAATCATCAGTAAAAAACACTACAAACATAATTTATAACTCAATACTTCTAACCATTCGTTTGCTATTGTCTTAGCTCTCCTAAGAGACGGATTTTCTTATTCTTGATTAGACAATCCGTTAAAATATTTCACCAAAAAATAGTGCATCACAAACAATATCATTCAAGCAAAGCTACTTGGTAATTTCATTTGAATATCATTCATGTCAGAATTTAACATTATATGTTTATACTTTTAAAGCAGTTGGTAATGGAATATAATTGTTTTTATATAAATAACGTATTTAGTTTTATTTTGATACTAGAGGTGTTTTCTTTATTCTACATAAGATGTCATTTTAGGACTTAACAGCATAGAATTACCACTTACAATCTGATCATAAGTAACACATCACAGAATGCAACTTTGTCTGTGTTATTTATTTTTCTGGATCTTTCCTTGTGTATTATAATTGTATTACTTTAATATTGATCTATTTTTTTATTTATTTAGGAATTATGGATATGAACGTTACTTCTGCAAGGATTATGAACTTCTTCTTGCTAATTCTTGGCCTATTGGTAGCCACTTACTACAATGCATCCATTATGAATGGTCTACTCTCACCGACTCCTGAACTTATCAAAGACATAAAGGATGTTCTAAATTCTAAGAAGATTGGGATTTCAAATGTATCATATTTGAACCCAGTATGTACGAATGAAACAATATTTCTATCTATAATGAAAATGGTTTGCAAACAAAAAAAAATCCAACTCGAAGGCAATGCAATGTCTTAATATGTTTCCATATACATAATGTTATTTGAAAAGAGTAGAAAAAAAAGTTCTTTGAAATCAGTATAAGCAGCAATCAGTATAGATTGAAAATGAAAAAAAGCGTTTTTCACTTTCGATACTTTGTATTTGTATCAACGATATCATAAAGCCAAAAATTTCTTATGGGTTGATTAGCATCCTATTTTCTTAAAACGTTTTATAAATTTTTTCATATAATTTTATTATCATTGATCTTGAGTTTTATTATTAATCTTGAAACAGATTTCTTAATAATAGAAAAAGTTAAAAGTTTCAGCCTTTGAAGGGTTTGGGTGAATAACACTCAAGGAGTATTTGTTTCAATTTGCAGATCAATCAAAGCACACCCCTAATTAAGGTAACACCTTTTTTGCTTGAAATTACATAAGAGTATTTTGTCTATTAAATTATTATTGCACTTGTTTCAACAATTATTAATTCAAAAAACGTTCAATGAATGTAAGTAAAAGCTTTGATTTTGTACAAATGTAACTTATAGCGTTATTCGTTTGAACCCTTCATTCAAAAAATAAGAACTATAGAACATCAACTAAAAGGCAAATGAAATATTTTAGCACTCATCGTATGATGGCACATATTTTTTATGATATATTATTATTGCTCTTTTAACAAATGAATAATTTGTTCTTTAAGATATACTTCCACCCTCTTTTAACTGCGAAGCTGAAGGAATACAAAGAGTTTCCTATGTATGAAATACCTGAAGGAGTAAGAAAAGTCAGAAAGGGGGATTTTGCTTTAGTTGGTGACGCTGCAGGTATGTACTCAGTAATGGAAGAAATGTTTACCAATGCTGAGAAATGCAGCACACGCAATGTGAAAATGGCATCAAGAATTCAGTTAAGTTGTGCTGCACAGAAGAATTCGCAATACAAGGAAATGTTTAAATTAGGGTGAGATTATTTTCATGAACATTTTCGAATTGAGAATTCTACATAACATATATCTGCATCCTATAAAAAATTTTATACATAGAAAACTTTGTCAGAAATACTTACAATGTTACCTAGCTGAGAAAAGTGCTTAGTTATGCAAAAACTTTGTGACAATTTTTATTATTATCATTATATTTTTGATCTTTTTGTAATTATCATTGAAATGCTCTGCTACCAATAAGTAACCTTAAGTATTTTTGGGGATTTTCTTCCAGTTATGCTTGGCTTCAGGAAAATGGAATCGCATATCGAGAGAAGAGGTTCTGGTACCCCGACCCACCACATTGCCTCGGTGGTACTGTCTTCAGGCCGGTCAGCTCGAACGCGATGACTATAGCATTCTGCATCTATGTTTCTGGGCTGGCAGTATCAATAGCAGTTTTGCTTATAGAACTATGCAGTCGAAAGAAGAAAGAGCCCAGAAAACTCTTTAAACCTCGTGCTCCTCGACGTTTCTTAGTCTGAAATCTACAGATAACGTGGGAGTATAAAAGGGGGCTGAGTAGGCTGAAGCCCTCCCCCCTATTTTTTTTTATTTTATTGGTAAAAATGTATTGTAAAAAAACCTATCTCATAGTTCAGAAAAAATAATTTTTTTTGGGTGTAATAGTGTTTTAGTTGGCAAACTAATCCAAGTTCTTGTTTGTTAGTATTCCACACCCCCAAATCCCCTGGTGCTCCCTGATGTAAAATTGTGAAAACGTGAGATAAGTTTGCTTAATAATAATTATAATGATGTTGCACGAGTTTATAGCAATTATTTACAATGAAAAAGATGTCTAGGAGGTTAAAAGAAGATAGAATCAGGAAAATAATTTGGGGGGGGGGAGTGGCTAGGAGCATTTGGGGGATATGGAATTCTAACAATCTAGAATTAAGAATAGTTAGTTAGCCAACTAAAATGCTATTACACCTAAAATTGATTATTTTTCCTGAACTGAGTGATCTTATTTAATTTATTTTTAAGGTTTTTATAACAACTTTTTACAATGAAATCAAAATCTCAGGGAGGGGGAGCGCGCAGCCTCCTGAGCCCCCCCCCCCCACTTATACAAGCTTATGGATAGAATGAAATATTTATATCTTTTAAACCACATCATTAGATTATTGTTCACCTTATTAAATTAATTTGTAAAATTATCTACAATGTTTCTTTATATTTAAAATTCGCAATTGTTGTATTATGGGCACACATGCTATGCATGTCCGCTCGCTTCGCTCATTCAAGAAGATATCTAAACTCTAGTCAATCCAACTCACTAAAATTAATAGAATTCTCTTAATTTTAGTGAGTTGGTGAGGTGAGGAGACCTTTAAAATTTACTTTTTTTTTTCAATAAATGATTTATCAACATTTTAAATGAGGGTTCTTTATTAACCAATTTTACATCCCTGTGCATGCTCATGTTTACAAATATCATTGATTACGCTAGAGGGGTCTCCCATGGTCTAGTAGCTGGCGCCTTGGATTCATAAGCGGTAGATGGTGGGTTCGATTCCCACCGGTGGCAGGAATTTTGACATCTCAAGGTTCGCTGAGAAAGTTCCTGGCTGCACCCTGGATGTCGGCGCTAATGGCCCGGATTTGTCATGCGCCGTTAAAAAAAAAAAAAAGTTACGCTAGCTTTCCTAACCTGCATAACAGCGAACTTTAGTGCTTAATAACTTTTTTCCTAGTTGAGAGTGACTTTTTTTTAACGGATTTGTGTTTTCTGTATCAAAATACTTCATAGAATACCATTTAAAAATCGGGGAGCAGGCCCCTAAACTTCACAATTACCAATTATATTGCTTGATGAAGAGAAAAAAAAAAAACGTTCATTCAGTTATAATCATCCTTTATTTCAGTATTGTGGCTCTGAAGTGCTTTGAGAGTGATGTTCGGTGCAGAATTAGATAGAAATATTTTATTTGTGGAATTGGTATTGTTGTTTTTGGTCGAGGCTCCATCGAGGAATGTTTCCGTTCTGTAGTCGTAGGTACCAATGTAAGAATTGCATTTCTTGCAAAACAAATCCAATGATTCATTATTATACATCAGTGAAAGGTATGAGAAAGGCCAACACCTGCATAAAAGGAAAATACTTGAAACAGTATTTCTAAAGGTAACAAACTTAATTTAAGTTCACTAAATTAAGTTTTTGTTCTTTTTTTTTTTAAATTACATAAATTTATTATATTATTTATTTGTTTTTTAGAGCTCGCTAATGTGCGTGATGGAAAACTGCATTTCAAAAACGTTGAGGTTGCTGGCAGAGAAGGAAGATCTTGAGGTAAATGAAAAACGTCCTGTTCCTTCACAAAAGAACTTTTGTGAAGGAACAGGACGTTTTTCATTTACCTCAAAACTGCATTTGGAGTCGTTAAGGGCGGGTCATTTCGTTTTCCCCAGGACTCTTTCCCCACAATATTATTGTACAGGACCCACTTTTCATCTCCAGTTGTAAACACTTTTAAAAATGGATTATTAATTATGCGTTTCAGGAGGGAATTGCAAATGAATATGTGCTCCAATAAATTCTTTTATATAGGAATGGCTGTCTATGGAGAACTGTATGTATCAAAGTTGTGATATTAACACCGTCCATCAATTGTTCATACACATTCCATAGCTGCCATTCATTCATGTTTATTAAATTTAGATAACTTGTTTTGTAAAAAAACAAAATTTTCCTCAGAGAATTAATAAGAAGTGTATACCATTTTATTTCAAATACTAGCCAAACTTACCATAGTTGGTAACAAGTTTTCCCTAGAGTACCATTAGATTTTATGTTGCTACTCTTTTTTTGTACACTTGGTTCTCCTTTGCTTCCACAACTTTTGCAGACAAGTTTACCTTTTCCAGGCTTCCAGTTTTCTGGTGGGAAAAACATCAATTAATCATATTCAATTCAGTATTTCAGAAATTTATTTGCCGACTGTTGGATGAGCACAATTATTTTACGATGGAATCATTGTTTATAAAATAATCCATTGCAGATTTGATTATCATTTTATTTTATAAATGAGCAACTACAACTAAGGGATTATAATTTAAATTATGTTTGAAGAATACCTGTTGGAAACAGATGACTGCCATAATAAAAAACAACAACAGATAATTGAAGGGTTCATAGCACAACTAGACCAAGTCCATAATATGAAGTTTTCAGAAAATGAGTATTATGCGTTTATAATTGCAGAGACGTTTTATAAATCCTATTGACCAGTATGTCTTAAAAAGATTTGAACATAAACACTGATCTTTATTTTAAATGTCACTGATATTATTTATGTATCATACCTTACCTTTTCTCTGAAAACAAATGAGAATGTCTTCCCGATGTGTAGCAAGAAATGCTACAAGTGGCAAAATATTGAAGTTAGGACTTTGTCTCCTGTAGCACTGAAAAGACCCATTTCATGTCATGTTTGATGACTTTTAGATAGATTTCAGAATTGCTTACCTAATGGTGTATTTACTTCCAATGGGAGACAGTTGATGAAGTGATAGGTTTTTTTTTTGTCCATTCAATTGTCAATCCTATCATAGCTAGAAAAAGATGGTGAACTATAGATAACCCGTTCTAAAATTCTACGTTAATTATAACGGACGTTAAAATTGATATAAATAAATTGTAAATGTGTACAATAATTAAGAAGAAAATATACCAAAACTTCGGTGGTAGTAATTCAGAACGCTTCAAATAGTTATTTCAATGATCAATAAAATATTGTCATTTGGGGGGAGGGCGAGGGTGGCGAGTTCTATTAGTTTTACCCCAACATTTTCCAGTTCAAAATGAGAATGATAGTCTATTTCAGGTTACCTTGTCGTTTCAGTTTTCTCTGTTCATGCCTTTTTATTTTCTGATGCTCTAAACTATTTCTTATCTTTAGCTCAGCAAGCGATTTAACTCTCTGAAAATGAATTCCGTTTTTATGAACATATCCTTTTGATGGAAAATGTATATTTGTTTTAGTTAATGTGTATGAATTGTTAGTGGCAACTCTGTATTTGTCCATTCATAATCTCCATTTCTTTTCAAAATGTAATGTGGTGTTTCCTCTTCTATGTTTTTGGAACTTGTCTCTAAAGGCTAGTACACACTGGCCTATAAAATATAAAAGGGGGTGGGGCTGCAGCCCCCGAAATGTTTATTTGGTCGTTAAAAATGTGCCATAAAACCCTTAAAAATAAATTAAATAAGATCATTTAGTTCATAAAGAATCTTTTATTTTGGGGTCAATAGCGTTTTAGTTGGTTAAAACTCTTCCAAGATCTAAATTGTTAGTATTCCATACCCCGGAAATGGTCTCAGCCCCCCCATATACGCCCATCATTGTTGCAGGGCTGAATCTTGTTTGAATCTGGATTGTTGCGATTCTGCCGCGCAACATGTCTCCGTTTATCAGGAGTGTATTGCGGGTCTACGTGATACAAGAATTACGTTCGGCTGTTTCGGGACTCACTGATACATTGTTGCGCAACATTACTTGTGTGGAAGTGTTCCTTAGCAGTCCCCAGTCTACAGTCAGCCCCCCGGCGCACAGTGGGGCCAAACAATATTTTGTGTTTCAAGAAAAGGATACAGCCTCTAAATCTTAATCGATTTCAATGATTTTTTTTTTTTTTTTTAAGTGAAAGCTAATGAAATTTAAAATAATATTTTGTTTTTCATCTAACTTAATATCAGCACTGATTTCGTTGAAATTAAACATTCAAATCCTTATTGGAATAATACTTGGAAAAAATCAAAGTCTATTTTCAAATCATTCAAAAATCAGATTATTTCTGACTCGTGCTGGCTTTGCGTGCATGCTCTCTTTAAACCTAACTAAAAATTCAAACCCCTCTAAAAATACTTAAAAATTTGAATAGCAAAATAACCTTTCTTGGCGAGTTTTTACATCCTAAAGGGAGGGTCCCTGCAAAATTTCAAAATTTTCTGTTAAGTAGTTTGGGCTGAACGATGATAGGTTAGTTAGTGAGTGAGTGGTATTTGACAAATATATAGTAGATACAGTCATTTGCACTGGAACTCCAACCTGATAGTCTCTGAGGATAATGTATGAAAAAGGTAAACAATATTTTTGAAATATTTTATTTTGAGTCTATTATTTATTTATTTGGTTATTTAGAGCTCGCTAAGTAGCTATGAAAACGTTTTAGCGCGGTTCCTCCCTCCCCCATAGGGAGGAACCCCGCTTATAACTTTGATACAATGAAACAATCCGGAAGTGCCGACTAGAAAATTTTGCGTTTCAGAACCCCTAGAGACCGAAAATGATGGTGGTTCAAATTTGTATATATATATATATATGTATATATATATATATATATATATATATATATATATATATATATATATATATATATATATATATATTTGTCTGTTCGCTCTCTAGCTCGAAGACGAATGGTCCGATTTTGATGAAATTTGGTACAAAAATCCGTCGTCCAATTTGAAAGGTCAAGTTCGTTAACCAGCGAAATCCGCCTACCGGAAGATGGCGTTTGGGGCGAAATTCGCGCAAAAAAAATCGTAACGCTTACGTTTTTGAGTTCATAAGCTTCTAAGTACTCGTTTTATATGATTCCTGGGCTAGGAAAACGAATGAAACCATTTTCAAGGCGATAGCTTTAACCGTTTTTGAGAAAATTGGAAAAATATTTTTTGAATACCGTTTTTGGTTTGGGTACTTAGAATCATGGGATTCAGTTGAAACTTTATCTGCATGTTCTACTTTCATTAAAACTAATATGTTGAAAGTTTTGTTACGTTTGGAGTTAAGGAAGGGTTAGAATAAAATATTTTATGAACAGACATGAAAAGTTTTGGGAAGTTCGTATACTTTCATTAATATCTCGAACACGGTTGGGAAATCGTGGTAAGTGGATAGAAACTATTTGAAAGCTTACTAAATTCTCTACAAAAAAGATTCTAAAACTATTTTTGATTAGGTTATGTCAATCGGAGAAATAAGTGCTTAAAACTTCAAATACGTCTGTTTTGTTCTTATGAACGGGTTTTTGTCGTTCTTGTTGTAATTTTTGTCTCTTTCCCTTCGTTTTTTATTGCTTTTTAGTTTTGTAATTTCTTATGTTGCGAAAATTTTGTGTGTAAAACAGGATATGAAAAATGAGGCCAATTTTCTGTTGCTAGAAATAATATAAATTTTGGGAACTTTCTTTAATATCTCGAAAACTGTTGAGAATTTTGGTAAACGGAAGAATACCATTAGAAAGCTTATTAAATGCTCTACATAAAAGGTTCTAATGAAAGTTTTGATTAGGCGATGTCAATCGGAGAAATAAGAGCTTAAAGCTTTAAAGTAATTGATTTCGCTTATTCAAAGTGTTCTTTTCGCCTGTATTTTATTCCTTGTTATTTTTTAATTGCTTATAGTTGGATAATGTATTCGAAAATAAAACAGGTTAAGTAAAATAACAAAAACAATTTATTGTTAGAAATATAGATTTCCAAGATTCCAAGACCTTGCAACTAGCGGGACGGTTTCTTGTGTTGCCGACCCTTCCAGGTCAGATTGTAAATCCTACCTTTCAAGACTGGTGGAACCAAAATATAACTGTCAGGGTTCGGTCACTGCTACTTAATAAAACTACATTTTATCGTAAAAATGGTTTTATTGTGCCGACGTTTCGGCTTGAACTTCAAGCCTTCATCAGGGCTGTAAATACAAGTAGGACATATTTAACACTAATATATGCACATATCTATGTAAATATATATATATATATATATATATATATATATATATATACATATATAATATATATATATATTTATATATATGCATATACACATACACATATACACGCACACATATGTACATATATATGCCCACATACCTACACATATGGGGTATGTATTATTAAGTAGCAGTGACCTAACCCGGACAATCCCTACCTTGCATCATCAACGGTCAACGATCTCCTCTCAACAAAATAATAACTGCTTCTATTTTAATCCTTCGAAATTAGACTAGGGATAAGAACGGAACCGCGCTAAGATGAGGCAGTTCCTGCGAGTCGGACTTTTTAAATATTAATCAAATCTAAAACCAACTGATGAGTACTTACATCAGTTGAGAACTCGTTCTGACATTGATTGCTGTAAACATTGTCCTGAGAGTCGGTGGATTTTAATCTAGCTACTTCGATATATGGGTGAAATACTCTCACGTGATTTATCAGCAGTTCCGTTTGGTCCCTAAACAATTTAATCAATTATATTTATATTTATTTCATAATTGTATAATGTTGGATAATACTTTCTAAAGAATAAATTCGAGAGGACGTCAACTTTCACTGTACGTCGTAAGACTGATTGGCGAGTGTTTATCAGTTTTTAGTACAGGGGTTCCATCTTGAATATCCATCGCAATTATCTCCAAATCCGAATCGTGTCCACTTTTTGAAGAACAATCGGTAATACTGAAGGAGAGCGTCCTCAGCACCGATTTTCTTCAAAATTTGCACTATAACGTATTTTGATGCACTAAACACGAATCCGTTGAAAAAAAAAGTTGCTCGCAACTAGGAAAGAAGTTATTAAGCACTAAAGTTCACTGTTATGGAGGTTATAAAAGACGGGGTAAACAGCTTATATGTAAACACGCGCCTGCGAGTCGACTATCGATAATAGTCCTTAATGACGAAGTGTAATTGAAATTTAGACTCACCTGTGGTAGCTGACTTGGTCGTAAACTGTCGCTTTTGGGCATACGTGCTATGCGTTTCCGCTCGCTCCGCTACGCTCCGCTCGCTCAAGAAAACATCAAAACCCCTAGTCAATCCAACTCGCAGAAATGATAAGAATTCTATGGCCCAAAAGTCGTCCAAGGCAGTCTTCCCTAACCTTCATAACAGTGAACTTTTTTTTTAAATAACTTCTTTCCTAGTTGCGAGCAACTTTTTTTTTCAATGGATTCGTGTTTAGTGCATCAAAATACGTTATAGTGCAAACTTTGAAGAAAATCGGTGCTGAGGACACTCTCCTTCCGTTTTACCGAACAATCATGTATTTGGACCATTTAAAAAAATGAATGTCTTGATAAACTATCTTGAATGTTATTCTTGAATTGCTGAAGTACCTTAATAAGGAAAAATCGGTAAAAATGCAGTTTCCAGCCCTCCAAACCGATTTCTTTCAAACTTTGCACAATAACGTATTTTGATGCACTAAACACGAATACGATAAAAAAAAACGTCGGATTTAACTAGGAAAGAAGTTATTAAGCACTTAAGTTCACTGTTGTGCAGGTTATGAGAGCTAATGTAAACAACTAAATTTGTGATGACTTTAAGGCATAAATTACGACTTTAAGGCATACGTGCTGTGCGTTTCCGCTCGCTCCGCTACGCTCCGCTCGCTCAAAAAGATAACAAAACCCCAGTCAATCCAACTCGCTAAAATTAATAGACTATAATATTAAGCACTAAAGTTAGGAAGGTTATAAAACTAGGCATCAGCGTATTTGTAAACACGCGCATGCGCAGATATGTAACATTGGGAAACAGAGAACTCTCATTTGAAATGTTCAGAAACCATTTATTCAAAGATATTGTTAATTTTAAGGGCATCCTCACCCGTCGTCACCTGTCGCTTAAGGGCATACGTGCTATGCGTTTCCGCTCGCTCCGCTACGCTCCGCTCGCTCAAGAGAATAACAAAACCCCAGTCAATCCAACTCGCTAAAATTAATAGAATTCTATTAATTTTAGCGAGTTGGATTGACTGGGGTTTTGTTATTTTCTTGAGCGAGCGGAAACGCATAGCACGTATGCCCTTAAAGTCTTCCTAGACATTCCTCTAATCCTCCAAGACATCTCTTTTAGCTTTTTTCTTCTTCTTCTTCTTCTTCTTCTTCTTGAGACTGGATGTTCGGTGGATACAAATCCCCAATCGCACTGAAAAATGCCTTTAAACGCTCTTCATATTTATGAGCGCGTTTGAAGAGAAATTCGGCCAAATATCCATCTAAATGTTCTTCTGTTTAGTATCAAAATATTTGTTTGACAATTGACTTGTTGACAATTGAAGTTCGATAGGCGCGAATTAGAACGATAATTATAAAGGCATTAGCAAATTATTAAGGGATTTCTGATATATAATACTTTTCATGAACGAAACAAGAAATGTGAGGAGTGTTTAATTATTTAAAAAAATGATTGTAAATAAATAACTGCTGATGAATTTCGATAATTTATGGTAAATTTCAATTAAACTTCCTTATTACGAACTTTTCCATACCCGCGCATGCGTATGTTGACAAATTTAGTTGTTTACATTAGCTCTCATAACCTGCACAACAGTGAACTTAAGTGCTTAATAACTTCTTTCCTAGTTAAATCCGACGTTTTTTTTTATCGTATTCGTGTTTAGTGCATCAAAATACGTTATTGTGCAAAGTTTGAAAGAAATCGGTTTGGAGGGCTGGAAACTGCATTTTTACCGAAAAATCTAGTTACGGCAGCTTTATACTAATATGAAAAAAACAATTAAAATTAAACCACCTGCTTACCTATTATAACAAATTTTTTCATTGCACAATAAACATCTGACACAAAGATTTTTTGGAAGGGCCTGCCCATCGCTCATTTGGAATCTATAAAATACTTAGAATGAATAAAATAAAAACATGGCGTGAAACGTCTTATGTAGTGAAAAAATTAGTTTATCCCAGCATCAGCTGCGAAGAAAAATCTGACTTCAGGAAAAGTTCCCCCCTCCCCGGCAAGGAAAAGTAGGCCCGGTGGCCATGAGTGTTAAGGCGTGAGCACTTAACACTCCGTACCAAGGTTCGTGGGTTCGATGGGGTGGTAGATTTTCTTTTGAAAAAAGAAATCAGCGCTATCCTGGCTAGAAAAGGGGGGGGGGTAACCTATAGATAACCCGTCTTGAAATTCATAGTTAATAATAATGCGAGGCGGCGAGGTTAGCTCAGTGGTAGCACTGGACTGATAAGCTGGAGGATCTGAGTTCAAATCCCGAGCAAGCACTAAAGATTTTTTCTTCTAGTGTCTTCGTTCATGGGTCGGATTCGGCCTCCTTGACCGTCCCTAGGCCATAGGCCAACCCAGCCTTTAATAAACTTATAAATGGGTACCTTGGTGCTAATAACTCTAGCCGTCGAAGCAGCCAAGGGGAAAATCAGGCCGGAGCATAATATCGACCACACTATCTCCCTCGTATGCCGTATTGTCATGAATCAGATACCTCTATAGTATCTGCCCCTCAGGGCCCTCATGACCTGTTACGGGACTGATTTTTTTTTTAATAATAATGGACGTTAAAATGTAAATATATATATATATATATATATATATATATATATATATATATATATATATGTATATGTATATATGTATATGTATATATTCGTTTAAGTTAATTGTTTGTTTACAACATATTCGGATTCAAATTTTCACGCATCAATAGTTGTACTGGAATGGCCGATTTTAGACCTACAGTTTTTTAGCATTGGAAGAAAGATAACTCTCCCTCCATGACCTACTAACTCAATGGTTACTAAATACAACGGCCAATAGAATTTCCCATAGGAATAGGCCAATAGAAATGCTAATGAGTTATGCGCATGCGCTGATGATCCAGATCGCTGAACTAGACCCACTTCGTTTTCGAGGCACCTCCACATTGTTTATCATTATGAAATTATGTGTCTTATGGAAACTCCGTAAATGTCATAAGAAGGATTTAATACTAACCTAAAATAACTTTTTTCTTCGTGATGTTTTAAAATGTACGCTTTTAAAACTAATTAGTTGGGCAATACTTAAATATGTGAGGTTAAGTTTAACTTCGAATTATCATTTGAGATTACTTTTATATGAAGTAATATAAGCATTTCCACATGTTAAGAAATTGTCGAAGCTAATATTTATTTATTTAAATTTTATCGTCTATTAATTATTAACAATGATTTTTAGGGCGAATTATCTATATGTAATCGCCCTTTGTAGCCAGGATAGGGGTGGTAGCTTTTCATTCGAAAGAAGCACTTTCCTGACCACTCTTTTATTTTGCTCTACATGTTTCAACGTAGCCAATCCAACTCGTTGATAATATAGATCACAGGGTTTTCGGTGGAAAATGGGTCGATATGCAATTTAACATGGCATCAAAACATTGAGTGCTTATTAGAAAGATGAATTGTAAATATTGGCAAAACCCATCTTTTAGGAGTGGCTGTTTAATCCATAACAAAATGTTTATCTTTTACATACTGATCGCAATTGTTGCTTCTTTGTAATGAAACTCTGCAAACACCGCGCACAACCAAAGAAAATCATGTTTTGAAAAATAGCAAAATGGACCCATTATTATAATCTTCGAAACCACAACATTCAATCAGTCCACCAATTTTCCTATCAAAATATTGTCCTCATTATGTAGCCAATTTATCACTGAATGCTCAATTTATAAGATTCGCGTGCGAAGCTAAGAGCATAGTTTATAAATATAAATGTGAGAACGGAACACAAAGAAACTATTACACCGATTAGACTTCTATGAACACAGGGTTTTGATTGACAGCTCTAAAAAAAACCTCAAACACTCACTCCATTACCCCAAATAGTCCTTTAATATTCAAAGTGTTTCAAATTACCCCGGGAAAAAAGTAGTTTAGTCCTAAGAGAGTACTATGGACAAGAGTTTTATTATTTTTCTTCTGAGTGTGAATACTTATTTAGTTTCTGGTATCAGAAATGAAGTTTTGAAGTTCATTCCAGAATATTTGGAAGAATTATGATTACACACATAAACCTGTTTTTCTGCGAAGAGAAAGGTTACATTTCAACTAATATCTTTTTTTAGGATTTTTCCTTAAGATAGTTAATTTTCTTATTTTATTTTTAAAAAAGCTAATGTACCAATCTACGGTGATATGTTTTTATTTTTGTTTTTTAATTTTATTGAACATATATTTTACCCGGGTAATTATTTAATTCTCATTTAGAGTGGAGAATGTCGGGGGTTCGTTATTAAGAATAAATTATATTTAAATTTTACGATTGTGACCCTTTTTCTCAACTATCTCTTTTAAACTGTCAGAAGGTCATATATTATAAAATTTCTTATTTTTATTGTGTGCTCTACATATTTCGCGCCACTTGACACCTCTTCAGGAGCAACCTAAATAAGTACATACATGTAGGGCCACGCCTAAGTTTAGACGTGGCCTGCCCACGGAATGTCTTCCTTCTGGTCAGCTAAGGCTGAAGTGAAATGTACTTATTTAAGTTGCTCCTGAAGAGGTGTCAAGTGGCGCGAAACATATAGATCACAAAATAAAAATAAATAAATAAGAAATTTAATCTTCGTGGACGGCGGAAGGTCAACAAATAAAATCTTCAACACTCAGTATCACCAACTTTATTTCATCCCTACATGTTTCACACCTTTATTGGTGCCTCTTCAGGGGAAAAAAATTACAAAAATAAAACTTACAGCCTACACCTGAGGAGGATAACCTTCCACCAGTGAGGACACGTCTAGAATGATCATGGTCTCAAAGAATTCAATATGGCGAAAAATAAACAGCTGATCGATAATCGATATGTCATACCTTTAAAAATGAATTTCCAGAAGAAATATAATATAAATATATATATAGTAAAAATACTATTTTTATTAACTTATTTGACAAAAAGTAAAATTATGTTTTTATTTTGAACGTGGGAAGATGGTTTTAATTGTTAGGACTATATTTCTTCTGGAAATTCATTTTTAAACATTTTTAAAGGTATGACATATCGATTATCGATCAGCTGTTTATTTTTCGCCATATTGAATTCTTTCAGACCATGATCATTCTAGACGTGGCCGTACTGGTGGAAGGTTATCCTCCTCAGGTGTAGGCTGTAAGTTTTATTTTTGTAATTTTTTTCCCCTGAAGAGGCACCAATAAAGGTGTGAAACATGTAGGGATGAAATAAAGTTGGTGATACTGAGTGTTGTTGAAGATTTTATTTGTTGACCTTCCACCGTCCACGAAGATAAGAATATTGAGAAAAGGGTCAGTTGAAGAATAATTAAGAAATTTAAGTTTTTTATAATATATTCTGGGGGCGAGGTTAGCTCAGTGGTAGAACGCTGGACTAATCAGCTGGAGGACCTGAGTTCAAATCCCGAGCAAGCACTAAAGATTTTTTCTTCTAGTGTCTTCGTTCATGGGTTGAATTCGGTCTCCCTGGCCGTCCCTAGGCCAACCCAGCGTTTAATAAATTTATCAATGGGTACCTTGGGTGCTAATGACTCTAGCAGTCGAAGCAGCCAAGGGGGAAAATCAGGCGACCGGAGCATAGTCCTGACCACACTATCTCCCCAGTGTGCCGCATGGTCATGAATCAGATACCTCTATAGTATCTGCCTCTCAGGGCCCTCGTGGCCTGTTTCGGGACTGATTTTTTTTTTTTTTTTTTTTTTTTTTTTTTTTTTTTTTTTTTTTAATATATTTTATTATATATTCCTTTAAACCCTGAAACTAGTGTCTTCTCCGCAGAATTAACTGGAATTCGACCCGCTCTTCGATTTTGGCCCAAAGATATTACTGTGTACAGATTCTTTTAGTTCATTAACCGCTCCTAAGGACAAGTTTTCTTCAAAACGTCGTAAGAAACAAATACAAATATTTCTTAATCTAATTATGATATATATTTTTTTCTAGATGGCTTCTACTTGCGAAAGCATCGTCCATTTACGAATTTTTTGTCAAGGATTTCTGCAAAAAGGCGATTTAATTTTCATGATTTTCAAAGTAGCCCTTCAGGTTTCTTCATAGATTTTGGTTGCGACTTCAATAAAGAACTATTCAAGGAGGTAAATGTTCCATTGCTCAGGTGGATTGAAAAAAAAAAAAGTTTTCATTACTAAAATAGGATATTTAAGCGACAAACCTCTCTTTGTGTCAGACATTTGTATCCATTAATCCTTGCGGATAAATAAATTGTTTTATTGTTCGACGGTTTAATTTTATGTCTGAAGACAGAGTTGAAAGAAGGTAAAGAAATAAAACAAAATGAGACCCAGAATGTGCGGTGAACTCCATGGCTTCCTTGAAGATAAAGGGTTACAACAGCGAGAAGCCTTCAATGTCAATTTCGATAAACCACTCCCCCTTTTAGCGCGGTTCCTCCCTCCCCCATAGGGAGGAACCCCGCTTATAGGGTTGATACAATGAAACAATCCGGAAGTGCCGACTAGAAAATTTCGCGTTTCAGAACCCCTAGAGACCGAAAATAACGGTGGTTCAAATTTGTATATATATATATATATATATGTATATATTTATTTATATATATATATATATATATATATATATATATATATATATATATATATATATTTGTCTGTTCGCTCTCTAGCTAGAAGACGAATGGTCCGATTTTGATGAAATTTGGTACAAAAATCCTTCGTCCAATTTGAAAGGTCAAGTTCGTTAACCAGCAAAATCCGCCTACTGGAAGATGGCGTTTGGGGCGAAATTAGCGCAAAAAAAATCGTAACGCTTACGTTTTTGAGTTCATAAGCTTCTAAGTACTCGTTTTATATGATTCCTGGGCTAGGAAAACGAATGAAACCATTTTCAAGGCGATAGCTTTAACCGTTTTCGAGAAAATTGGAAAAATATTTTTTGAATACCGTTTTTGGTTTGGGTACTTAGAATCATGGGATTCAGTTGAAATATTTTCTACATATTCTACTTTCATTAAAACTAATATGTTGAAATTTTGGTTACGTTTGGAGTTAAGGAAGGATTAAAATAAAATATTTTATTAACAGACATGAAAAGTTTTGGGAACTTCGTATACTTTCCCTAATATCTCGAAAACTGTTTGAATTATTGGCAAACGGAGGCTTGCCATGCGAAAGCTTACTAAATGTTCTACAAAAAAGATTCTGAACCAATTTTTGATTAGGCGATGTCAATCGGAGAAATAAGTGCTTAAAACATTAAAATAATTGATTTTGCCTATTCGAACTGTTCTTTTTGTCTGTTTTTATTCCTTGTTATTTTTTAATTGCTTATAGTTGGATAATGTATTTTACAATAAAACAGATTAGGCAAAATAAGAAAAACAATTCATTGTTAGAAATATAGCTTGCCAAGAGAAAAAGATTCGTTGACGTCTTTTGAATATTTTCAATTGCCTTTATGCTGTTGGTTTTTTTATTTTATTTTTTAATTGATTTTATCTGTAGAATTATTACTATAGTAAAAGAACACAGGAATGCGTGAAAATATTTGATATTTTCCAATTCATTGAAACGTATGAAATGAAGTATCGGTAGAAGAGGATTCTAGGGTCTTCCGGACCTGACCCCAGGTATAAACCCTTTGAACAAAGGCCGAGGAAAATATTATCTGTTTCTATTCTATGCTTTTCAAATGAGAATAGGGATATGAACAGGAACCGGGGTCTCCCGTGGTCTAATGGCTAGCGCCTTGGATTCATAAGCGGGAGATGGTGGGTTCGATTCCCAACCTCCGGCAGGAATTTTATCATCCCACGGCTCGCTGGTGAAATTCCTCGCTACACCCTGGATGTCGGCGCTAATGACCTAGATGTAGATGTGCCGTAAAAAAAAAAAAAAAAAAAAAAAAAAAAAAAAAAAAGTCCGACTCGCAGGAACTGCCTCATCTTAGCGCGGTTCCGTTCTTATCCCTAGTCTAATTTCGAAAGATTAAAATAGAAGCAGTTATTATTTTGTTGAGAGGAGATCGTTGACCGTTGATGATGCAAGGTAGGGATTGTCCGGGTTAGGTCACTGCTACTTAATAATACATACCCCATATGTGTAGGTATGTGGGCATATATATGTACATATGTGTGCGTGTATATGTGTATGTGTATATGCATATATATAAATATATATATATTATATATGTATATATATATATATATATATATATATATATATATATATTTACATAGATATGTGCATATATTAGTGTTAAATATGTCCTACTTGTATTTACAGCCCTGATGAAGGCTTGAAGTTCAAGCCGAAACGTCGGCACAATAAAACCATCCAAATTTGAAAACAAAATTTTGGCGAATGACTCTATTCCTCACAGTTAAAGCATCTGGGTTCAAGTAAGTAAGTTGGAAGAGTGAAACCATGGGTAACAGAAGTCGCTGAAGATGACGGTAGTATTAGCTGTTGCAAAAACATAACTACGCGGTTAAATTATTGATGTTGGCATATGATGTGTTCAGAGCACGGGTGAAGTCAAATAAATATTAATGCCTATTTTATTATTTTCGTTTTCACTTTTTGGTCCAAGTTGAACATCAAATCTATAATAATGTGGGAGATCCAATAATTACTTCAAAATTTCATTGGAAATGTTAGGCTGGCATTAACATAAAGACAAGTCATCCTATTTTACTTACTTGTCATTGAATTTATCAGATCAATGGGGCTCATTTACCGGAGACAACCACTGTTTCACAACAAATTCGGATGAATAGGCCACTGCCAAGGGAGCTAGTGGCAGCAGTCGTGGCATGAGTGTACTCTACAAAAAGTCCGACTCGCAGGAACTGCCTCATCTTAGCGCGGTTCCGTTCTTATCCCTAGTCTAATTTCGAAAGATTAAAATAGAAGCAGTTATTATTTTGTTGAGAGGAGATCGTTGACCGTTGATGATGCAAGGTAGGGATTGTCCGGGTTAGGTCACTGCTACTTAATAATACATACCCCATATGTGTAGGTATGTGGGCATATATATGTACATATGTGTGCGTGTATATGTGTATGTGTATATGCATATATATAAATATATATATATATTATATATGTATATATATATATATATATATATATATATATATATTTACATAGATATGTGCATATATTAGTGTTAAATATGTCCTACTTGTATTTACAGCCCTGATGAAGGCTTGAAGTTCAAGCCGAAACGTCGGCACAATAAAACCATTTTTACGATAAAATGTAGTTTTATTAAGTAGCAGTGACCGAACCCTGACAGTTATATTTTGGTTCCACCAGTCTTGAAAGGTAGGATTTACAATCTGACCTGGAAGGGTCGGCAACACAAGAAACCGTCCCGCTAGTTGCAAGGTCTTGGAATCTTGGAAATCTATATTTCTAACAATAAATTGTTTTTGTTATTTTACTTAACCTGTTTTATTTTCGAATACATTATCCAACTATAAGCAATTAAAAAATAACAAGGAATAAAATACAGGCGAAAAGAACACTTTGAATAAGCGAAATCAATTACTTTAAAGCTTTAAGCTCTTATTTCTCCGATTGACATCGCCTAATCAAAACTTTCATTAGAACCTTTTATGTAGAGCATTTAATAAGCTTTCTAATGGTATTCTTCCGTTTACCAAAATTCTCAACAGTTTTCGAGATATTAAAGAAAGTTCCCAAAATTTATATTATTTCTAGCAACAGAAAATTGGCCTCATTTTTCATATCCTGTTTTACACACAAAATTTTCGCAACATAAGAAATTACAAAACTAAAAAGCAATAAAAAACGAAGGGAAAGAGACAAAAATTACAACAAGAACGACAAAAACCCGTTCATAAGAACAAAACAGACGTATTTGAAGTTTTAAGCACTTATTTCTCCGATTGACATAACCTAATCAAAAATAGTTTTAGAATCTTTTTTGTAGAGAATTTAGTAAGCTTTCAAATAGTTTCTATCCACTTACCACGATTTCCCAACCGTGTTCGAGATATTAATGAAAGTATACGAACTTCCCAAAACTTTTCATGTCTGTTCATAAAATATTTTATTCTAACCCTTCCTTAACTCCAAACGTAACAAAACTTTCAACATATTAGTTTTAATGAAAGTAGAACATGCAGATAAAGTTTCAACTGAATCCCATGATTCTAAGTACCCAAACCAAAAACGGTATTCAAAAAATATTTTTCCAATTTTCTCAAAAACGGTTAAAGCTATCGCCTTGAAAATGGTTTCATTCGTTTTCCTAGCCCAGGAATCATATAAAACGAGTACTTACAAGCTTATGAACTCAAAATCGTAAGCGTTACGATTTTTTTGCGCGAATTTCACCCCAAACACCATCTTCCAGTGGGCGGATTTTGCTGGTTAACGAACTTGACCTTTCAAATTGGACGACGGATTTTTGTACCAAATTTCATCAAAATCGGACCTTTCGTCTTGTACCTAGAGAGCGAACAGACAAATATATATATATATATATTATATATATATACTAGTCGGCACTTCCGGATCGCATTATGAGGTCAACCTCATATGCGGGTTCTCCCTATGGAGATAGGGAGTAACCGCACTAAAAAGAACAAGTGGAGAATATATATATATATATATATATATATATATATATATATATATATATATATATATATATACAGATAAATACATATATATATATATATATATATATATATATATATATATATATATATATATATATTCTCCACTTGTTCTTTTTAGGGCGGTTACTCCCTATCTCCATAGGGAGAACCCGCATATGAGGTTGACCTCATAATGCGATCCGGAAGTGCCGACTAGAAACTTTCTCGTTTCAAAAAAATGAAAGAAAATGGTTTCATTCGTTTTCCTAGCCCAGGAATCATATAAAACGAGTAC
This sequence comes from Gonocerus acuteangulatus, assembly GCA_946811695.1. NCBI lineage: Eukaryota > Metazoa > Arthropoda > Insecta > Hemiptera > Coreidae > Gonocerus > Gonocerus acuteangulatus. The sequence continues at coordinate 19,099,897 of OX328130.1, forward strand.
TTAGAAGCTTATGAACTCAAAAACGTAAGCGTTACGATTTTTTTTGCGCGAATTTCGCCCCAAACGCCATCTTCCGGTAGGCGGATTTCGCTGGTTAACGAACTTGACCTTTCAAATTGGACGACGGATTTTTGTACCAAATTTCATCAAAATCGGACCATTCGTCTTCGAGCTAGAGAGCGAACAGACAAATATATATATATATATATATATATATATATATATATATATATATATATATATATAATATATACATATATATATATATACAAATTTGAACCACCATCATTTTCGGTCTCTAGGGGTTCTGAAACGCAAAATTTTCTAGTCGGCACTTCCGGATTGTTTCATTGTATCAACCTTATAAGCGGGGTTCCTCCCTATGGGGGAGGGAGGAACCGCGCTAAAAAAAAAAAAAAAAAAAAAAAAAAAAAACTGGAACCGCGCTAAGATGACGCAGTTCCTGCGAGTCGGACTTTTTGGTAGATCTAGGCTAACCCAAAAGCATTGAATATTCGCCGGCTGAGCAAGTGCCGTCCCAACTTAATCAATCAGCTGAATCAGTACAGGGGAAACGCCAGCCTAAATCGATGATCAGAGGGAATAACTTGCTACGATCAAAATCTCAACTTCTCAGGTCAGCGTTTTAACAGAGAAAACAGGCTACTTTACGAGATGCCAAGAAACCAACATCTTTATAAGTTGGAAGCTATCAAGGCTGTGTGTTATTAATTTCTTTACACTATCCATGAGTATCAGGATATAATCATAGTTACCTCATTTTGCCTAATTTCTCATCTACCAACATATTCCCTGTGACCATCGAAATAATCCCCCCAGGCCAAGGTACATTATAAGGCCAAGGTACATTATAAGGTTTACTTTATACAGTACCTAAGAGAAAAATAGGTTCTACTCTTAGCCTTTCACGCCAGGAATACTGATTACATGGAAACACGCTAAGTAGACGCAATTCCTGAAAGTCGGTATATTTTTTTCATTTTGTACCACCGACAGTACAGTTTCAAATTCGACGAGAAAAAGTAGCTTAAACCGAAAGAGCACAGATTTTAAATTGTGAACAACCGACTTGCCGTATTTCTTCATGTATCGGCGCTCGCTTAAGTGCTCAGTTTTCACTGGTGGCAAAACTGGGCCTTATTTGGCCACTTTACGGGACATTACTGAAGGCGAATTAACTCAATTCTAACCATTCTGTGTCTGGCGCTCTCTGCCTCATCTGCTAACGGCCCACGGAGAAGGCTGGAGCCCAACCTTGTTTCGTTGTGGTTCGCCTGTTGCAGCGTAGTGACCATGCACTGCAATTGAGTGACCCGAACTTGGTAGGGTTCTGACTTGAGAACAATTCATGGCACTCTGCTCCAGGGTGGAAGTATAGCTGGTAACCTCCCCCCCCCCCTTCTCATGGATCGTCTCGTGAGCCCCCGTTATTGCGAAACCCCCCCGGGGATATCCACATCTTGATGGCCAAAGGAGTTATAGACGGGGGCCTCTTTGAGGGGCTATAAAATGTTGGACGCGACCTCTTTGCCGTTTCAACCTTTTGTAGAGTACACTCACTCATGCCACGACTGCTGCCACTAGCTCCCTTGGCAGTGGCCTATTCATCCGAATTTGTTGTGAAACAGTGGTTGTCTCTGGTAAATGAGCCCAATTGATCTGATAAATTCAATGACAAGTAAGTAAAATAGGATGACTTGTCTTTATGTTAATGCCAGCCAGTGTTGGTCAAAACTAACGTTAGTTACCTAAACTAACGTTAGTTTTCCCTAACTAAAACTAAACTAATGTCGTATTTTTAGTTTTAGTTTTAGGTTAGTTTTAGATTTGTATAATTATTAATCATATGGACTCCGTTTTTAGTAAGGTAATTAGTTTAGTTTAGTAAAAGAGACCTAAATTTGTAAATTTAGGTTAGTTTTAATTTTTAGTTAACTAATTTAGTTTATCAAAGAACATATGTTTGCAAATTACGAGGAAAAGCCAAAGTTTCTTACTCTACAAAGAATTCGTGATATCCTAAACTGTATAGTTCAAAATAGTGTATCAAAAATGACTAATGAGAAGATGGAGGAGAAAAATAAATGTTTCAAACAGTCTAAACAGGGGGAACCTAATAATATACCTCGTTACCTTGTAATTAAATTAGAAGAATAAGGGAAGGCATTTAGTAACATCAATCTCTTCGAAATAAATCGTTGGATTTCTTCAATCGGGGCATTAAGGTGAGGAAACTGAAAACATCCGGCTTACTGTTTTTGGGCTCACCCAATAACGAAGCTTCAAGTAAACTTTAAACCCAAAAAGTTTTCGGCAAATACCAAATAACAGTTCAGCCCTACCAAACGCTGAACCAGTCTAGGGGCCTATTTTTCTGTCCTGAAATAAGCGACCTTAAAGAAGAAGATATTCTCAAGGTGTTAAAAGAACTGAATATCATTTGAATTAAATGACTTGGAGATCAGCACTGTCTATGCGACTTTTGACGAGACCCAAATTCCAGAGAGGCTCTTTATAGGATATTTCTCTTTAGCTCTTCGTCTGTACATACGTCCACCTTCCTGCGAGAAGGAACAAGTATGGAGGAAATGTGCTGAACCTCAACATGATAATGAGTGCACTAAAGTCAAATGTCTTTGTGGAGGACAACATCGAACAACTGTTAAACTATGCCCAATATATGAACGTTAGCGTCAAAAGAGTTTTTCACCTATATATGTAGTGGAAAATTATCGAAATGATATACTTTGCATTTTCCTTGATTTAGTGTACTACTGCATACTTTGATTTAGAAAAAAGAAAAGAAATCAGGCCCGTAACAGGGCACGATGGCCCTGTGGTGCATTTACAGTAGATATGTCTGATTCATGACCACACGACACACTTGGGAGAGAGTGTGGTCAGTACTATGCTCTAGCTTCCTGATTTTCTCATTTGCTGCTTTGACTGTTAGGGTCATTAGCATCAAGGGACGGTCGAAGAGGCCGAATCGAACCCATAAACAAAGACGCCAGATGATAAAAATCTTTAGTGCTTGCTCGGGATTTGAACTCAGGACCTGCAGCATATTAGTTCAGTTGTCTACCATTGAGCTAATTTCGCCCTCCTTGTTTGAATAAAGAGGGTAAATAATAATGGGGAAAAATAGCAAATGAGGTTACAACTTACAACTATAACTTTAGCCTATTTAAAACAAATATATACAAACAAACAAAAATTATATCTTTATTTAAATCATACGTAGCAAAAAAATACAACTTGAAATATATATATAAAAAAAAATATACAAAAATCAATCCTATATTAGCCAAATGATTTTAAATTGGCTTTTAATAACACTCTTTTTTCAAAATTATAGTCGGAAAGTTTGTGCGATTTTGGCAATTTTATCATAGTCGTAAGAGAAAACATTCGTTCGACAAGCGCAGACGAGGGTAGGGGTGTATTAAATTTTATAAATATCCTCTTAATCTCAGGGTAGCTGTTCAGGCTTTCCAGACAATCTCGTTTATCATTAAAATACTGTAATATAATCATTTCTGCTACTGATTTGTCCAAGGCTAAGGAGGGGATTTCACTTGAGCCGAATTCAAAAAAATTGCTGGAATCTTGACTGCTTGACTTAGTGGTTGTTACCTGATGGTGATCATTGGATGTTTTTGTTAAAGTTACTTCTCTAGCTACAATTTCTTTGAATATTTTCAAACGCCTTTCTTGATCTTGTTCGTTCAAACATGCTAACCATTTCGCCTTAAAACGTGGATAGCTAAATGCTGCTATTGTTGCGTTATCAGACGATATTGAGCGAAATGATAAAATATCTTGAAATCTCGTCTCTATACCATCTAAGATAGTTGGAGCCAAGCCAGCGCAATACACCCATTGACGGTTTGTAAGGTCTTTAGATTTTTTCATCAACGCTAAAATGCATGGCAAAGTTGTGCCGTAGTATGCAGAACATTCACCTTGTAAAATACCAACTGCATCCGCCAGTGGCCTGGTGCACGTTAAATGTTCCTCAAGATACAAGAAATCTTTATCAGTTAAGATTATTTTTGACCCTAGTGCTTTAAACAGTTCTGATGTTTTGTCTCTTATTTCAATTATTTTTTTTAGACTGTCATACAAGCTGTTCCATCTTGTAGTAGTAGGGCGACAAAGCATGTGTCCTAATATTGTGCGTATTATTTCTGCCGATTTTGGGCGTCTACAACTTAACCACAAAAAATTACATTTTTTTATAACTGAAAAATGTAATTTGGAAAAATTAATGTCCGACTTGAAAAGTTTAGCAACATCCGATGTAGCAACAAGGTTCAAAGAGTGAGCGGCACATTTAATATGGAAGGGAAGCAGTCCTTTTAAATCAATATTTCTTGCATTTACCTCTTCTATACCTTCAGAGTGATCAGAATCTGTTTCTTCCGAATCCGATGACAAATGAGAATATTGAGATGTTTGGCCTTCTTCAATGTCCAGAGTCTCTTGTGTATGTGTTACTATGTTTTCATATTTTATCCCATAAACCTTATAGGCTTTCAAAAAATTGCTACCATTATCAGTTGTGGTTGCAACTATTTTTTGGCAGTCAAGAATGTATTCTCTATGTATACTATGCAACAAACCAGCTATGCGATCGTATGAATGGTTATTCTTAAACCGTCGACAAGCCAAAGCAGCTGATTTTCTTTCTAATGTTTCATCTATCCAGGGCAAAGTTATGCCTAGGAAGCTCCTTGTTTTTGATGACCAAATGTCGGTAGTAGTGCAAAGATATGGAACGTTCATAATAGTCTGTTTGATTTTTAGGCATTGATTTTCAAAAAAACAATCCATTTTTCTCATTAAGGTTCGACGACTCATGATAGAAAATCCAAAAGTTTTCAAATTAAAATTGTTCACGAACCTTAAAAAAAATGGATCATCAATAACAGAAAAAGGAATCATAGAATGACAAATAAATTTCACTAAGTCTTCATTCAACTTACGTTGTCTACCTTCAATAGATAAATATTCTTCAGCTTCAGGTTCTGACTGTGATACTTTTTTTCTCTTAATTCCAGAATGCAAAAGAAATTTCGTTTTTATTTTATTTCCATGGCGACGTTGTAAATGTGAGGCAAAATTATAAGTACAATTTGCATAACCCTTTATTTTTACATTATTGGGTTCACATAGTACAAAATTTGCTATTATATGCCTTTTATCCTCAATCTCACTACTACTTTTGAAAAATGTCCCATCCATTGCTCTTAATAAAATTTCAGACCTTCTGAACTGTTTCCTATTTAGATTTTCCACATCTGGTTCAATAGCATTCTGTCTGCGAACATTATTATGGTTACTAACCTCGCCTAAACCTAAACTATCATTCGAAGATTCCATTTCTCATCGCACATTTTAAAAAACTTGTCACTTCGTTACGTTAAGTAAACTTTAACACTGAGCACTTATCTGTTCTGTCTTAACGCTGATAATAAACGTGATCACTAAAACTGTAGGAAATGGTTTTATATACTCATTTGTATTAAGAGACGCTAATGATTTTTGAAGAACAACTTAGAGATATATTTTTGTTCTGTTGTTTTACATATGTTATTCTATTAACTTAAAATAAACATATGGTTTTAGTATTTATTTATTTAAATTAATTTGGAGATTGGCGATAAATAAATCAGGGGATCCCGTGGTCTAGTTTCTAGCGCCTTAGATTCATAAAAAGGAGATGGTGGGTTCGATTCCCACCGGCGCGCAGTGGGCAAAAATCCACTTTTAGGGCGACAAAATTATTTTTTTGTGTTTTCCAATATTTTTGAGGTCACTGAGATAGTGAAAAATATTTTAAAAAATCTTTGACCCATTTGTAGACACACAAATTTTTTGACATAATAGATAAACATTGGGAAAACATTTTGTAAATCTATGGAATATTTAAGTAGTACCTTTTTGCACTATTATTTACATAAACATAATATATATATTCATAAAAAATAATACATAGTCTATGATTCGAAAATAAATAACAAAAATAGACTAACAACTTGAAGAAAAAAGTAATTGTACTGACTTGTTTTCTTTTTTTTTAATAATAACAAATATATACAATTATATTATGCACTAAAAACGAAATATCCATCAATCATCGTCTGATTCAATACTGCTACATCCTTCAGCATTTTCTTTTGACAAGTCAGTATAGTCTGCCTCATTTTCTAATGACAGTTCTTGAAGTGGATCATGTGGTAAACTACACTTCAATAGGCTAATTACATATACATCGGTAACATGAAATTTAAATAAACACGTATAGTTTCTGTTCAAAAAATGGAAAAGTAATTGCAAGAACAAAACTGCAATAAACACTGGGAAAAATGTTCCCTTTCTTAGAGTCCGATTAATATTCCCTTCCGTCGCCTGTTGATGATCCAAGAAAGTAAATATTTACATTTTACCTTAATCCTACTAATACTAGACAGTATTTAGTAAGTGATTTGTAAAATATTTTTTTGAATTTTTTCCACCTAAAAGGTGATTTTCGCCCACTTTGCGCCGCGGATTCTTCAGCTTCTATCTGACTGCCTAAACTAAATTTGAATTTGCATTGAAAGGGGGAAGAAGGGGGAGCTGAAAGTCTCAAGACAGTAAAGTAGAAGCTTAAGGCTTATCGAAAAAAAATATTTGGAAGTGGAACTTTTTTTTAAACCTTACTCAAACTTGAGTAATCAACAAAATATGAACAATCTAGTAATAATTTCATTACTATTTTTTTGTCTTTGATATGCCATTCTGTTATTATATATATATTATGTATTTATAAAGAACATACTACTAGGTAATAAATCCATTGTGAAAAGAATTTATAAAATTTGCACACAAGTTTTAAAACACACCTTACAAAGACCGTAGTTGGAACGAGACTAAACAGAGGAAGTGGAATTGACGCGCAATGGTTGCCTTCCTTATTGTTTTAAACAGGTTTGGATTAAACCAGCTAAAAAAAATGTTTTCCCCTATAGCTAAGGGCCACCCTAATGTACACCGTTTCATGGGTTGATAGAGCTACGGTTGACTCCCAACTTACACAGGAACCTGTTAAAGTAGCCTGTATATGAACGGCCGTCATTGTTGCATGATTCCCAATTAGTATCTCCGAATCCAATGAGAGGTTGATTACTTTTTTAGCGCGGTTCCACCTTCCCTCCGTAGGGAGTAAACCCGCCAACGAGGCTGTCCTCATGACGCAATCCGGAAGTACCGACATGAAAACTTTACGTTTCAGACCATATAGATTTGTATGTTCGCGCTGTAGTTGCCTGAAAACGGTCCGATTTTGATGAAGTTTGATACAAAAATCTATCGTCTCGTTTGTAAGGTCAAGTCCGTTGGTAATCAGCGACTCCAGCCTCCGGAACACGGTGTTTGGGGTGAAATTCGCGCGAACGAAACATAGAAAAACAAATGGAACCATTTTTAAGGCCATATATGTTATAGTTTTTAAGAAAAGTGGACCGTTTTTAATTGGTTGTTTTTTTGTTATAACATGCATTTATGTGTAAAATTAGTATTTGAGTAAAAGAAAGCCAGAAAATGAGAAACGTATTGGCAATAGTGGTTTTCTTGAGCAAAAGTCGAGTTGGCGGGTGAGCAATTTTCGCTCTGGATTTTGTAAGTTTCCTGTTGTGGTGCCTTAAACTTCCTTCTCTTTAAGATTTAATTTATATTTTTTACGAAAAATCAAACGTCTCATCAAAAATCTACCAATAACTTCTTCTATTCCTTTGCTAATAGCATTAGGGATAAGAACGGAACCAGTCTAAAGCTGACGCAGTTCCTGCGAGTCGGGCTTTGATAGGTAAGAATCACATTTCTGGTTCCTTTAAAGTAACGGATGATTGGTTTTGCTGCCATCCACTGATATCACGTGTTGCACTGGCTTAAAAAACTTATTGAATAAGAAATATCAGGTCTTGTACCAATTGATAGGTAAAGGAGTGGCCCTATAAGATTTTGATAAGGGTACGCTGGAAGAACTTTTGCTGAATTTCGCTCGAGTTTGATACTAGGTATCATTGGGGTCGACAAAGGCTTGAACTCTTCCATATTATATTTTTTTATCACTTAATTAATATAAAAACACATGGAAATTTCTAAAGGTAGAAATATTGCAAGTAGAACAAGCACATTTCGAATAGAATCTCTACGAACTATGAAACTTGGAAGAGATATAGGATGAAACGGTACAAATGATAATATGAATAGAATCTAGACAGTAGAAAATTCATAAACAATAACTGAATTAGTAATATATAGATTATATTAACTCCCTTCTGTTTATAATACATCTTAGGTCCGCCTAAAAGCCAAGTCTAGCTTATCTTTAAACACGTTCTATTAGTTTTAATAATTTACTAAATTATCGAAATAACATATGATTTATATTAATTCACGTTATTTTAGTAAAACTAAACTAAACTAAAGCTTTAATTTAGTTTTTAGTCAATTCCATATGATTTAGTTTTAGTTTTAGTTTAGTTAAAATCCATTAATTAGTAATATTTTAGTTTTAGTTTTTTTTTAGGTTACAATTTTTAGTTTAGTTTTAGGTTATTCAAAAAAGTGAATTTAGTTTTAGTTTTTAGTTTTGCCCAACATTGATGCCAGCCTAGCATTTCCAATGAAATTTTGAAGTAATTATTGGATCTCCCACATTATTATAAATTTGATGTTCAACTTGGACCAAAAAGTGAAAACGAAAATAATAAAATAGGCATTAATATTTATTTGACTTCACCCGTGCTCTGAACACATCATATGCCAACATCAATAATTTAACCGCGTAGTTATGTTTTTGCAACAGCTAATACTACCGTCATCTTCAGCGACTTCTGTTACCCATGGTTTCACTCTCTTACGTACTTGAACCCAGATGCTTTAACTGTGAGGAATAGAGTCATTCGCCAAAATTTTGTTTTCAAATTTGGAATTCTACCAATGAAAGACTGAAAGGTACTATTATAAAGATGGGTGTAAGTTTGTTATCGCTGCAGTGCCTGCAATCTTTGCATTTTTGTTAAAAAACGTTTTATAAAACATTTGAATAAGATATGAAGAGTCGGCATTAAAATGAGAGGAATGTTTTTAACAGGTTCTAAAATATTTTAGCGGGCTCTAAAACAAATAAATTTTAACAGGTTCCAGATCATCTTTTTACCGGTCGGTTCAGCTGGTTGGTGAACGGATCATTTGATGAATCAGTTCCTCTATTGAAGAATACTTCCCCTGGAATATCAACAAGAATTGTCTAAGTTCTGCCGAATCTGGAAATGCTCGAATTCTACAGGATACACATTTCTTCTGAATTAAAAATAAACAAATGTTTAAATCCAACCGGACATCCTTGTCCTTTGAAGAAGCTAAGGTACGATTTGGAAGGAATAACTCTGAAGGGTACAGTCTTGGTAAGCCATTCACTTCATTTTTTGTTACTTTTATTTATTATCTCATTATTACTGCATATTCTTTGAAGATGAACTTAATCTGCTTACGAGGTCCATGGCTATTGAGGTTGCACTTGTGAAAGAATTGTTGGTGTATATATATATATATACATATATATATATATATATATATATATATATATATATATATATATATACATACATACAGTGTGTCCTTTTTAGAAGGCCCGGCTGAATTTCTCTTGACCGGATAACGTTCTAATAAAAACCAAAATTTTTTAGTCTAGTTTAAGATTTTGACCTGTTTTTGGAAAAAAAAAAAAAATGTCGGGGTACCCCAAACCCTATACAACTTTGAAATTTCAAATGGGACCATATACCTTCCGATACGTCATTTTAAAGGATTTTTTTACACTGAAATCAATAATGCAATCAGATTTTAATTTGGTCAACTAATAACAAAGTTACGGCATAAAGGTCGAAAAAAAGACAAAACATTTTGTTAACTGTTTTTAATACTAAAAAAATTCCATCGTACCTGCAGAGGTTGGTGAACCTACATCTCATGTTCAAACTGGCTGCCTTCTTTGAAGATGCAAAGATTCGCTCTTGTTAGCCACTCTTGGTTGGTGCTCAGTGCGATGGACTGAGGAGAGACCAATCGACAAGCATTTTCCACTCTTTGGTGCAGTTCTTCAACTGATGTTGCAGGATTATGATTGGCTTAAACGATATTTTTCAAATGTCCCCACAAGAAAATGTCTAACGTAGTTAGATCGGGCGACCGAGGAGGCCAACAGATGGGGCCGTGAGGTCCTATCCACCGGTCCCGGTAGTGCCGATTTAAGTAACGTCTCGCTTGCAGAGAATTGTGTGCGGGAGGCCCATCAAGCTGCAGTATCATTCTTTGCCGATGCTGCAGAGGTACATCTTCAAGTAAAGCCCGTAATTGTTCTCTCAAGAAATTTAGAAACTGAGCTCCATTTAAATTATTTCGGTAGAAATAAGGACCAATTAATTTATTTTCGAGAAGCCCGCACCAAACGTTGATGCTGTGAAAATTCCAACGATTTAACATACCGTTAGTGGTGAACGCCTGTCATAATCAGTGTCCCGGAGCTCCTGGACAAGATTAGAGCGATAAGGCTTGAAATTATAAGTCCGTAGTACATCTCTAATTTTATTCTTTGAAAAACCTAAAACCCTTCCGGTATTTCGGAGAGAAAAATTTGGATTTTCCATAACATACAATAAAATATCCAGTTCCTCGTCGAAATTACGCTGCCGATATCTTGGTCGATCAGCAACTGATCCAAATCTCCTCATATTGAGAGCAACACGAATAAATGTTTTGTGGCTCACTTGAGGAAGAGCAGGAAATTTCTGGGAGTACAACACAGCTGCACGACGAGCGATACCACCACTTTCAATAAAACAATTGTACATATCAACTTTTTCCTCACGGGAAATCTGCACTCTTCGGTTCATTTTGACTAACTGATTAATACTGAATGTAGGCATTGTTGTAATAGTTATCTATTTCCAGGAATTAAAGTTCGCTTACTTAAGACCATTTGGATAAACAAGATCAGTGAATGTAAACAGCTCTACCTTCACCGAACATACAGAGGCTTATTTCTGTTTCTTCTCTGCATCTTTAAAAGAAACATTTATTACGAATTACGGTAAAACTGAAGGAGAGCGTCCTCAGCTACGATTTTCTTCAAAGTTTGCACTATAACGTATTTTGATGCACTAAACACGAATCCGTTGAAAAAAAACCCCGCTCTCAACTAGGAAAGAAGTTATTAAGCACTAAAGTTCACTGTTATGGAGGTTATAAAAGACGGGGCAAACAGCTTATATGTAAACACGCGCATGCGCAATAGTCCTTAATGACGAAGAGTAATTGAAATTTAGACTCACCTGTAGTAGCTGACTTGGTCGTAAACTGTCGCTTTTGGGCATACGTGCTATGCGTTTCCGCTCGCTCAAGAAAACATCTAACAAGCCAACATTTGGAGCACTTAATTTTGGATTAGTTTTCAATTGGCGCAAAATCCAACGTTCATCATTACCAGTAAAACTTGTTTTTGCACTCACTCTAGCTTTTCTTATTTTTATTATTTTTTTTTTTTTTTACGTCGCATCGACAAATCGTGGCCATTAGCGCCGACGTCCAGGGTGCAGTCAGGAATTTTCTCTGCGAGCCCTGAGATGAGAAAATTCCTGTCGCAGGTGGGGATCGAACCCACCATCTCCCGCTTATGAATCTAGCGCGCTAGCCACTAGACCACGGGAGACCCCAGCTTTTCTTATTATTCTGATTTCCTTTTTAAAACATTCAATATTATGTTGAATGGTCTCATAATGTTTTTGATAATATAGGCGATTTCTTGTTGTGTTTTGACCATTTTAAAATTGTTAATCTCTATTTCTCGTTTAGAAATAGTTGTACGTGTACCCATTTTAAGCAAAAGCTAGAACAAAACTGAATACTTTAATTCATATTTTTGTTTTCATTGACAGAATGAAAAGGAATTAAAATAATTGTAAATTCATGTACCCAAGAATTGAAGAATATTTATTTTCTAAACGGAAGTAAACATGCATCTTATTCACTGTGACCTACAATTTCTATGAGTTTTAATGAAGTTTTTTTTTCTATATTTATAAATGTTGCAGAGTTGATTTGATTGTATAAATTTAATGTATGGCAATAAACCATTATGCCCTCATGTGGATGGCAATTAAATTTCAACAATTTGAGAGTAAATAGCAATATCTTGGCTTTCATCATTTTGACTGTGAGCCACTGTATGTATTTTTAATATTTTTGTGAAATCAATATTTTTTTAAAATTTTGAGTTTATTGTGCTTTAACCATATTGGATTTTCTTCCAGTTATACTTGGCTTCAGGAAAATGGAATCAAATATCGAGAGAAGAAGTTCTGGTATCCCAACCCACCACATTGCCTCGGTGGTTCTGTCTTCAAGCCGGTCAGCTCGAACGCCATGACTATAGCATTCTACATTTATGTTTTTGGGCTGGCAATTTCGATTATAGTTTTGCTCATCGAACTACGCTATCTAAAGAAAAAAGAGGCTAGAAAATTCTTTAAGCCTCCACAATTCTCAGCCTGAGTTCTAAAGATTTTAACACTAGCACATCACAGCTACCCTAACTGCAAGCTCATTACGGTGATCACATTATCCATAAATTATTTAATGATTATTTAATGAATATAAACTTGCTATAAATTAAAATTAACTCATGAAAAACTAATATGAGCCCTTCGATTAAAAATATATTTTGAATAGGAAAATTGGCTAGCAGAAAGGGATAACTTTTAAAATAAGTAGTAACTCAAATCTCAACAAGTATTTCATACGTTGGCAGAAGGTATTTGAACAAAATTCAAAATTAACATAATAGTAATTTTTTTAAAATAGCTCTACATGTTTCGCATCAAATGATGTCTCTTCAAGAGCCCAAGCAATAAATACTTCCCAATAGAACGTAGGCAACCTTCCAGCAGTTTAAAAAACCGAAAGAGTCCAAACTATAAAATTCGATTATCCAGAGAAAGTTGTGTCATAGAATTAAAAACTATTTTTCTTGATTGTAGATGTTTGCAGAAGTTTTGCCTACTATCTATAAGGCTGTGTTTAGTTTTTAGGCTCCTGAAGAGGCATCAGATGATGTGAAACATGTAGAGCTATTTTAATAAATTGACTATTATGTTATTATCGAATTTTATTCAATGAACTTCTGCCTACATATGAAAAAAAGGAATAACTATTGAAATAACACTTCATACAATAAATAAAGTTGGATAGAAATAATAAGTATTTTGATTAGTAACCAAAATAAACAAGTAGAAAAGGTAACCTATCAAGAAAATGTATATAAAAAAACATAAGTAAATAAATAAAACTAAAAACTGTTTTGATGAAATAAAAAATACAACAAAGTTTTTTAAAAAAATGTTATTATTATTTAAATTTTTAACGCCCATTATAATTAACTTAAAATTTTAGGACAGGTTATCTATAGGTCACCACCCTTTACTAGCCAGGATAGGGCAGTAGCCTTTTCTTTTTTCCAAAGAAAAGCCACCACCTCTAGTGGGAATCAAACCCCCGACCCTTGGCACGGAGTGTTAAGTGTTCACGCCTCAACACTCACGGCCACCGGGCCTCCTATATTTTATTAATGATAAAAAATTATTAATTAAGTCTATTAAAGAAAATAGAAAGATTTTGATATTCTATTGATCTGAAAACGACCATGAAATTTTAGCAGGGCCTTCAAGAGGAACTACAGGTCTCTGTGCAAATAACTTCACTGGCCCCTTAATCCCTCCCCCTCCATTAAAATTAACTATTAATGAAATTATTTAAAACTGACATTTCTAAGAAAACAAACTTAAATATATTTGTAATTGAACAAAGTGGAAAATGTATGTATTGTCTAAGGTACATTGAGACCAAGGGCCCCTCACCATTTGTCCACCATGACCCCCCCCCCCCTCTAAAGAAGGCCCTGAATTTTATATATTAATAGCTTGAAAGATCTGTTTAAAGAGAAAGGATATAAATAACAAAATCAGCTAAATGAAAAATATTACCTCAGAATTCTGGAGCAAACTGTTGCCCATCGAGCATACCATGAGTTTCTGAAGAAAATATTCTATGCTCTACAGTGCTCATGACCAAGAAATGGATAGAACATTAGAAAGAAAACAACAATAACGCCTGTAATGGGCTCCATGGGTAGCAAAATACAACATCTTCAAATATTTTTATCAGACCATGATTTTTATCTAAGTTTAGTTTTGTTTAGTTTAGTGTTTTTAATTTAAAGAGAATAGAAGCTTATCGCTCATTTTCATTATAATTTTTACAATTGTAACTTGGTACTCACGTACTAGTGCACAGGTCTCAAGAAGTGGGTCTCGTTCAGGGATCCAGATCATTAAATGAGAACTCAATTGAAGTTGTGGCAATATGGCGACCAAAAGATCATTTATTAATATTATCATCAAGCTGGATTGACTAGAGTTTTGAAATAACCTTGAGCAAGCGTAGCGAGCAGAAGCGCATAACAAATATTCCATTAACATAAGTTATATAACATTAGCACTTATGTTAATTGCATAATTGCCATGCGTTTCCACTCGCTCAAGGTTATATCGAAACTAGTCAATCCAACTCATTGGTAATATAGATCACTGTTTTTTTGGTGAAAAATGGGCCGATATACAATTTAACATTGCTTCAAAAGAGTCTCTTTTCTCATTGGTATTGCGTTGTTGGCCTTCTCATTTCATGATCCAGATCACTGAGCAAGAACCACTTCTCGAGACCGGTGCAACTAGTACGTAAGTACCAAAAAATAAATAAATAAAATAAAATAATGATTCTTCCTAAATATACTCAGGGGTAGCCTGTGGAGAGTGGCTAGCAGTTCAGAAGATGAAGATACTTGAGCACGGCTGGTCCAGGGTTTCCTGCCGATCCAAAGATACTCGGGGTAGCCTTTTAGCGGTTAGTATAGGAGAATTCACTTCTGTAGAATAAGGAGAATCAAATTTGTGGACTTTAATGGAAGAAAAATGAGCACTTTCATATCAAAAGATAAATTCATCATCTTCAATTTACAAGGTTTCAACTATAAATAATCAGGCTTTAAAAAACTAGGAAAATAAAATAAACCCAATTAATATTTTTTTATATATTTTTTGAACATTTGATAAATTAAAACTCTATTGGAAAAATAAATTGTAACACAGTCTATTTTAACTAAGTGAGAAATTCCATTTTTTAAATATATAATTTGTTCTTAATTAACATGATAAATTACAAATACATTCAGCAAAATTCTTTTTTTCTGCTTTGAGCAAGTAAATTATTATATAAATTAACTGTATTGTAAAAAAAAAAAAAAATCAATTAGAAACCTTTATAAAATGTTTATAATATTTTTTAATGCAAAATTATATATTCTGTTACATATAATATGTTATAGTAAAAATATGAAATTCTTGTGTTCTCTTTCCAATAGCATTTCATACAGGCATGAACATTTTTCACTATTTATATTCAAGTACAGAATAGTGTGTATTAATCAGAGTTGGGCATAATCATAACTATGATTACAATTATAATTATAAGCTTTTGACATGTGATTACGATTACGATTATAATCGTAATTACAAGAGTGATTACAATTAAACTTGTAATCACATATTTGGTTATAATTATACTTGTAATTAAAATGATTTCTGTAATTACACTCGTAATCACAAAATTATTCTGTAATTAAACTCTTAATTGCAACATTTTTCTGTATTTACGACAGGAATCACAGCTGTTTCTGTGATTATGCCTGTAATTACAACTATTTTTCTGTCATTACAACTGTAATCATACTTTTTTCTGTAATTACAGCTGTAATCATAACCATTCTGTCATTACAAACGTAATCCCAAATTTGTCTGCATTTACCACTGTAATGTGTAATCCCATCATCTTTTATTTTTATAAATTCGGATACTATTATAGGATTCTTATCAGCAATTACCGTAATAACAACGGATAACAAAGTCTCATCTCTTCATATCTACAACTCTCTTTTATTATCTTTATACGAATAGGTTCCAAATTGCCTTTTCAACTGTGTGTTGTGTTTGACACTTTTCAGCCGTAAATACAGAAAAATATGTGACTACGTTCGTAATCACAGACATTTTATGATTACAATTGTAATTACAGAAAAAAATTTTGTGATTACAGTTGTAATCGCAGAAAAATAGTTGTATAAACAGACATAATCACAGAAACAGCTGAGATTACAGTCGTAATTACAGAAACATGTTGTGATTACAAGTATAAGAACAGAAAAATGTTGTGATTACGATTGTAATTATAACCAAAGATGTGAATACTAGTGTAATCGTAATCACTCTTGTAATTACGATTATAATAGTAATCATAATCAAACCTCAAGGGTCTGTGATTATAATTGTAATCGTAATCACACATTGATAGCCTGTGATTGTAATTGTAATTATGATTGTGATTACGCCCAACTCTGGTATGAATTGTTACACAAAATTCCTTTACTCATACCTCCTTTAATTATATACAATCATATAATTTTAATACTAATCGATATAATCACTTCCTTATAATTATGTATACATATATATATTTAAAACAATACTCACTATCCAAATAGTTATGGATTTTACACAAAACACAACCAGTTGCTACTATTAACAGTATAATAAAATTTACATAATATACCCCTGTATAAGGAATTTTATTTATATAGCAATAAAAAGACGACACACAAGTGCTGTTAAGAATTCCCATAAGAAAAGTTTCATTTAATAAAGTTGTGAAATAATAGAAACTGACAGGAAATACAAGAACAGGTATTAATTATTCTGTAGATATTTGACATATATTTCAAGTTATTTTGAAACAGATTACTTCAATATGTCGGAAGAATTCAGTCAAATTTGAAGTTTTCTCATCAGTATAATCATAGAGGCAAATCCAGAGGAACGCTTCCCCACTGGAAGCGTAAAATATTTTCTGGAAAAATGTCTTCTGTGTTAAATTTCTTGTGCTATTTTTTAGTTTAAATATTCATCAAAGATAAATGTTTTAAATATTAACAATTTGCGCTGCGCCAGCTGTAAAAGTGAATTCCCTCCATTTACGAGCCTTTTGATTCTAAAGGGAAAAGTAATGGAGGACTGCCCTTCCGAAGGGACACTCGTAATCGGGTAAGATCGCTAGTGTCCTTCTGGAAGGACATCCGCAGCGAAAGTGTTAATAACTCAGCAGATATAATTTCCATGATTTTTTTTTTCATAGCGCATCTACTTCTAGGCCAATAGTGCCGAGATTAAAATATTATTTTCAAAACATTGTTTTTTTTACAAAAATTAACTCACCGCGTTGAGATTCAAACCCAGCTTCTATCGTTTTACGTTTGTTAACCTTGGAGTTGCCTAATTGGCAAGGTACCAGAGCATAAAGCAGAAGGATCTGGCTACAAATATCAGCCTGGCAAGTTAATTTTTCTAAAGAATAAAGATTTGAAAAAAAATTTATCTTTGTTAAAGGAGCGCCTAAAAATGGTTTAAACTTTTTTAGTAAACATTTTTTAATTGTTTATTTAACATCATAGCAAGACATAAATTCTATCAATGTTCTTCTATATAAACTATAACCTGTTCAGTTAGATGAAATAGTTCTTATCGCATATGTGCGAAATTCTGAGGGAAATATTTCCAACTGTTCCACCATTTGACTTTCCATTACAAAGATAAACACAATAAAAACTGATTATGTCTCATTTAGGACCAGGGAAGGCTTTGAGAGGAAATTGAGATAGTGTTCAAATAGATGGCTTAGTTCAAGGAAAAAGGACGTGACCTATATTCCCCGTGCAAGAAATTGGCGGTAAAAATTCTCTCTGTTATAACATAATCACTGTTTTTTATTGGAAGCCTACATCGATAAAAAATAACTTTAAAATTTGAAGGATTATTCATATCTGCAAATCCATCTTACTTTATTTTTGCAATTCAAATATTTTTTTATGTTTAATATTAGCCTTTAATATTACTGAATTGCTTAAATGTGGCGGAAGGTCAATAATGAAAACTCACGGTTAATTCTGCTCCAAATCCTTTGTTATATGGTCTACATGTTTCATGCAATAATGGCGCCTCTTCAGGAGGTTATAACTAAAAATATATCTAGACACATCAGTAAAAGAGTCAGTGGCGGCTAAAGGGGGGCTAAAGTTTTAATCTTTTGATAATTGAATTATATATTTTTCCAATATTGATATTGACAGTTTTGTAATTAACGTTTGAATCTTCTTAAAAGTTAATGTAGATTGATTCTTTTGAATTTGATTTTTTTCACCCGTTTTTTTAAGTTGGTATCACTATCGAGAATAGAAGGTTGATTCAAAAGAAATTTATTATAATTATTAATGGCGTGTTCGGTCAGGGCTGTTTTATTATTATTAATATTATTTGGATTGTTGGGGGCGAGGTTAGCTCAGCAGTAGAGCACTGGACTAATTAGTTCCTGCTTT
Source organism: Gonocerus acuteangulatus (assembly GCA_946811695.1). Classification (NCBI taxonomy): domain Eukaryota; kingdom Metazoa; phylum Arthropoda; class Insecta; order Hemiptera; family Coreidae; genus Gonocerus; species Gonocerus acuteangulatus. The sequence goes on from OX328130.1 coordinate 19,118,504, forward strand.
GCTGGAATTGCTGGAGGACCTGAGTTCAAATACCGAGCAAACTCTAAAGATTTTTATCTTCTAGCGTCTTCGTTTATAGTTGGATTCGGCCTCCCTGATCGTCCCTAGGCCAACCCAGCCTTTAAATAATTTATTAATGGGTACCATTGTGCTAATGGCCCTAGCAGTCGACGTAGCAAAGGGGAAAATCAGACGGCCGGAGCATAGTACAGACCAGACTATCTCCCTAGCGTGCTGTATTGTCGTGAATCAGATACCTCTATAGTATCTGCCTCTCAGGGCCTGTTTTTTAAAAGCATAAATATGCTTTAGCGACAACTAAACTGAAATAAAAAACGTTACAAAAAAGTGTCCACTGGTGTTCGCGCATGCGCAGTGGCCATGTACGAAAAAGAAGACTGTATATTATACAGTACGTTACATAGGTTTGTCGGGTGGACCTAAAGCATATTTATGTTACTGAATTTGAGCAGCAGGCTCTAAACAAATTCTTTTTTCTCGATTGTTAGTCTAACTTCTATGTTATTTCGAATAATGGCCTTCTCCAATTTACAACATACTCTTTGTTACTTACTCCCAATATTCAGCACACAAATCGTTTTTGCTTTAGCAATGTTTAGATGTATTTTCTGTCTTAAGAAGTAAAGATAGTAATTCTAAATTCTACTCTCTAAAGAAGCTGATTTCATTTATAGCCTATAAATATATTAATTACGGTCTATATATATATATATATATATATATATATATATATATAAAAATATTAACACTGGGTTTGGGGCTCACAACCCAATGTTGTTCCACTAAGGATATAAAGTACACATACATTTAACATTGAATACGTACACCTACTAGATAATAGAAAGCTTTTTGAAAAATGTTAACAGGATTAAATGTCAACGTGTTTTATTGAAGTGGTTCAGTTATCTTAGATCTAACAATTTCAAGAAATAATTCACGGGAAGAATGCCGTTTTATTTTAGGTGAGAATTTATAGTATTTTTGTTAATACTGAGGAAGGGCTTTGTGGACTGAACATGAGAGTAAGCTTTTGTCATAAATACCTTTTATTCATAATTTATAAAGCACCAAAAGCGCTTAAAGAGCAAAAGATTTATTTTATTGATTTTTAAATTATTAATTTATTTTAGTTTCTCACAATTAAGGTGATTCAACAACAGGATAGTCTAATAATCAAAATTTATAAAAAGAAAAAACATGAATTGACATTATAATATAAAAGAGGAAGAGGACATAGTCTCTTGCTTGTACAGGTTTGCTTCAGTTTCTCTATCAGTTGTATTTATATTTCATATAAGTTTGTTTATGATAATTTAGATTAGATGATAAATGTTTAAATGTTTGAGGTATTCAAATAGTTGTCCGATATAGTGGCTGTCATCTGTGAGTAGTTCGTACATGTTTTATGGGATGTTATCATTCTGTCTTGGTTAACCGCCTGAGAGGATGTGTTTAATGGTATGTGTTGTATTATAGTACTGAAAAGTTGGTCTGTCCTGTCGAATCATAAGGTAAGAGCGAGTCAGTCGGGATTGGCCTACTCTGCACAGAACATCTTCTACTCATCTGTTACTTCTGCTGCTTGAAGGCGATTCACTGACGTTAATCTCTCATACCATCGAGCTGTTAATGTCTAGATGATATTTTTAAATAAAACAAAAGGAAAGGTTGCCATAGATAAATAGGGGAAATCAAACGTTTTTTTTTTCTATGTCCAAATAGCCAGTTCCAACTTTAGATTTCTTGATTAAAATATTAGTCAAATACTCAATCGAATGAGGTTCTGTTGGCTAAGTTACTGGTAGGTCAATTCCTGGGTACGTGGGAAAACTCGGTAACAAATTTATTTATTTATTAGTTTTGATTTCACCGCTCTGTAATAGGTGTGGACTTGAAGCAGAAAACCCGTTGTATGTCCTTTGTAATTGCAACTCTCTTGACCATATCAGATCTCCTGGACTTGATTCCTTATAGGAATAATTTTATTTTAATAATGATATGTTAAATGTGACCGTATCTATTGATGGGACACGATTAGTGTGGAAATTAGCATTCCTGAAGATGGAAAGTAGCCTGAAACGTAGGATTAAAGAAATAAAGTTCTTAGAGAATTCTGAAGGGATAGTCCTCAACTTTAGTTGTAATTCTAGAAAATTGGAAAAACAACTATATTTCTGATTTCAGGCACTCAATAACAATGGATTTTTTTAAAAAATGTTAGGCACATTTAGGCATGTTCCACAATGATCCAAACAAAAATACATGAATTTTGGTTACATTGGAAGTAGACGAAGTTCAATAAAAAGTATTTTATAAGCATTACTGAACTGTTTAGGAACTTTCGAATTTTAGTTAAATATCTCAAAAACATTTTAAAATTGGGGTGGAAGGAAGTACTCTTGAAAGCTTATTATATTTTCTACAAAATAGGCTGACCTGAAAATTTGGATAAAACAATCTCAGGTAGAGAAATTCCCGCCTAATTTTTTTTGTTGTGTTTAACGGTGTATCAACTATTGAGCTATTAACACCGAAATATCCACAGGTTGCCACCCTGTTATAATAACAGCTCGTGGTCGATCATTTATACAGGTATTGGCCGCGCCCGATGTTGCTTAACTTTGGTGATCTACAGAAACAAGTGCATTCAAGGTCGCTATGGCTATTGGCTCCCTGCCTAATGTTTCAGAAGTGGTAGTTTTTTATTTTGAAATTTCTTGGCATTCTAAACAAAACGAGAAATCAAATTAATTTCACGTTCTAGTGTGTAATTCCATGCTTAGTCTTCAGTTTATTCATTTTTAAAATCAATAATAACTAATTGACAATAATTTTATCGGTGGCTTCTCCACTACTAACAGGGCATAAGGGCCCAGAGAGATAGATACTATCGAGGCATCTGATTCATGACCATACGGCACACTTGGGAGGTAGTGTGGTCAGTACTATACTCTAGCCGCCTGATTTTCCCCTTTGCAGGTACCCATTAATAAATTAATTTAAGGCTGAGTTGGCCTAGGGACGGTCTGGGAGGCCGAGTCTAACCCACAAACGAAGACACTAGAAGATATAAATCTTTAGTGCTTGCTCGGGATTAGAACTCAGGTCCTCCAGCATATTAATCCAGTGGTCTACCACTGAGCTAACTTCACCCCAGCTATTGATAAACTGTAAATAAACGTGCTATTAAGATGTTGTAGTCCAAAAGGTCAGACTTTTTACATTAATTTTTACACTAATGATCTCATCTTTTATTTTATTGGGTTGTCCGGAAAATAATGCAGGATTTTATGTTTTCTTTTAAAAAATCCTCTTTATAATCATCTGTTTACGTTTACTGGATTATTCATTTGTATGACTGTGAACACTTACTAATCCTCTTCTAACTGATAATGTTTGTTTACCTCTGTAGCATTTTGCTATTTAGAAATTCAGTCTTTCCTACATCATGATTTTCGTATGATTTTCTTTTACAAGTTTAAACTCGACCGAAGCAGAGCCCAGGCGGCTCTGAATGAGTTAATCCGTGCTCGACTAGTAGGGCGTGCCACATGAGATAACTCGTGTTCCACTCTTGGTATCCCTGACGCTCCTCACAAGTTAACTCGTGTCCTCATTAACACCGTATCTTGCTTCTCCGGCCTAGTGCTATTAACTCGTATAAAATCAGTGAGATCTATTGAGAATAAGGAGCATTCTCAGCTTCATTAAATCCATGTTCATTCACCAGCGATGAAAGGGTTAAAAAGGTTACTGTTTTGATCAAGATTCAATTGTTTTGTTCCTTTGCACAATCATTATATGTAAAAATAAACTCGATATCACTCTTTTGTCATAGAAAACTAATTTTTTTTATAAAATTATTCTTATTCAATCAACAATATCCAAATTGATCATGAGTATGATACAAAAGTGTCACAAGTCTGTCATGTAAGATAGCTGGGTCACGGGACTTTATCTGCACTCCAGTACAAAATGGCTCAGGCCCTAATAATGAAATAGGTACAGATAATTTTCCACTATAAATAATCCACTCCTGGCAATTTGTCAGGATATTTGTAAAACTTTGGTAATTTTATGTTTATCAATACATTGGCCTGGATAAAAAATGACAAGCACTTTTAAGGCTATTATAAAACATTTTTCAGTGGCAGTTTTTATGAGGAACTGTTCAAAACTCAATTAATACATGAAAAAAATTGACAATAGATGAAGTTAAATTATTGTTTTGTTGCGTCATTTAAAAAAAACAAAAACAAAACAGATGTGTTCATATAGTTTTAGAATTGATGCAGAATGAAAAAAAAAAAGAAAAAAAGTCCTTTGGCTTATCGTTAACAGTATATGTTTTATCCTCCACCCCCCTCATCTCATCCTCTCACCCTCACCTCCTTTAAAACCCCCCGGCCTCCAAAATGTTTTGTTTTGTGTTTTAGCACTTTCCTCCGAAGGAAAGTATCTATTTTATATTATGTTGAAACTTCACATGGCGTTTTTTGTTTTTTGGGAGGATGAGCTGGGTGGGTAGAGGGGGTGGAAGATAAAACATATACTTTTAATTATTCTTATATAGGAATTATGAAAACATGCCTTTTTACAATTGTGTTTTATTTTTTTGCGTTTTTCTCAAAAACAAAGCAAAAAGGAGAGATACATGCTAAAGGATATTTTTTTCTTTCTTTTTTCATCCTGCATCAACTCCCAAAGTTTGGCAGTTTATTTTGGGGATACCCCCATTGTATTTATTTTATACAATTTTAGTAGAGTTTCAGAGTAAAGTAATATGTTTTGCAAGTTGTTTAGAAAGATAGTATGGGGAAAAAAATGGCCTGCTAACCCATATATTTTTTTTTTGATTCAGTAAGAATTCAATTGAACTAAACATATTCTGAAAATACCATACCTGAAGTAAACTGAAACTACATTTAGAATTATTAATATTATATTTTATAACAATTGTATTACTTATTTCATTTATATAAAAAGGAATCATGTCATTTTTTTATTCTTTCGATGGTAATTCAGTAAAAAAAGTGTGAAAAAGAACGTCTTAATAAAAAGTAAGTTTCTTTGTTAGAAAGATAAGTAAAACGATTTTTTTCGCCTTAGGCTATAATTACATGCACTATTATCTAATATCTACTGTTCATTTCTTATTCTAATGGTAAATATGGAGTTCGGTAAATATGCTTACCAACATAATCCTATTCCATTTAATGATATGAGTTTTTACTAAGATCTCTCTTTTGAATTTAACTATGCCTGCTCTTACTTCCTGCCAAAAAAAAAAATTAAAAATTAATAAAACCAGCGCTGGATTAAAAATTGAAGCATTCGGAGGGATAATGTACTATGTCGCATTTCTTTTTTTTTTTCAAAAATGGGGCTTTTACTGAATAATATTCTATGTTCCTTTGATTAAATGTTTTGCTAACGATGTCATAAAACGTACCTAATTTGAATGAAATAGATAAGAATATATCTTTTAATATTAAATTTAGAAGATATCGTTGACTGGAGATTAACCAGTGAGTGGAAATACATTCGAGTCATAGTAGTTACTAAAATTACATTTTTAAAGTAAAAATAAGCTTTAATTGCCAACGTTTCTACCTTCATCAGGGCTGTAAACAAAAAGTTGACATAATATCTATTACAATATACAGTAGACTCTCCCTTATCTGTCGCTCTCTCTAATCCCGTGGTCTCCAAGAGGAATGAGTCTAGAAAATCTTCCCTTTCTAGTTAGCCAATAATTCGTTTTGGGGTATTTCATTGAATGGAATTCAAAGAAGGCATATAAGTTTCGTTTCTAATCCGGCGTTTTGTTTAATCCGACTGTACCCCACTCCCGACCACGCCAGATTAGGGAGAGTCTACTGTATATATTAATTACTTTATACATTACAGGCCTTTAATCAGACACGCAAAGCATACACATACAAAGGCTGCTTTCGTTTCTTTGGATCACTTTGGCCTTTAAGCTTTACGTGCTGTCTTCTCTGGCATCACTTCCCACTTGTGGACTCTGTATCTAAAGATGCTTTTGTTTGTGACGTCCGCTGGATCCACCTGTGCTTTTTCCAGATCAATTTTGACTTGTGTCATCCAGGGAATTTTAGTCTTGATCCTCTGTATGTAGCTGATGATTCTGTTGGTGAGTATGGTCCGTAGGAGCCTGCTGATGTGGCCATAAAATTTTAGTCGTCTCTTTCTGAAGTCCACTGCAAGGTTGGTTAACATCTCTGTGGTGTCTCGGGAGTGCAGCCTGTATCCTTTGTCTGTGAGCTTCGGCCCTACAATTTGCTCTATGATTTTTCTTTCCTCTGTGAAGATCTCCTCCAGGTCACATATAACACCTCAGGTTTGGTGTAATAATGACAAGTTTTGGTGAAGGTAGACAAACATTTTTTGTTGTAGATGCCCTGTGTCTAGTATAAAGCTCTCTTCATTTTTAGTAACCTAATTTTCTGCACAATTTTCTCTTTTCTTCTTCACATAAGTAGTTGAAGTGTGTGACTCTGTTGATCTTGCCATACTTTTATATATAAATACACGCACACACACTCCATATATATATATATATATATATATATATATATATATATATATATATATATATATATATATATTACGGTGTTACAACCCGATGTTGATTCTGGCCTCCTCCAACAGCTTCCGCCTATTGACTCTATTTGTACTGAGGCATCCAGTTTCACACACCCAGGGTAGACCTAGTCTCCTCCGTCACATGGTCAGACCACATCAGGCTTTGTCTTCCTCTTCTTCAGATTTGAAATAAACATAAATTTAAAAAAATAGAAAAAAAAACAACAAAAAAAGCGTGACTCATATATATATATATATATATATATATATATATATATATATATATATATATATGTATATAGGGGCGAGGTTAGGTCAGTGGTAGAGCACTCGGCTAATGAACTGGAGGACCAGGTTCAAAACCCGAGCGCGCACTAAAGATTTGTTCTTCTAGTGCTGCCGTTCGAGGGTTGGATTTGGGGTCCCAGATCGTCCCTAGGCTCACCCAGCCTTTAATTAGTTTAATTAATAATGGGTACCTTGGGTGCTAATGACTCTAGCAGTCGAAGCAGCCAAGGGGAAAATCAGGCGGCCAGAGCATAGTGTTGACCACACTATCTCCCTAGTATGCAGTACGGTCAAGAATCAGATACCTCTACAGTATCTGCCCCTCTGGGCCCTTGTGGCCTGTTACGGGACTGATTTTATATATATATATATATATATATATATATATATATATATATATATATATATATATATATATATATATATATATATATATATATATATATATTGTAATTAATACATTCTTTGTTAATTTTTGTTTGTATTCCTAACAAAGAACATTGGCAATTAAAACTTATCTTTATTTTAAAATGTAATTTTATTACCTACCGTGACTGAACTCCGACTATTTTCACATGGGTTTATCTCCATAGTCAACTATTTCTTTTGAATTAAATGTTGCCTGGGTAAATTAAGCCAGAAACCACTGCCATAATAGTTTGACACACAACTGTCAGTTACTTTCATTCAAGAAAGGTGTTACCTTGATTTGGAGTACATTGTTCTCTGGGAAATTTAAACAAATATACATATTATTCGGCCGAACCCTTCAATTGTTTAAAATAATAGATTTAAATAACTCCTGAAAATAAAAATAAATCTTATGTTTCCGTGGTCATGTTTTTTTTTGTTTAAAATGAAATAAATTATTCAGGCTTATTTGTAAACCTATTCAATTATGAATCGTTGAAAAGTTCGATTTTTAAAATGTACACAAACACACAAAGAAATAGTCTTTCAAGACCATAAGTCTGTTAGTTCACAAGTTTCACCTTTATGAAGAACTAGTATAGGACCACTGATATAAATTTTGGCTATACTGAGCTCGGCTTTCTCGGTTTCCTGATAGGGATTGCATGGAACATTCTAGTCCCTCTCGATGGTCCCTGAAATGATCTTCTTTCCGAACGAGGAGATAGTTTTTCTCTTGAATTCCCTTCCTCAGGCTCGCTAAAATAAAAGAAACAAATATTTATAAGCGTAGATGGTTCTAGAACATTGGTCAGCCCAGGTTCTGCTTAATTGGTCAGTCTGTAGTGCTCAATTTTTACTTAGGGGTCAATCCATATGAAATGATCCAAAAAAATAAATAAAATAATTTGGTTGCTTGACCATTTTTAATTTATTTGCCCCACGTCGGGCAGATGAATAAAAGACTAAGGTTCAATCCATATGGAATGATCCAATGTAAGCTGCTTGACCATATTTAATTTATTTTATTTTTTTATATGTTTTCACAATACAAACTGGTAGTCCAAAAAAGATTTTATCTTTCACTGTTTACCTGTGGCGGCCAGTTTTGTTTTGAATCATGTAGGGATTTTTCACTTTGAAGAAGTTTAAATTAAATTGAATACCACTGGACTGCATCATGCTACGAGATTAGAACTGGCATAATTTTTTTCAATACTCCCTCCCCTACAATACTGTTTCATAGACACAATTCCCTATGCAAATCTTAGCAGTCTAAATAGTCTCCAAAGTTGGGGGTCGAAAATTGAGTAATTCCACATTTTAGAAATTAAAAAAACCCTTGAATTTTAACTTTATCAGAGTTAATATTTTTTTGTAGTAACGTATCATTGTGAAGTCACATTTTATAGAGTACTAGCTGAATACCCGTGCTTCGTCACGGCAGATAAGTAGTTATTTTATTGCGATAAATAATGTTTCATTAAAATTACGTTACTATACAATTCTGTGCAGTTTATTATAGCACGGTTCCCGTCATACTATATTTTATTCAATGGGTGTTAAAATTTAAAAGTTTATGTTTCCAAGAAGTCATATGGTAACACCCAATATATTTACGAGTATTACCAAGGTTATAGGTGAGGAGGCTGTGCAAGGGTTCCGGATATTATTACCTCGCCTGGACAACCTAAGGATATGCCATACATCATGGTTTGACCGGGACTGTCCCGGTATTTTGCAATTGTTTCGGTGTCCCGCCCAGTTTTATCAATGTCCCGGAAAAGGCTGTAAGATGTAAAAAGTAATGAATTCATGGTTATAAGAATCTTTTTTAAATCGGTTACTTTTCTACAATAACATTTTTACTACTGCTCACAGTGTCAAAGAAATGAGAAGTAATCTAACTGTAAAACGCTGCCAGCTGCAAGACACTACTATTTGGCTGAGAGATTGTTTTAAGAAAATCAAGCAGCAAAAAAAGTTCCCTTCTTATTTTTAAGGTTTGGTTAGACTAACTGTTTAGGATTCCCCCTTCCCGTTAGTTGCTAGGCTTAAAACTCACCAACCATTTTGCTTATAATTTGTACTCTTTTTATCCCCCCCCCCTGGTATGCCCATCCCATATTAATGTGTCCCGGTTTCACTCTCCAAAAATATGGCAAGCCTATCTGACGGGAACAGGGAGAAAAGAAACGCAATTAAAACTCTATGAGTGACAGTTTATTTCTAGTAATTCAAGGACTGCCATCATAGTGGAAATTAACCTCAATTAGAAATAAAACTATGAGATAGATAATGTAAGGTAACAGCTGTTCTTTATCGTCCTAGCAACGCAGGCTGCCTAGGCTTGCCTTCTCTAATCAACTCAAACTTTAAACCCCCCTAAAAACGCTTAAAAATACGAATATCAAAAAATCCTTTCTTAGCGAGCGCCTACGTTATATAGGGAGTGTCCATGCAAAATTTCAAAATTTTCTGTCGAGCGGTTTGGGCTGGGCGTTGATAGATGAGTGAGTGAGTACGTATTTGACAAATATGTAGTAGATCAGGATTGACAACTCACTCCTTAATGTTTTATGAATTTTTGAAATTTCGATTTTTTTAATTTTTCCTTCTCTGTCAGCCTGAAATAGTATTCTTACAACATAATTCTTGACGAAATTCCATTTTTATTTACTTAAAGTAATATTGTTTCGTTGGGTTGGTTTGACTGGTTAACCAACCTTTTGTTTTAAATAATGTCTCTTTATGCCAAATTTTATCAAAATGGATCATTTTGTAAAATAATTTACTAAACAAGCTACCGTGACATTTATTTTAAAGGGTGGTAGACATAAAATCTGCACTTGTGAAATCGAAAGTACATGCGACTCAGGCCGCTTATACTAAATGACACCAAAAATGCACATGTTTCTTTGAGTAGTTTTTGAAAATGTATTAATAATCTGGGGTAAAGAGGAAACGCAGACTTTTGATTGCGTGTTTAATAATTTTTTGGGGTTTAAGAAATAACGCATCTGAAATAAAAATAAATAAAAGGTGTCGATGAGAGCTACAAATTTGGTCCTTTACAATTTCGCAACAATTTCAAAGATATTTGAATTGTGGCGCGCATATAAGGGACACCCTACATCTAGATATGTGTGTGTGTATATATATATATATATATATATATATATATATATATATATATATGTATATAGGATGGAACGGCATTTTTCTCCAGCTTCGTCAGCCAGGTCATTGTTGTTTCTTCCTTGGTGGTTGCTGAGGGAATGACCAAGGAACTGCCGGATAAAATGTCATTCCATCCAAACATATCGTCCCTACCATGCCAAACTATCGAATATGCAATTCTGATAAAAATAAGAACGAACATATTCTATCCATTGAGGAAGTAATATATTAAAAAATGGTCTCATTCGAAACTTTATTTAAGGCATTAAAGGCTATTCTATAAAGGGTTAGAGTTGTGACAATTTGCGACAAGCGGTATCGGCCCCAATCCAGATTTTCCATATTCGATAGTTTGACATGGCAGCGAAGATATGATCCCAGCGACAAAAAATTAACATCAAAGACACACACACACACACACACACATATATATGTATATATATATATATATATATATATATATATATATATATATATATATATATATAAATAATCAGGGTGTCTGTTTTTTTTTACTGGTGAGTGTACTTAGGGTTACACTATAAAATCATCAGTATGTAAAAGGATGCGGTACAAATATTAACCTGTATGCTTGTTGCTGGACAGGACTTTTTGTTTGCTGTCCATGACATAGGCCTTCTCTCTTCTCTACTCTCGACAGCCGTTGCTTCAATTTCGTTTGCTGGCTCAAATATTCTGCTTGCAGCCTTGCTAGTCTTGTCTGCAAGTTTTCCACCAGCTTATCTATAATACATGAATTTTCATTAGAAGTTAGCCAAATATAGAATTAGTTTAGTAAATTGAAGGGGTTTTGATATTGAAATCCATTATGCTTTAAGGGGTAAATAGTCCTTTGTAACTTTTTTTTTTTTACAATTTTTTTTATGGTCTAAAATTTTTCCTTAACTAATCAAAAATTATTTGCAAGAGTGTTTAAGTGAAGAAAAAATATTTAAATGGGCAAAAAATACGATTTTCCGAGTGAAATCCTGAAGCCGAGTAACGCAGTGCTGATCTGAAGATACTTTTTTGAGCGGGCGTTTTAATTTTTTTTTTTGTCCTCCTTTAATACATTTCAAAATCAAACCCCATTTTTTATATCTTTATTACAAGACTGTACGAAAAAAGAAATGAACATTTCAGAACATTAAACTTTAAAGTCGTTTTTTCAAAACTATGTTTTTCATATCGGGATATACTCTGGCGTCTATAATTTTTGCCCGATCAACTTCAAATTTTAACTACAGCTTCCTCATGATATTTTGCTAGCAAATTACATAATATTTGTTCGATTCATTGAATTATAAGGATTTTATGACCTATTTTTGACGGATTTTATAGTAGGAAATGCATGATTGTTCACCATTTTTGAAAAAAATTAATATTTCTTAAAAATCCTACTTACTTTACTAGGTTTAACCTTCTTCTTTCGAAATAATTTTAGTTTTTCGTTCTAGATTAAAAATTGCCGCCCGCAGTCTATCGCCCGTGAAAAAAGAGGGGTTTCGTTTGTCAGACACCTTTGTTTTTTTTTCGAAGAATTGAAACGTATTTTTTTTTATATTTTTTTTTTTTTACGTTTGATATAAAAAATTGAAAAATATTGATTTATTTTTTATTTATAATTTAAAGAAAATGAGTTTGATTTTAATCGCCCAATTTAGTATTACCAGGGCGGCCACATCTCAGAGCCGGGCCCGGGACCAGATCACGGGCCCCCTTCTTAAAGCCGGGCCCCCACTTCTCAGAGCCAGACTGAAAATTCTAGTACCTTGCTATAGGACTTTGGACATTTTAAAATAATTATCATCTTGAGTTTTGAGCGAAATGAGAATAAAAGCCGACAATCGGTCCAGTAAAGGTCACTTTCGGTACTTGTAGTTTTATTACGACTCCTAATGAAATATACTATTTTGGGACTGCACTTGTTTTGTCGTTTATGTACATTAAAAAAAAATATAGATCACATTCCAATAAATATAGGCTACGCCCGTCTATATTTCTAAACCCCAATCTTTATACCAGCTCATAACCTATACATTTTTTCCACTTAGCGAGGCCCGGCCCGGGCACCCACGGCGCCCGGGCCCGGGACAACTGTCCCCCCCATGTGGCGGGACCCACTGTGATTATTACCCCTAAAAAATGACACATTACCTCTTTTTCCATTCTTCATTTAAATTTGCCACCACATAATTCTGATTACGTGATGATAAATATTATTTTTATTGGTTAAAAAATTGTAATAAACAGAATAATGTGCTGGAGATCATCAACAGGTTGAAGACAAGAAAGCCAATCCCTGCACAGATGTTTATTTATGCACAGCACTTCCAAGGCAAGTAGTACATCATTAGTGCTAGATAAAATCAAATTCAACAACTAATAACTAATTTATGTAAGTTAAATGTGTCTTATTTTAATTTTTAAGATCAGCTTATGCTTAACACAGATTTTTGGGATGTGTTATGTACAGGTTATGTTTTTCTAGCCCGGATAGGGCTGACACCTTTTACTTCTTATAAACAGTTCAAATAAATCCAGGAGTTCAATTGCGCATGTGAATGTCTGGGCGGGAATTTCTACCTACACTATCCATTCTTTTCCGCCATTTGCAAAGCCTTTTAATGATCAAATACTTAACGAGAATCACTATAAAAACTGATTATGTCTCGTTTAAGACTGGGGAACGCTTTTAGAGGTTAGGTAAGGGAGACGGTGATTAATATTTATCAATATTAAGCCAAAGCTAAGGCCGAAAACGTTTTAGATTTCATAGTGACACGGTTATGACTGAAAGAATTTTTACCACCAACTTTCCACCGGGAATATAGGCCACGCCCTTCTCCTTCCATCTAAACATCTATTTGTACAGTCAACATTATAGTCTAAATTGTTTTCAGCCCTAACTTTAACTAAGTATTGATAAATATTAAACACTATCTCCCTTATCTAACTTCTCAAAGCGTTCCCTAGTCTTAAACGAGACATAATCAGTTTTTATAGGTTTTATATATATATATATATATATATATATATATATATATATATATGCATATATATATATATAATATATATATAATATATAGTGATATCCCAACTATCATTAAGAAATATCTTACTACTTCTTAGTAATATAAAATGATAACTTGACAAAAATGTCCTTAATCTAATATCAAGAAGGCATCTCCACCCGGGAGATCGTCGGTTTTTTTTCTCAGACAGTCAGTTGTTTGCTATGTATACTCCGACTAGCTGTTTTAGCTTGTGTGGGTGCTTTGAAGAAGTTTCAAAGAAGATAAAAGAAATCAAGAGGAGTTCATTTGGATGTAAGGTAATTTATGTCTTCAGTGTACTTTTTATATTATTTTGAGGTAATAAGATTCATATAGCTAGCCATGTTTGATATTTGGAGATAACTCTAATTTGTACACATATAAAGAACCCAACACGACCCATTTTAAATAAATTTTAAATTTCATTTCATTTTATCATTTTTCAATTAATTAAAATTAAAATATCATAACAATATATATATATATATATATATATATATATATATATATATATATATATATATATATATATATATATACAGGGTGTCCCAAATAAGACGGCTCAAACTAATTTTGCGGCCAAACGGTTCGTCTGAGAAAAAAATGTCAGAGGCAAAAGTTGACCTCTGTGAACTTGGCACCCCACTTTCGAAAAAAAATATGACAATAGACTCAAAAAATTGCAAATCGTTTGTAGTTATTTGTAGTGAAAAAAAATTCGTTTGTAGTTGCCCCGTTTTTGAGAACCGGGGGGTCAAAAAATACCCCGCACCCGACTTCAACCGATTGGAACCAAACCACTTTTATTCGACGTAAAATCGTTTGTAGTGAAAGCATTTTCGTTTGTAGTTGCCTAGGAAAAAAGTTACAGCCGCTTTTTGAATTTTCAAAATGGCGACATTTTTAGTTTTAGGGGTGCGTGTTTTCTTATGGTCTCAATACATTCTAAATCGTTTGTAGTTGAGTTTTGAAAGAATTTTCGTTTGTTGTTGCCTAGAAAAAAAGTTACAGCCGCTTTTTGAATTTTCAAAATGGCGACTTTTCTAGTTTTAGGGGTGCGTGTTTTCTTATGGTCTCAATACATTCTAAATCGTTTGTAGTTGATAGTTTTGAAGAATTTTCGTTTGTAGTTGCCTAGAAAAAAAATTACAGCCGCTTTATAAATTTTCAAAATGGTGACTTTTTTAGTTTTAGGGGTGCGTGTTTTCTTATGGTCTCAATACATTCTAAATCGTTTGTAGTTGATAGTTTTGAAAGAATTTTCGCTTGTAGTTGCCTAGAAAAAAAATTACAGCCGCTTTATGAATTTTCAAAATGGCGACTTTTTTAGTTTTAGGGGTGCGTGTTTTCTTATGGTCTCAATACATTCTAAATCGTTTGTAGTTGATAGTTTTGAAAGAATTTTATCAACTTCAAACGATTTAGAATGTATTGAGACCATAAGAAAAGACGCACCCCTAAAACTAAAAAAGTCGCCATCTTGAAAATTCATAAAGCGGCTGTTACTTTTTTTCTAGGCAACTACAAACGAAAATTCTTTCAGTACAAACAACTCACAAGTTGTAAGATTGTGGATATGATTATTTTTTTTGGGGAGTGTAGACGTAATGCTCTGATGACTGCTCGACTTTACGCGCAGTATTACCGAGTTCATCCGTCTTACAAAACGATTTTGCGCCTGGCGTCAAACGCCCGACAAGGACATTTCTCTTTCACCAGAAGACATTGTTTAAGAGACCAGGACCTCATCTTGGGCCTTGTTAGGAGAAATCCCCACATCAGTATTCGGGACATTGCCAGAGAAACACGGATTTCAAGAGGAACTGTTCACCGTACACTTCATCGCAGTAAGTACCAGCCTTATCACATATCTTTGCATCAAGCCCTTTCAAATAGGGATATGGAAGTGAGGGAGGAGTATTGCAGGTGGTGAATCAACTCCTTACGGCAAAACGGGATATTCATGAGGAATGTTCTCTCCAGTGAAGAAGCCACATTTGTAAGTGAATGTGGCTCCTTCACTGAAGAGAACATTATTAGTGTAATATTCGCTTTCAACCATGAAATTCACAAGTTGCGAAATTGTGGATATGATTATTTTTTATGTTCTCTCCAGTGAAGAAGCCACATTTGTAAGTGAATGTGGCTCCTTCACTGAAGAGAACATAAAAAATAATCATATCCACAATTTCGCAACTTGTGAATTTCATGGTTGAAAGCGAATATTACACTAATAATGAACAAAAGCAAAATAATGAACCATAATCCAATAAGGAATATCGGATCCAAAGGATTAGATAGATAACATGAATGATCAGATTTAGCTTAGTTAATCCCTAAAGAATAAATACTTAAACAATATGCCTTATTTTCAATTTTATTAAAGTTATTAGGAAAAATATTTCTTTTAGAGGATCGGTCATATTTTTTTCAGAAAGTTGAGGAAAAAATACCTTAAAGTCATGTATCACACATTCATAACCGACCTCTGTAAGTGCCTCCAAAAAATCTTTTTAATTTAAAACAATAACATGTGAATCGCACAAAAATCATTTGATTTTAAAGATATCGAAGTGCGGTTTGCAGCAAAGGTTTTGTTTTTTAATTCCCTTCAAAATGATGTGCATGATAATAGGAGTCATCTGCAAACCCCAACGTTTCATGTAGCGCCGAGCGCACATGCGCGGTCAATATGTTAAATAATCGACATATTTAGAAAGGTTAGCTCAAGCCCTACAACTTTTCCCTCTGACATTTTTTTCTCAGATGCACCGTTTGGCCGCAAAATTAGTTTGAGCCGTCTTATTTGGGACACCCTGTATATGCCTTCCTCTTGGAAGTCGAATGCACGATCAAAGGCACAAAATGCCCGTCTTATCACTGAGAGCCAACAGGCCTCCAACAAAAAATTCAAATGTTATTTAGAACCCAATTTAAAGACAACTTTGCCAACCACAGATTCACAATAAACAAGTCCGACTCGCAGGAGCTGCGTAATCTTAGCGCAGTTCCGTTCACATCCCTAGTGTAAAATAAAATCTCAAAGAGAAGGGAGTTCAAGGCGTCTCAACAGCAAACTGACAGTATCCTAAGCGGAAATGACTCCCCGCCTTCTCAACTTTCGCTCCAAGAAAACACTATAAACCAACGTTGAGTTAGTAGGGAGTAGAGGGAGGGTGGAAGAAACCAAATTTAAATTAGATTTATTTTTGCTGTAAATTCATAACAAAAATTGGTTTATTTAATTTATTATGCTGTCCACAAGTTCAGTTCGTGTTTGTTTTCTCTTGGAGTTTTCTGAATAAAAAGAGGGCAAATGTCATATTTTTTACAGCGCCATACCCCCCCCCCCACCTAAGCAATTAACGCCCTGTTTTTTTTTCTGTTAAAAAAAAATCGAAAAAATGAAAATAAAAGTGGCACCTCTACGCCTCCGATCCCAATAAAAGAGGATTGATTGGTTGACAATCCGGCTCGACTTCAACCCATTCAAAGAGTTAATAGAAACCACGTTTCGGAGATAAAAAAAAAAAAAAAAAAAGTAGAAAAGAATAGGACAAAAACTGTGGTGGTTTTGGCTGCATGAGTGGTTCTGTCTGATACAGTCATGATTGATTTCCACTCCCTTTAAGCTATCAGGAAAGCTTTCAATCTGTTCTTTCTTTCTTTTTGCATTGATTGCTTCTACAAGTGTGATAAAGAGAGTAATGTTAAAGAAATCTTTCATAATCTTTGCTTTAACCAAGAAAAAATTTACTAAAGGCCGTAAACAGTATCTCATGGTGGTTTTAAGAAGTGTGATTTATGTTGGTCAAAAAATTATTTGTCACTCATTTTTAGAACGCAATAGGAAAAAACTGATCCACAACAAAAAATGGCTAGTGCCAAGCAAATGTCCCGAGCGAGATTAAACACTTACTGAAGGGAGATTAGCCGAAAAATACATTAAATGAGAGCTTGGTCGAAAGAAAACCTAACAAGACGAGAACAAGTTATTATTACGAGACTCCGCATAGGTCACAGTTTACTAACGCACTCCTATCTAATGGAACGACAATAAAGACCTCTTTGCTCATGTTGTAACGAGACATTAACAGTTAAACACATACTTACTGATTGCATATATTGCATCATCTGTATAATGTATTATATAGCATTTCCAAGTCTATTTGAACCGTTTCCAAGTCAACTGTAACCTTTTCCAAATCAAATGTCACCCTTTCCATATCAAATGTCACCCGTTCCAATTCAAATGTAACCCTTTCAAATTCAAATGTAACCCTTTCCAAATCAGTTGAAACCCTTTCCAAAACAAATGTAACGCTTTACAACTCAATTGTCACCCTTTTTATTTCAATTGTAACCGTTTCCATTTCAATTGTCACAATTGAAATGTTTTGCAAATTGACCGTAATGGGGAATGGGCGAATATTGAAAATATTTTAATTTAAAAAAAAAAAAAAAGAAAAATCTATCTCGCTAGTGACCTAAATGTCAGTGCGCCGTTAAAAAAAAAAAAAAAATCGATCTCGCTAGTGACCTAAATGTCTGTGCGCCGTTAAAAAAAAAAAATCGATCTCGCTAGTGACCTAAATGTCTGTACGTCGTTAACACGTTAACTGCGGTGCCCCCGGGGGCATGCACCGTATTTACCCTTAGGTAAAACTGAAGTTGAGCGTCCTCAAAACCGATTTCTTTCAAATTTTGTACAATAACGTATTTTCATGCACTAAACACGAATCCGTTAAAAAAAATGTTCCTAGTTGAAAGCGAACTTTTTTTTTAACGGATTCGTGTTTAGTGCATGCAATTTTTTTTTTTTTTTTTTTTTTTTTTTTTTTTTTTAAACGGCGCACAGACATTTAGCTCACTAGCGAAACAGATTTTTTTTTTTTTTTTTTAAATACAAATATTTTCATGATATATCCCGTTGAGTTTTGAGGCCCTCAATTCGCCCATTCCCCATTACGGTTAATTTGCAAAAACATTCAATGGTGACAATTGAAATGGAAAAAGTTACAATTGAAATAAAAAGGGTGACAATTGAGTTACATTTGTGTAAAGCGTTACATTTGTTTTGGAAAGGGTTTCAACTGATTTGGAAAGGGTTACATTTGAATTGGAAAGGGTTACATTTGAATTGGAACGGGTGACATTTGATTTGGAAAGGGTGACATTTGATTTGGAAAAGGTTACAGTTGACTTGGAAAAGGTTCAAATAGACTTGGAAATGCTATATATACAAAATTTGTCAATTTATTTTGTAATATCACTAAATTGGAAGAGTAAGTCGCCAAAAGTTGCGAAACTCTTAATAAATAAATAAATAGAAGGCAGGTCACATTCTCCCCTGCCGCCACTCCAAGCCCAGCGCATCCAGTGTTGCCTCATCGAACAGTAATTTTTCCCGTCTCACAACAATTTACACACCACGTAAGGCCAGAATAAACCCCTGGATACCTTTTATAATAACCCTGCATTTATTAAATATGTCCCTTAAGTTCATAGTTTTTGATATTTTGCAACGAAAGTCGCCTTGCCCGAAGAAAGACGATATACAACACCCAAAAGTAATGATAGAAATGTATTATTGATATAAACAAAATCGGTCAATCAAGAGAAGGGTTTCAACAGGCAAAGTTATTCTTCTTAGGCCATAATTTTTGTTTTCCTTCAACGAAATTCGCTTCCAAATTAATTAGAAATATCATTTCTCAGGAATGTATGCGGGACCTACTTTTCTCATAGGCACTTTGTTAAAAATTATTAAATTAAACAATATTCCATGCAAAATAATGAATTTTCATGAACACTGTTTCCGCAAACAATAGAAAAAAAAGTAATATAGTTGTAGCTTCAGTGATAACAAGTTTTGGTGTTGAATCTGTGAATCTGTTCCTGGCTTTGAATGAAGGATGGAAGTGAAAATGAAATATCCCCAGGTTCCATCCGTTGAATTCAAAACTAATTTGTTTGCTTTCATTTGTAGGAGAGGGTTCGGATGCCTGCTTCCTCTCCATTAATACAATTCAAAATTTCTCTATAGACCTTAAATTGCAAAGAGGTCGAAAATAAGGGAATAGAATATTGCTGGAGCTTGTTAAAAGGTGTAGCAATATCTGACCAATTTGGAAAAAGTCCGACCCGCAAGAACTGTGTCATCTTAGCACGGTTCCGTTCGAATCTCTAGTAAACGAATAGTAGCAGTTATTGGTGGGGTTTGATCTTTCGTTAAAAATATAAGTCCGACTCGCAGGAACTGCATAATCTTAGCGCGGTTCCGTTCTTATCTCTAGACTCATTTAAAATGATTAAAATAGAAGCTGTTATTATTTTGGGTCCACATTTCTAGAAAGCATGAAGATTAGATAGTTAGCCGTCGAGGTGATAAGTAAAGATGGAATGGCTGGGATTCGGCTAAAGAAACCTCAATACGATTTTTGTTAAAAAATCTATATTTAGGACGTTTTGGCTACTCATTGGTAGCCTTCGTCAGCAATGGAATTGCCGTGAGGCAGAGGAGGACCAACGTTGACAATTCCATCTTTACTTTCAAGAAAGGTCTTATTTACGATCTTACCTGGATACCCCATCCAGGGTATCCAGCCCTAGGAAGGACCCCGCTAGGCATTTGAAAAGCTATCTTGGAAATCCATATCTCTAAGATTAAATTGTTTTTCTTATTTTTCTTAACCTGATTTATTATCAAATACATTATCCAACTACAAGCAGTTAAAAAATAACAAGGAATAAAAACAGACAAAAAGAAGAGTTCGAATTAGCGAAATCAATTACTTTAAAGTTTTAAGCACTTATTTCTCCGATTGACATCGTCTAATCAAAACTTTCATTAGAACCTTTTTTTTAGAGAATTTAGTAAGCTTTCTAATGGTATTCTTCCGTTTACCAAGATTCTCAACCTTTTTCGAGATATTAAGGAAAGTATACAAAGTTACCAAAACTTTTTATGTCTGTTAATAAAATATTTTATTCTAACCCTTCCTAAACGCCAAACGTAACAAAAATTTCAACATATTAGTTTTAATGAAAGTAGAACATGCAGAAAATTTTTCAACTGAATCCCATGATTCTAAGTACCTAAACCAAAAACGGTATTCAAAAACTATTTTTCCAATTTTCTCAAAAACGGTTAAAGCTATCGCCTTGAAAATGGTTTCATTCGTTTTCCTAGCCCAAGAAGCCTATAAAACGAGTACTTACAAGCTTATGAACTCAAAAACGTAAGCGTTACGATTTTTTCTGCGCGAATTTCGCCCCAAACGCCATCTTCCAGTGGGCGGATTTTGCTGGTTAACGAACTTGACCTTTCAAATTGGACGACGGATTTTTGTACCAAATTTCATCAAAATCGGACCATCAGGGAAGCCAGAAATGAGCGAACAGACAAATATATATATATATATATATATATATATATATATATATATATATATATATATATATATATACAAATTTGAACCACCGTTATTTTCGGTCTCTAGGGGTTCTGAAACGCGAAATTTTTTGGTCGGCACTTCCGGATTGTTTCATTGTATCAACCTTATAAGCGGGGTTCCTCCCTATGGGGGAGGGAGGAACCGCGCTAAAAATAAAAGGAGAAAATATATTTAAGGCGACACAACAGGAAACGAACAGTATCAAGCCGACTTCCCTCACCTTCTCATCTTTCGCGCTTGGAAACACTATAACAATTTATCACATTTTCTTACCTTTTATTAGCACTTTCCTCCGAAGGAAAGTAGCTATTGAGGTTGCATTCATGACGGAATTTTTGAAAAATTTCTTGGAATCTTTATCGATCCTACCTAGTAGACATCGAAAATGACCCCAGTTAAAATTTATATATATATATATATATATATATATATATATATATATATATATAGTTATAGTTATATATGTATCCGCTAATACGATACCAGCCAGAGTTTTTGTTTCTCCCCACGAAACTTGGTATGTAGTATTCCCCAATCAAACGATTGAACGAGTTCGTTAACCAACAAAATCGGTCCATCTGGAGAGGGGGTTTACTCCGGAGCCAAAGTAGTTATTTGCCAATACCAGCCATAATTTGTGTTGAATTTCAACGAAACTCGGTATTCGTTTTGGTCAACTAAAGAGAAAAATGTGCTGTAAAAATAAACTAAATCGGTTCATTAGGAAGGGGGGGGGTTTACTCCGGACCCAAATTACTAATTTGCTCATACCGGTCGTAATTTCTGCTGTATTGTAACGAAACGCGGTATACGTCCTGGGTATCTAATAAGGAAGAAGTTTTGTAAAAAAGAACTAAATCGGTCTATCCGAAGGGGGGGGGGGATTTACTTTGTACTATGTTTGAATTGAATTGAAATAGGTGTTATTTATGTTTTTATTTTATTTATCTATATAGGTTATTTTAAACAAATTATTCAGAAATGCACTTGACACTTCCCAATTGTGAGGAAAGTGCTTAGTTATGCAGCTCCTGCGTGACGGACGTTTAGTCAAATACTCGTTTTACTGTTAAATGCAATTAAAATAAGCAACAACCGGTTAAAACGATAGGTGAACAGATACAAACACCCGTTTAAAAGAGCAAAAATAACAATTAGTAGCGATTTCGGTCTATAACTCGACGGTATATATATATATATATATATATATATATATATATATATATATATATATATATAAGGACAAGTATTGCCCGTCGAGTTACAGGCCGATATCGCTACTGTGATGTAGGTCACATGGGTCACATGATATGGAAATGTCAACAAAAGGTTGGTTTGGTATTTCGAAAATAATCACCTTCTTTCGCAGTTCCAAACAACAAAAATCTGGCTTGACAATGTTGCTCTAAATTTTATTAGCTTTCATTTAGAAGAAAAACTGCATTGAAATCGGTTAAGATTTAGAGGCTGTAGCCTTTTTTGAAACATGAATTGCCGTTTGGCTGCAGTGTGCGTCGGGTAACAGGTAGTAAAGCTATAAAAAATAATATAACGACACGATCAAAAGTAGATAGAATAATAAACATACGGCGCTAATGACCTAGATGTAGATGCGCCGTAAAAAAAAAAAAAAATAAATAAATAAAAAAAAAAAAAAAAAAAAAAAAAAATAAAAAAAAAATAAACATAGTTCACGACCCCGCGTCATCATCCTCAAGCCAAAAATTGACGGCGTCAACTCAAAATTCACTTACAAAATGTATTGATTCACCCCCCAAAACTAACGTTTAAAAGAAAGGCCTAGGTTCCAGGCCCCTCCCAAAAACAGTTTGCCTATGAAAGTTATGATATATTATTGGACCAAGTTTTATCCTCTCAATACCTTGTCAAGAACCTAATAATACCCCCTCACTTAATGGTGCATTTCCAACTTGGTCAGTTTCCGTTAAATGATGGCCACTGTAACGATCGGATTTATTATAAAATATCTGGCATTCAGGCCCTCAGGGTAATGATTCAGAATTAATAGAAGCTCTTTGATAATCGGGTTTGTATGAACTCAATGTAATTTTTTTTTTTTTTTTTTTTTTTTTTTTTTTTTTTTTTTTTTTTTTTTTTTTTTTTTTTACGGCGCATCTACATCTAAGTCATTAGCGCTGACATCCAGGGTGTAGCGAGGAATTTTACCAGCGAGCCGTGGGATGATAAAATTCCTGCCGGAGGTTGGGAATCGAACCCACCATCTCCCGCCCATGAATCCAAGGCGCTAGCCATTAGACCACGGGAGACCCCACTCTATGTAATTAAACACAGAGCCGTCTCAATCTACATGAGCTAGTAGAAACAATTATTTGAATGAACTATAAATTTTAATTACAATTAGAGGTGAAAAGTTATTAAAATTCGATTGACGTAATGGGACAACTTCTTCCATCGTTAGGTTAATTGCCGCTTAATTGACTTGTGCACGTAATTCACCCTTTGGATTTCACTTTGATATATTCTTCGAAACAGTACAAGTCCACAAGGACCTAAAATATTTTATATAAAAGAGTAAAAACAGTGTCCCCCATGTTGTTGACGTTAGTCTCAGACAATATTTGCATTCCCTCAGGGAGAAAGGGGGGGGGTCGACTAGGAAAAGGACTAGCCTGATCTATATTTCTTTAGGGTCTCCGAGTGTGCGACTTAGGGATCTCTTTGTTTGATCAGAGGGTCTTTTCTCTTTAAAAAGCGGAGAGTTAAGTCCTTTGAATAAAATAAAAAAAGAAAAAAGGAAAAGCAAATGTTTATTTATTCTCTCTTATTTTTATTCACTTGTAAACAGTATACTACTAAGTTAGATGAAAAGAGTACTTGTGGTTTGTAAGTGTCTCTGTTTTTCGAAGGTGCAAGACAATTTTTTTTTACATCCTGTAACTTAAATAAGACTATTTTTTTTTCTCTATAAGATTTATCTGTATATTTCCTAGGAAGGGTCACACTTCCTTTCTTGGGATATCCCATTTTTAGCACGGTTCCTCCATCCCCCATAGGGAGGAACCCCGCTTATAAGGTTGATCTCATGACGCAATCCGGAAGTGCCGACTAGAAAATTTTGCGTTTCAGAACCCCTAGAGACCGAAAATGATGGTGGTTAAAATTTGTGTATATATATATATATATTTATTATATATTTATATATTTATTATATATATATATATATATATATATATATTTGTCTGTTCGCTCTCTAGGTCGAAGACGAATGGTCCGATTTTGATGAAATTTGGTACAAAAATCTTTCGTCTAATTTCAAAGGTCAAGTTCGTTAACCAGCAGAATCCGCCCACTGGAAGATGGCGTTTGGGGCGAAATTCGCGCAAAAAAATCCTAACGTTTACGCTTTTGAGTTTATAAGCTTGTAAGTACTCGTTTTATAGGCTTCTTGGGCTAGAAAACGAATGAAACCATTTTCAAGGCGATAGATTTAACCGTTTTCGAGAAAATTGGAAAATAGTTTTTGAATACCGTTTTTGGTTTGGGTACTTAGAATCATGGGATTCAGTTGAAACATTTTCTGCATGTTCTACTTTCATTAAAACTAATATATTGAAATTTTGGTTACGTTTGGAGTTAAGGAAGGGTTAGAATAAAATATTTTATTAACAGACATAAAAAGTTTTTGTAACTGTATACTTTCCTTAATATCTCGAAAAAGGTTAAGAATCTTGGTAAACGGAAGAATACCATTAGAAAGCTTACTAAATGCTCTGCAAAAAAGGTTCTAATGAAAGTTTTGATTAGGCGATGTCAATCGGAGAAATAAGTGCTTAAAACTTTAAAGTAATTGATTTCGCTTATTCGAACTGTTCTTTTTGTCCATTTTTATTCCCTGTTATTTTTTAATTGCTTATAGTTGGATAATGTATTTGATAATAAATCAGGTTAAGAAAATGAGAAAAACATTTTAATGTTAGAGATATGGATTTCCAAGATATAGCTTTTCAACTGCCTCCTTCCTAGAGAGAGTTGGCCGACCCATCCAGTTAAGATCGTAAATCAAGACCTTTCTAGAAATGTGGACCCAAAATAATAACAGCTTCTATTTTAAGCATTCTAAATGAGTCTAGGGACAAGAACGGAACCGCGCTAAGATGATGCAGTTCCTGCGAGTCGGACTTTTTACCCTTTGTACCAATGACGCTATCAGATGGTTCCGACAAGACCTATCAACTTTTGAGGATCTGTTGGCCACAAAAAACATAGAAATCTAATTTTATAAATAACTTCACACACCCAAACACAAAAATGGATGTTTGGGATTCTAATAAAGAATAGCATGAAAACAGGAGGAGTGACACAAGAGCCCTCTTGTGTACAAACTCTGAAGCTAGGTACATACAGTTTTGATGGTTAATAGAGATACTTACCTTGTCTTTCATAGTCATAACTGAAGAACACCAATTTTTTAGTTGTTTCACTTTAGAAATACTAGTGCTACATATCTTGTTTCGTTGAAAGAGACCAAACATATCGTCGATACAAAGTAACAAATGTGAAAAGATTCATCTTTCATTGTCAATCTTTACTAATTTCTGCTGGACTTATGTACGGCAAATTCTTGAATCTTAATTCACTCTATTAAAGGGAAAGTATTCCACTATAAAAAGGTCAAATCTGCAGAATATTTGACCGTCCAAAAAAAAGTTATGAATAAATGCTTTTCCACTCTGAAAAATGGTGATTTTCACATTAGATACTTTGCATTTGTAGCGACGATATGTTTTTAATGAGCTGCAATTATTGAACCTCCATTTCTCTTGAGTGTTCTTCCTTATATTAATAACACATGTTTGCATATGTACCTCATTATTTCATTACACCTTTCCACATGCTCAGTGGTCATAGCTCCCATTTATTTGTTTGTATGATTGTGGCGTTTCGATTATACCCCAGCTCCTGATGAACTGAGTTAACTGGTAAACGAACTCTTTTTCACATTTGGCAACGAACTGTTGTAAGCCATTGGATTACAAAAGAACAATAATATAAATTGTTTTGGTCTTCATAATTACCTATTCTGTGGGGCGAGATCAGCTGAGTGGTAGAGCACTGGACTAATATGCTGGAGGACCTGAGTTCAAATCGTCATTCATGGGTTGAATTCGGCCTTCCTGGCCGTCCCTAGGCCAACCCACCCTTTACATAATTTATTAATACCTGTTTTTTTTGGTACCTTGGTGCTAATGACCCTAGCACTTAAAGCAGGAAGGGGAAAATCAGGCGGTTGAAGCATAGTACTGACCACTATCTCTCTGCTAGGCCATATGATCATGAATCAGATACCTCTATAGTATATGTCACTCATGGCCCTCGTTGCCTGTTATGGGAATGATTTTTTTTAAAATTTAATTACCTATTCTATCGACCTTGTCCTTGACGCTCTCGTTTTCCTCCTGTGCTTTCCGGAACGCGTCTTCGTCAAGAAGGCCGTCCTTCCTGAGGATCTGGCATCCCCTTTCCATGAGACTCTGCCTGGCCTCAGGGTAGTCTGCTAAGGCCTTCCAGAGGTCCCGCTTGTCGAGACAGAACAGATCGGAGTATCTAAAACAATAAATTAGAAGTAATTCTATTCGTGGGAGTGTTTCACTCCATTGTCAAACAAATATTACATCATATAGACAGGTTACAGGAAAAAATATAAATGATCGATTCTATGATAAATCTGCTACATGGTGATACATACCCAAGAGACCTGACGTTGGCAGTTCTCCTGTTGCCTGTCTTGTTACCGGCAATGTCTAAAACGGACACCTCACCGAAAACCGATCCCGCACCAAGAGTAGCCAGGACTGTCTTCTCGTCGTCCGCTACCACCGACAGTCTGCCTCGCTTCACTATGTACATCTCTTTACCGACGTCACCTTTTCTGCAAATGTAGTCTCCGGGGCTGAACACCTACAAAAAAAAAAAAAAAAAATAAAAAAAAAATACACCAATGTAAATGCCTTTATATTAATTTACGTATACATGTACATAGTCCAATATACACAGATATGGTAATACGCCTATCTATGCACATGTTTAGTGGTGTATGTTTATATACATATTCATTAGTGGGTTGTGTATTTCTGCCCTCTCCTACGCAGATTATAATCTACTTGAGGTGGCGATACTATCCTTGAGGTTCTGCGACAATAAGCATAGCCTATGATGCTATGCTATAAAACACATCTATAATAAAAAAATGAATCGCTGAATGTGTTGCTAAGCGCGAATCTCGAGAGCAGCTGAACCGCTGATAGGTGATAAAATAGGGCTTTGATTATAATAATAATCGATCTAATAATATGGTGTCCAACAGAAAAATAAATAAATAATAATCAATTAATAAAAATAATAAAATAAAATAAATAAATTAATAAAGACCATAACTAAAAAAAAAAAAAAATAAAAAAAAAAATAAATAAAAGACATAAAGGATTGAATCGGTTGACAATTATTGTAAGATCAAACATTTTATTGGGAATTAAAATCGTGGGTTATTTGTAATATTACTATATTTCATTTTATGCATTCGTGGTATGTAGGTATGTCAGTGTGGTAGGAATATATGGGCTTTTATCTGATAGCAGCTCACTTAGGTCTCGTGGTGCTTGTAGGTTGCCTCTTTTCATACAGTCTGTTAGTAGGTGTTTCCTTTTGAATACCTAGTGAATGTAAATGAAAATAAAATATATACGTAGAATTTTTTATTAAAAAAAATGACTTAGGTGATGTCAGATATAAATATATATATATATTTTGTTCGTTGATTAAATATTTGGTTTCATATATTACATCTAGTGCCAATAATAAAAAAAGTCAAGATGACGACAGACAAAGCCAGACGGATGAATAAGCCCTCTGAAAGCAGAATATGCATGAATGGGAAATTGGTTTCCGTCCTTGAGATTATTTTCTTATAAAGATATTCCTTCATCTTACATTTCGTACGATCAGTCACATAGTGAATCATATACACGGTAAATTTGATACTTGTATCCCTCAGGTTCTATCGATTTTAGTTAGATATGTTAAGGAAGGCATGGCATGTAGGCAGGATGCTTATGTCTGCTTGTTGCTTTTGAGGTTACACTCATGACGAAAACAGAAAATTATCTTAAAATTTATATATCTATACATATAATAAAATTCTAAGGAATCGCTGTCTGTACATGGAAGATATATGGGAAAAAATACTGTTGGGGGCCTTTATCAACGCAATAGTACCCAAAACAATGATTTCACTATAATTTATATTTGATCTTCACCTCAGCCTTTATTATTAATCAGTTAATTACAATTTTTTTACTTGACGTTTCTGCCTCAAGTAAAAAAATGTAATTAGTCCGACTCGCAGGAACTGCATCATCTTAGCGCGGTTCCTGTTCATATCCTTATTGTCATTTGAAAAGCTTAGAATAGTAACCTTAAGAGCAACCCAATATAATTGGGCAACTAAACTTTGTTTTATTTTGTTAAATAAAGTTTTTCTCTCTTCCTCGGCCTTTGTTCAAAGGGTTTTATGGCTTTACCTGGTCGGGTCCACCAGACCCTAGAATCCTCTTCTACCGATACTTCATTTCATACGTTTCAATGAATTGGAAAATATCATAATTTTTCACATATTCCTGTGAAAAATTATGATATAGTAATAATTCTTTTACTATAGTAATAATTCTACAAATAAAATCAATTAAAAAAACAAAAAAAAAAACAAAAAAAAACAACAGCATAAAGGCAATTGAAAATATTCAAAAGACGTCATCGAATCTCTTTCTCTTGGCAAGCTATATTTCTAACAATGAATTGTTTTTCTTATTTTGCCTAATCTGTTTTATTGTCAAATACATTATCCAACTATAAACAATTAAAAACTGACAAAGTTTAAGCACTTATTTCTCCGATTGACATCACCAAATCAAAAATTGTTTCAGAATATTTTTTGTAGAGAATTTATAAAGCTTTCAAATAATTTCTATCCACTTATCCCGATTTCCCAACCGTGTTCGAGATATTAATGAAATAATACGAAGTTCCCAAAACTTTTCATGTCTGTTCATAAAATATTTTATTCTAACCCTTCCTTAACTCCAAACGTAACCAAAAGTTTAACATGTTAGTTTTGATGAAATTCAAACATGCAAAAAATATTTCAACTGAATCCCACGATTCTAAGTAACCAAACCAAAAACTTGATTTAACAACTTTTTTTCCGATTTTCTCAGAAACGGTTAAATCGCCTTAAAAATGGTTGCATTCGTTTTACTAGCCCAAGAAGCCTATAAAACGAGGACTTACAAGCATATGAACTCAAAAACGTAAGCGTTACGATTTTTTTGCGCGAATTTCGCCCCAAACGCCATCTTCCAGTGGGCGGATTTTGCTGGTTAACGAACTTGACCTTTCAAATTGGACGACAGATTTTTGTACCAAATTTCATCAAAATCGGACCATCAGGGAAGCCAGAAATGAGCGAACAGACAAATATATATATATATATATATATATATATATATATATATATATATATATATACACAAATTTGAACCACCGTTATTTTCGGTCTCTAGGGGTTCTGAAACGCGAAATTTTCTAGTCGGCACTTCCGGATTGTTTCATGAGATCAACCTTATAAGCGGGCTGCCTCCCTATGAAGGGAGGGAGGAACCGCGCTAAAAGGCTGAGGCGAAGATCAAATGTAAATTATAGTGGAAATAATTTATACCCCGGAAATTCCTGTGGATAATCCTTAACATGTCAAAACAATGATTTTTTGAAATTTTGGTCTGTGCGCACTAATCTCAGAAATGGCTTATCCGATGTAGTAGCGGTTTTCACTTATATATTGTGTTAAGTCTCACTTAATATTTAGTGTTTGTTTCATGTCAATCGGTTCAAAAATAAAAAAAGTCCGTCTCGCAGGACTGCATCATCTTAGCGCGGTTCCGTTCATATCCCTAGTCTAATTTGGAAAGATTAAAATAGAAGCAGTTATTATTTTGGTTACACCAGTCTTTTTTTTTTAATTAATTATTATAATGGCGTGTCAACCCTTAAGGTCACTAACGCCATTCCTGTGAGTAGTAAAGTCTTGAAAGGTCATGATTTACAATCTTACCTGGAAGGGTCCGCTACACTAGAAACAGACCCGCTAGTGACAAGGTCTTGGAATCTTGGAGATCTATATTTCTAACAATAAATTGTTTTTGTTATTTTACTTAACCTGTTTCATTTTCAAATACATTATCCAACAATAAGCAATTAAAAAATAACCAGGAATAAAAAACAGACAAAAAGAACAGTTCGAATAAGCGAAATCAATTACTTTAAAGATTTAAGCTCTTATTTCTCCGATTGACATCGCCTAATCAAAACTTTCATTAGAACCTTTTTTTTAGAGCATTTAATAAGCTTTCTAATGGTATTCTTCCGTTTACCAAGATTCTCAACCTTTTTCGAGATATTAAGGAAAGTAAACAAAGTTACTAAAACTTTTTATGTCTGTTAATAAAATATTTTATTCTAACCCTTCTTTAACTCCAAACGTAACCAAAATTTCAACATATTAGTTTTGATGAAAGTAGAACATGCAGAAAATGTTTCAACTGAATCCCATGATTCTAAGTACCCAAACCAAAAACGGTATTCAAAAAATATTTTTCCAATTTTCTCGAAAACGGTTAAAGCTATCGCCTTGAAAATGGTTTCATTCGTTTTCCTAGCCCAGGAATCATATAAAACGAGTACTTAGAAGCTTATGAACTCAAAAACGTAAGCGTTACGATTTTTTTGCGCGAATTTCGCCCCAAACGCCATCTTCCAGTAGGCGGATTTTGCTGGTTAACGAACTTGACCTTTCAAATTGGACGAAGGATTTTTGTACCAAATTTCATCAAAATCGGACCATTCGTCTTCTATCTAGAGAGCGAACAGACAAATATATATATATATATATATATATATATATATATATATATATATATATAAATATATACATATATATATATATATATATATATATATATATACAAATTTGAACCACCGTTATTTTCGGTCTCTAGGGGTTCTGAAACGCGAAATTTTCTAGTCGGCACTTCCGGATTGTTTCATTGTATCAACCCTATAAGCGGGGTTCCTCCCTATGGGGGAGGGAGG
The DNA here is from genome assembly GCA_946811695.1 of Gonocerus acuteangulatus. Lineage (NCBI taxonomy): Eukaryota > Metazoa > Arthropoda > Insecta > Hemiptera > Coreidae > Gonocerus > Gonocerus acuteangulatus. The sequence continues at coordinate 19,149,708 of OX328130.1, forward strand.
AACCGCGCTAAAAAGTAATGCCAATGTAAAGAATCTCGTCGAACATTTCATGAACTATCGTTAGCACGTTACACGCCAAAGTTTTTTTTGTTTTTTCGTCACGAAACTTGGTATATAGTATTCCCTTAGCAAATGATTGAACGAGTTCGTTAACCAGCAAAATTGGTCGATCTGGAGGGGGGGACCCAAAGTACAATTGTTGTGACAATTTCTACCTTCGTTATTATTTAATGAATCGAAAAAATCCTACGTTCTTGACTAGCAAATATCATTAGGAAGTTGCAGTTTTGGAAATTCGAAGATGATCGGGTGAAAATTGAAAGGGCTAACCTATTGCCCGATTTGAAATATCGACAACAGCTTTGAGAATATCGACTTAAACTGTACTGAAAAGTTCTTTTTCTTACCTTTTTAATTTTTTTTTTTCATAATTTCTTGTGATAAAGATTAAAGAAAATTCTTTTGAATTTTGACATGTATCAGACCTTAGTTGAAAAATCATATTTTTGGCACATTTAAAAACTGTTCCGCCACATAAAAACTCTTGGATATAATTTTTGATTAATTAAGGAAGCATTTAAGCCCATAAAAATGAAAATACTTTTTTTTTACTATATTTTTTAATTATGGGCTAAAATTCTTTCTTAACTAACCAAAAATGGTATCCAACAGTGTTTATGTGAAGAGAAAGTTATTAAATGGGCAAAAAATACGATTTTCCGAGTGAAATCCCGATGCCGAGTGAACGCGGTGCTGATTTGAAGATAATTTTTTGAGCGAGCTTCGATTGGACCCTTTTTAATTGTTAAGTTTTTTTTGGTCATCCTTTATTACATTTCCAAATTAAAACCCATTTTATAAAATCTTTATTACAAGAAAGTATGAAAACAAAATTAAATAGGAAAAAACGAACATTTCAGAACATTATACTTTAAAGTCGTTGTCTCAAAACTATGTTTTTCAAATCGGGCGATACTCTGGCGTCTTCAATTTTTGCCCGATCAACTTCAAATTTTAACCGCAGCCTCCTAAAGATATTTAGCAGTAAAGTACGTAGGATTTTTTCTATTCATTGAATTATACCGATTTTGTTTTTCGAAGAATAATAATATGTTCACCATTTTCGAAAAAAATAATATTTCTTAAAAACCCTACGTACCTTACTGGATTTGACCTTCTTCTTTCGAAATAAATTTATTTTTTCTTTCTAAAATTAAAAATTGCCGCCTTCAAACTATCGCCCGTGAAATAAGAGGGTTTGTGTTCGTCAGATACAGCGCCGCCATTTTTTTCCCGAAGAATTGAAACTTATTTTCTTGGATAGTGTAACATCCCATATAAACCGTTTGATATAAAGAATTGAAAAAAATTGATTTGTTTGGTATTTATAAATTCAAGAAAATTACTTTGATTTTGATCGGAAAAGGTAGTAATATTGAATCCAATATTCGAATGATATATACACATATATGGGGGCGAGGTTAGCTCAGTGGTAGAGCAGTGGACTAATAAGCTGGAGGCCTGAGTTCAAATCTCGAGTAAGCACTAAAGATTATTTCTTCTAGTGTCTTCGTTCATGGGTTGAATTCGGCCTCCCTGACCATCCCTAGGCCAACCCAGCCTTTAATTAATTTAATAATGGGTAACTTGGTTGGTGCTAATGACTCTAGCAGTCGAAGCAGCCAAGGGGAAAATCAGGCGGCTGGAGCATAGTACTGACCATAGTATCTCCCTAGTGTGCCGTATGGTCAAGAATCAGATATCTCTATAGTATCTGTCCCTCAGGGCCCTCGTGGCCTGTTACGGGACTGATTTTTTTTTTTTTATATACACATATATGAGCGGCAGTAGGAGGTTGTGGCCAGCTATTGCTGGCTATTTTCAGATCTCTCTGCTAAAGTAGAAATAGTTATTGCTTTGCTTAGGAACGAGTTCAGTACAAGAAGTTTATGCTTTCTATTTTTTTTTTTTTTTTTTTTTTTTTTTTTTTTTTTTTTTTTTTTTTTTTAATTAGGGTGCGTCGACTGCTATGGTCAATGGCACCATTGTCTATTCTTTCTGTTTCAACAAATGAAGAAAGAATTCTTAACCTAAACTAAACTATTCTAATGGTAGTTAGTTGTTTTTTTAACATATATCGGAACTAACCTTAATTCTAGGCTTAAATCTAAATGGTTGGCTATTTACATATTTACAGTAACTCATTCACTCTTGAAACATTCACACAATAAATACTTACACACACCATTCATACTTGTATAATAATATTTACACACATTACGATCTCACAAAAGTTTACATCACTAAGGTTGAACATTTGTACAAGGTAGATGGCCAAATATCTTTTTTGCAGATTCAACTATATTTGTCTGTAGAATTTGGTATCTACTAAATACTCCATCAATATCTTCACAGAGGCTTCGATTCTACTTAAGAGTTGCTTTAGGTTATCAGCTAAGTTGTGTCTACTCCTCGCTACCTGGAGAGCAGTACACTCCAAAAAGATATGTTTAACATCAAGGAGGCAGCCACAGTGTTCACATTGTGGTCTTCGTCGGCCGACGAGGTGGTGTCCATGCGTCAATCGAGTGTTCCCGATCCTTAGACGTAATAACACCACATCGTCTTTCCTTTTCATGCTAATGGTAGGGCTATTGAACATTACGGAACTTTCGATGTTCTTTAAGAATAAGTCCTTGATATTGTATTCCTCTTGCCACTTATTCCACACGAGTTTAACCATTTGTTTTTTGAAGCCTTTTATGTGTATAGGCAAGGAGGCATTACCGTCCAAGGATGTTGCTTCCCTTGCCAAGTAGTCTGCTTTTTCATTTCCTTCCAAATCAGTATGTCCTGGTATCCATAAAAATGTGACAGTTACTCCTCCAGAAATCATGGTATTTAAAAGGCAGAAAATATCTAATACAAGGGGGATTGTGGAAAATTTATTCTTTAGAGCGGTTAATGAGCTATATGAATCAGTACACACTAATACTCGTGGACTGAAATTTCCGTAATATTCAAGAGCTTTTTTAATTCCGGTTAACTCTGCATGGAAGACACTTGTTTCTGGATTTAGTGGGATAGAGAGTTGTCTTCCGTTATCAATGTATAAACCACATCCAGTACCTGTGTCTGTTTTCGAGCCGTCTGTGAAGATAATGAGGTGTTCTTTGTATTTTTGAATTGTTTCAAGAAAAGCAGCTTTATATATTAACTTGGAGGTATTTTCTTTCGGGTACTCTCCTAGTGTGAGGTCAATATGGAAGACCGGTAGAATCCAGGGGCATACGGCCAGAAGGTGTATTTCCATGAGATTCTCCCAGACTCCACCATAGACACGGAAAGTTTCAGCGGCCCTCACTGCTAAAGGTCTGGTTCTTGAACGCTTATTACTATATATGTCAGATGAGCTCTCATCACTTATAATAGTTGCCATGAGGTGGTTTGGCTGGCACTTCAGTGATGCTGCATAGGTCATAGTTAACAGGTTTCTCCTGTGACTAGGAGGTAGATGTCGTGCCTCTGCGTAGATGGCATCTAACGGGCTAGTGCGAAAAGCACCAATCGCAGCTCGTTCCAACAGTGTTTATGTGAAGAGAAAGTTATTAAACGGGCAAAAAATACGATTTTCCGAGTGAAATCCCGATGCCGAGTGAACGCGGTGCTGATTTGAAGATAATTTTTTGAGCGAGCTTCGATTGGACCCTTTTTAATTGTTAAGTTTTTTTTTGGTCATCCTTTATTACATTTCCAAATTAAAACCCATTTTATAAAATCTTTATTACAAGAAAGTATGAAAACAAAATTAAATAGGAAAAAACGAACATTTCAGAACATTATACTTTAAAGTCGTTTTCTCAAAACTTTGTTTTTTCAAATCGGGCGATACTCTAGCGTCTTCAATTTTTGCCCGATCAACTTCGAATATTAACCGCAGCCTCCTAAAGATATTTAGTAGTAAAGTACGTAGGAATTTTTCTATTCATTAAATTATAACGATTTTATGTTTTTCGAAGAATAATAATATGTTCACCATTTTCGAAAAAAATAATATTTCTTAAAAACCCTACGTACCTTACTGGATTTGACCTTCTTCTTTCGAAATAAATTTATTTTTTCTTTCTAAAATTAAAAATTGCCGCCTTCAAACTATCGCCCGTGAAATAAGAGGGTTTGTGTTCGTCAGATACAGCGCCGCCATTTTTTTCCCGAAGAATTGAAACTTATTTTCTTGGATAGTGTAACATCCCGTATAAACCGTTTGATATAAAGAATTGAAAAAAATTGATTTATTTGGTATTTATAAATTCAAGAAAATTACTTTGATTTTGATCGGTAGTAATATTGAATCCAATATTCGAATGATATATACACATATATGGGGGCGAGGTTAGCTCAGTGGTAGAGCACTGGACTAATAAGCTGGAGGCCTGAGTTCAAATCTCGAGTAAGCACTAAAGATTATTTCTTCTAGTGTCTTCGTTCATGGGTTGAATTCGGCCTCCCTGACCATCCCTAGGCCAACCCAGCCTTTAATTAATTTAATAATGGGTAACTTGGTTGGTGCTAATGACACTACCAGTCGAAGCAGCCAAGGGGAAAATCAGGCGGCCGGAGCATAGTACTGACCATAGTATCTCCCTAGTGTGCCGTATGGTCAAGAATCAGATATCTCTATAGTATCTGTCCCTGTCTGTTTTTGACGCCTTTTATGTGTATAGGCAAGGCATTACCGTCCAAGGATGTTGCTTCCCTTGCCAAGTAGTCTGCTTTTTCATTTCCTTCCAAATCAGTATGTCCTGGTATCCATAAAAATGTGACAGTTACTCCTCCAGAAATCATGGTATTTAAAAGGCAGAAAATATCTAATACAAGGGGGATTGTGGAAAATTTATTCTTTAGAGCGGTTAATGAGCTATATGAATCAGTACACACTAATACTCGTGGACTGAAATTTCCGTAATATTCAAGAGCTTTTTTAATTCCGGTTAACTCTGCATGGAAGACACTTGTTTCTGGATTTAGTGGGATAGAGAGTTGTCTTCCGTTATCAATGTATAAACCACATCCAGTACCTGTGTCTGTTTTCGAGCCGTCTGTGAAGATAATGAGGTGTTCTTTGTATTTTTGAATTGTTTCAAGAAAAGCAGCTTTATATATTAACTTGGAGGTATTTTATTTCGGGTACTCTCCTAGTGTGAGGTCAATATGGAAGACCGGTAGAATCCAGGGGCATACGGCCGGAAGGTGTATTTCCATGAGATTCTCCCAGACTCCACCATAGACACGGAAAGTTTCAGCGGCCCTCACTGCTAAAGGTCTGGTTCTTGAACGCTTATTACTATATATGTCAGATGAGCTCTCATCACTTATAATAGTTGCCATGAGGTGGTTTGGCTGGCACTTCAGTGATGCTGCATAGGTCATAGTTAACAGGTTTCTCCTGTGACTAGGAGGTAGATGTCGTGCCTCTGCGTAGATGGCATCTAACGGGCTAGTGCGAAAAGCACCAATCGCAGCTCGTTCCAACAGTGTTTATGTGAAGAGAAAGTTATTAAACGGGCAAAAAATACGATTTTCCGAGTGAAATCCCGATGCCGAGTGAACGCGGTGCTAATTTGAAGATAATTTTTTGAGCGAGCTTCGATTGGACCCTTTTTAATTGTTAAGTTTTTTTTTGGTCATCCTTTATTACATTTCCAAATTAAAACCCATTTTATAAAATCTTTATTACAAGAAAGTATGAAAACAAAATTAAATAGGAAAAAACGAACATTTCAGAACATTATACTTTAAAGTCGTTTTCTCAAAACTTTGTTTTTTCAAATCGGGCGATACTCTAGCGTCTTCAATTTTTGCCCGATCAACTTCGAATATTAACCGCAGCCTCCTAAAGATATTTAGTAGTAAAGTACGTAGGAATTTTTCTATTCATTAAATTATAACGATTTTATGTTTTTCGAAGAATAATAATATGTTCACCATTTTCGAAAAAAATAATATTTCTTAAAAACCCTACGTACCTTACTGGATTTGACCTTCTTCTTTCGAAATAAATTTATTTTTTCTTTCTAAAATTAAAAATTGCCGCCTTCAAACTATCGCCCGTGAAATAAGAGGGTTTGTGTTCGTCAGATACAGCGCCGCCATTTTTTTCCCGAAGAATTGAAACTTATTTTCTTGGATAGTGTAACATCCCGTATAAACCGTTTGATATAAAGAATTGAAAAAAATTGATTTATTTGGTATTTATAAATTCAAGAAAATTACTTTGATTTTGATCGGTAGTAATATTGAATCCAATATTCGAATGATATATACACATATATGGGGGCGAGGTTAGCTCAGTGGTAGAGCACTGGACTAATAAGCTGGAGGCCTGAGTTCAAATCTCGAGTAAGCACTAAAGATTATTTCTTCTAGTGTCTTCGTTCATGGGTTGAATTCGGCCTCCCTGACCATCCCTAGGCCAACCCAGCCTTTAATTAATTTAATAATGGGTAACTTGGTTGGTGCTAATGACACTACCAGTCGAAGCAGCCAAGGGGAAAATCAGGCGGCCGGAGCATAGTACTGACCATAGTATCTCCCTAGTGTGCCGTATGGTCAAGAATCAGATATCTCTATAGTATCTGTCCCTGTCTGTTTTTGACGCCTTTTATGTGTATAGGCAAGGCATTACCGTCCAAGGATGTTGCTTCCCTTGCCAAGTAGTCTGCTTTTTCATTTCCTTCCAAATCAGTATGTCCTGGTATCCATAAAAATGTGACAGTTACTCCTCCAGAAATCATGGTATTTAAAAGGCAGAAAATATCTAATACAAGGGGGATTGTGGAAAATTTATTCTTTAGAGCGGTTAATGAGCTATATGAATCAGTACACACTAATACTCGTGGACTGAAATTTCCGTAATATTCAAGAGCTTTTTTAATTCCGGTTAACTCTGCATGGAAGACACTTGTTTCTGGATTTAGTGGGATAGAGAGTTGTCTTCCGTTATCAATGTATAAACCACATCCAGTACCTGTGTCTGTTTTCGAGCCGTCTGTGAAGATAATGAGGTGTTCTTTGTATTTTTGAATTGTTTCAAGAAAAGCAGCTTTATATATTAACTTGGAGGTATTTTATTTCGGGTACTCTCCTAGTGTGAGGTCAATATGGAAGACCGGTAGAATCCAGGGGCATACGGCCGGAAGGTGTATTTCCATGAGATTCTCCCAGACTCCACCATAGACACGGAAAGTTTCAGCGGCCCTCACTGCTAAAGGTCTGGTTCTTGAACGCTTATTACTATATATGTCAGATGAGCTCTCATCACTTATAATAGTTGCCATGAGGTGGTTTGGCTGGCACTTCAGTGATGCTGCATAGGTCATAGTTAACAGGTTTCTCCTGTGACTAGGAGGTAGATGTCGTGCCTCTGCGTAGATGGCATCTAACGGGCTAGTGCGAAAAGCACCAATCGCAGCTCGTAGCCCCGCATTGTACAATTTGTCCAACTGGCGGAGCCACGACCTGCGAGCAGACCCATAAATTGCACATCCATAATCGATCCGAGATCTCAGTAGTGCATCGAATATTTGCAGAATTAAGTAGGACGCCTCACACCTCTGAATTGTGTAGTTGATGTGAGACCTCCACCTTAGTTTTTTGTCCATGACGAGCCCTAGAAATTTGTGTTCATCTCTCAAGCTGACTTCAGAGCCACACATCTCCAGCCTTGGGGGCTCATGCGGCCTCCGAAGCCTGCAAAAGTGGACAGACGCCGTCTTTTCATTGGAGAAAGTAAAGCCACGGGATCTGGCTACTGCGCTTACAGTGTTGATAGCCTGTTGTAGGTTTCGGACTTCTGTGTCTTCAGCCGGATGGGTAACAAACAAGGCCAGATCGTCAGCAAAAAGTGAACGACGAACATCAGCCGCTATATCATCTGCTATGCCATTTATTGCGACACGAAACAACAATTTATTGCTTCAGTAAACTTCAGCAATGATGCTTCAGGCGAATCTGCCAAATCAGGTAAGACAAAGGAATCCTGGATTTTATCCCATTTTGCTAGTTTAATGTTCCACTTAATTGGGCCATTGTTCTCACTTTGTCTACCAGGACAGTTTAGAAGTATAGGGAAATGATCCGATCTATGGAGGTCACTAAGCACTGTCCATTCAAAGGACGTTATTAATGATGGGCTAATAATTGTCAGATCGATTGCATCAAATGTTCCAGAAGATTCGGAAAAGTGTGTATATGCTCCATCATTGAGGACCAAGAGTCCCATCTCATCAAGCGCATCATAAAGAAGATGCCCCTGAGGAGTGGACCTTCTTGAGCCCCAAGAGACGTGGTGCGTATTAAAGTTACCAAGTACTATTAACGGAGGTGGAAGTTGTCGTATGAGGTCTTTAATTTCAGCTATAGCATAGCCTCTACCGTCTGGAAGGTACAGTGAGCAGATACTGGCAGTTATTGGGGTTTTAAGACGCACAGCGACGGCTTGCAGTGGCGTAGTTAAATGAATTGAGGCTGTTCCAAGATTACTCATGGTGTAAAGGGCCACACCACCGTGGCTCCGACCACCTGGCAAAACTCTTGCCTCCTTGTGTTCACACTTGTAACCAGCCAGTGGCCTGGGGGCTCCCTCCGGAAACTTCGTTTCCTGAAGAGCCACCACCAATGGACTGTGTGTGTGCAAAATATAGCGAAGCTCGTCACTATGTTCTGAAAAACCCCGAATATTCCATTGTAGGAATTTATTAGATAGTCCCATTTGGATAGACTTTATTTTATCGTTTTTCCGACTCAATGGGTAGTTTTTCTGGCTGCCGCTTCTTGCCTTTGGGACGGCCTTTTCGCCGTCTTTCATTCACAGTTGTAGAGAGACCTGCATCCTCCGCTGGGTCCTCAGGACCATCGGTATCGGACACCGACGAAGGAGGCATTGGTGCGTGGGTGTTGGTGCTTGGGGATTTAATTTTCCCCTTTTTCAAGTTTTCATCCGCCGAAGCGGATGGTAGAGAAAGGGAGGTAGGTTTGGGGATAGGAGGGGGGATAGGAAGAGGAGGGTGATGAATAGGTGGAGGAGGGGGTTTAGTAGAAGTAGAAGGAATGGGAATGGTAGGATTTTTATAAGTAGGTATCTTTTTGTTTTCTCCGGTGATCGTCACATTATTGGCTGCATCAGAGTATGTGCCCCTCCAGGCGTAAGATGTACTATTTACAAGTACTCTTGCTTGCCTGAAGGTTAGCTCTTTGAGTCCGCATTTTTTGGATTTCTTTTTCGATCTTATATTCCATACAGTCTCGGGAGCGCGCAGTATGGGGACCATCACAGTTAGGACATTTGGGAGGTGTAGGGCATGGTTCTAGGCTGTGGGTGGGGTGCCAACAAACACAAACCTCACGCTCTGATTTGCACCTCGTAGCTGAATGTCCAACCTTTTGGCATTTAAAACATCTCAAGGGAGGAGGTACGTAGGGTCTCACTCTGAGTTAATAAAATGCCGCCTGGATACTGGAAGGTATTTCAGGTCTGTCGAATGTCAACATAACACTACCTGTGAACTCTAGGGATTCGGCTGCACCATCCACAGATCTTCTCTTACGAAAGAACCTGCGGACGGCTAAAACGCCTTGATCCTTTAATCCTTCCAATATTTCGTCGTCTGTTGAGTGTTCAAGATCAAAACATGTCATTACACCTCTTGATGTGTTTAGCGTTTTATGCAATTCCACTTTTACACTAAACTCACCAAGAGTTTTTGCAATTAACAGTTTTTCCGTTTGTGCTATTGTAGCTGATTCAATAAGCAATGATCCACTAGCCATCTTACTTATTCCCGAGACGTTTCCATACTCTTGAGCAATAAGTTTATTGATCAGGAACGGGGAAACCTTAACAAAGGATTGATCGTCGGTCCTGCTCATAACAATAAACTTGGGAAATTTTTTGGCACTAGTGGGTATCTCATCCAACGGCCTTTTCTTACCTCTTTTAGCTTTCTTTTTCTCAGGAGACTTTGGCACAGTATAGGGTGCCAAAGTGTACTGAGAACCGTGTGTTGCTTTATTCAGATCCTGATTCCTAACAATGGTGAGGTGTCCAGAGCCAGGATCCTCGATATTTGTCCCTGAAGCAACCTGGAAGGTAGCTTGGGTTGGAGAATTGTGAAACTGGGGAAGGTCCAAATTCATGCATGTGTCGCTCAGTGGGTCCTGCTCACCCACTGAGTTGGCCAATAGGGGCAATCCGGCTATTTCCTGATTTGTAGTCGTAGGATAAAGGGTTTAGGTGACTCAGACCCCTAATCTTTGTCACCGAGTCTGCTGGTGGGGCTGCCACCTAGGCCGGCAGACCGACACAGTTCCTCCCGAAGGAGAGGATCCGCTCAGCAGGGGAGGTGTCCCTGCCTCATCACAGATCCCCGCCTCTGCTTTTCGCCGTTCATGTACTCTACAAGAACGTTGCCCAGGGGGTACCACGGGGAGGAAAAACAGTAGGCGTTGACGGGAATCAGGTATACTAGGAGATGCTAAGCAGTGGAATAGGGTACTATAGCTTAGCAGAGCTAAGCTTTCTAATTATATCGATATTTGTCTGCGGGCTAAGTAATATTGAATGCAATATTCGAATGATATATACACATATATGAGCGGCAGTAGGAGGTTGTGGCCAGCTATTGCTGGCTATTTTCAGATCTCTCTGCTAAAGTAGAAATAGTTATTGCTTTGCTTAGGAACGAGTTCAGTACAAGAAGTTCATGCTTTCTAATTATATCGATGTTTGTCTGCGGGCTAAGTAATATTGAATGCAATATTCGAATGATATATGCACATATCGTCGATACAAAAGCAAACTAACGAATATGAAAATCACCACTTTTCAGAGTGGAAAAGTATTTATTCATAACTTTTTTTTGGACAGTCAAATATTCGGCAGATTTGACCTTTTGATAGTGGAATACTTTCCCTTTAATAGAGTGAAGTCAGATTGAAGAATTTGCCGTAAATAAGTCCAGCAGAAATTATTAAAGATGGACAATGAAAGATGCATTTTTTCATATTCGTTAGTTTGCTTTTTTATCTAAGCAACCTGTTGGGGAGGACAAAAAACAACTAAGATCGTGCACACAAAAGGGGAAAAATTACTGACTTTTCTCTTTTCTCCATATTCATTCGACCTAATTTTCAATACTCCTGCACTGATTAAGGACTTAAAATCTCCCAATAACTTAAACCCCTTTCCAATGATCTCTTATACTTTCTTTTCTCTATCGTGTGATCTTATCTATGACGAGGACTTGTTCCCAAATCACGTTTATATTGATTCCTCTTAAATAACATGACATTTGCTAATTCCATGATATTACAGTGGAATATAAACGGGTTACAAAAACACTTAGATGACTTGAAGCACCTAGTGCGATCAAAAAAATTTCAAATCTTAGCAATCCAGGAAACTCATTTATCACCAGCCAAAGACACATCCCTATTAGGATTCACATCATATAGACAGGACTATACATTGGGAGGTAAAGCCTCTGGAGGAGTGGCTATTTTCGTAAAAGATACGGTGTACAGTGAACCCCTCCGAATCAGAACTACATTGCAAGCAGCAGCTTGTACAGTGTACGCTCCCTTCCGCATGAATATCTGCAATATTTATCTTCCACCAAGCGATAGGCTTGACCAAACCGACCTACAGGACTTACTGACACAACTCCCTCGACCACTAATGTTTCTTGGTGATTTAAACGCAATGAGCACTTTATGGCACTCAAACACGACTAATACAAGAGGAAGAATTTTAGAAAACATACTCGACATGAACGACTTAATCCCCCTCAACAATAATTCCCCCACACATCTATGTGCACGAACAGGAACACTATCTAACATCGATGTCACTACATGTTCACCAGACATCATAATGCGATTCAAATGGAAAGTAAAAAACGATCTCTATAACAGCGATCACTTTCCTATTGCTATTGATGTTGAAAGCAACCCTGAGGCATTCCAAGTCCCTACAAGATTCGTGACAAAGAAAGCTGACTGGACGAAATATCAACAGTATATTACCAACGAAATGAACAAACTAAACATTAATACAATCTCTGACTTTAACAAACTAGTAATATCAGCCGCCCAAGTTTCTATTCCAAAAACCAGGACAGTACAAAAACACCTCCCCGTCCCTTGGTGGAATGAAAAATGCAAGCAGGCAGTCAAGGAAAAACGTACTGCTCTCAACAAATTCAGGAGAAACCCGACCACTGAATTCATAATTAAATTTAAAAAAGCCAAAGCCGTCTGCCGTCGCGTAGTCACAGAGAGCAAAAAGCAATGCTGGGTTGACTTTCTTACTACAATTAACAGACACACGCCACAAACTGACCTATGGAACAACCTTAAAAAAATCACCCACAGAAAATACCGTACACCTATAAGTGGACTAAAAATACATGACTCGATTCTGACCAACCGACAAGACGTAACAAATACATTAGCTGAACATTTCAGCAATATCTCAAAAACCCCTGAAAATAACCATACATATGATAACCTCATGGCACAGAATGAATTACCATTTTCGAACACAATCAGAGAATCAAACTACTTAGACGAACCATTCACTATCGACGAACTCAATTACGCACTTTCCAACACAAAAGACAGCTCACCCGGACAGGATCTTATTACCTACAGTATGATAAAACACCTTCCACATAATTGTCTCATAAAACTACTACGGCTTATGAATTCAGTTTATGACTCGGGAAATATCCCTGAACCTTGGTGTGAAAGCATCGTTATTCCAATACTGAAGCCTAATAAAGATAAATCTGATGTGACAAGCTACAGACCAATCACTCTTACCAGCTGGGTCTGTAAGATACTCGAAAAAATGTTGAATAAAAGGTTAATGTGGTATCTTGAATCTGGGAATCGCCTCTCAGTATATCAATGTGGTTTCAGAGAGAGACACTCAACACTTGACCATATAGTCCGATTAGAGTCATTAATTACAGATTCGCTCATAAACAAAAAGGTTACGCTCGCTGTATCTTTCGATATAAAGCAATACGACACAGTCTGGCAAAGAGTAATTATTTCTAAACTCTATGAATGGGGTGTTCGTGGGAAGTCACTCAAATTCATCAGTGCGCTCCTTTCGAACAGAACGTTCAGAGTCAGAAATGGAACTTGTCTCTCAGATGTCTTTAAGCAAGAAATGGGTGTTCCTCAAGGCAGCGTTCTCAGTACAGCTCTCTTTCTTATTGCTATGGACTCAGTAAAAGATCACATACCTCCCGATGTGCAGTACTTTCTTTATGTTGATGATCTACTAATAGTTCACAGTTCAAACACCACAGAAAATGCACAGACTAAAATACAAGAAGCCATTAACTCTCTAGAACAGTGGATTGACTTGACAGGACTGACATTCTCCACACAAAAAACAAAATCAATATTATTTACGAGGAAGAAATGCAATATAGACTATCAACTAAAACTGTACAACACTCAAATACCCCAAACAAATGTTATTAAATTTTTAGGACTACACTTCGATAAACGTCTCACGTGGGTGCCTCATCTCAAAGAACTCCTCATAAGAAGTAGAAGATCTCTAAATCTTATGAGAGTCCTGAGTAACACAAGATGGGGTGCCGACTGACAAGTATTGCTACGTGTCTACCGAAGTTATACCAGATCCCTTCTGGACTATGGATGCGTGGCTTACTCGTCTGCCAAGCCCACTACACTAAATATGCTGAACACAATACACAATACTGGATTGCGCTTAGCACTAGGAGCTTTCCGGTCTAGTCCAGTCGAAAGTCTGTACGCAGAGGCAGTGGAGCCCCCTCTATCTTATAGGAGAGCGTTATTATCAGCTTCTTATATCTACAAGCTTAAATCTCACCCTGTCCAATCTTGTATTACTAACATAATGGTGAACCATTTTATGGAAAAATATGAGCAAAGGCGCAGACATGTCCAACCCTTTGTTGTAAGATTTCGTCAAACAGAAGAGCTGTTTGGCCTAGGTTCTTGGAACATCAGTAGACACAAACTCGCATCAACTGCACCCTGGACGACACGAAACTTCAACATAGACCTTACACTTACAAAGTACAAAAAATCAGACCCACTATCGACACTCCAGTATACACATTACTTCACAGAGTACCTGAACAAACACTCAGACAGTCTTACAATATATACAGACGGATCAAAAACACAAAATGGAGTTGGGTGTGCAGCTGTCATAGAGAGAAATGTATATGCCGAGAAGCTCCCGCCTTCTTTAAGCATTTTAGATGCGGAATTACATGCCATCCTTTTAGCTCTGAAGAACATCCCACCAACCCACAAAACGCTCACTGCAGGATCTTCAGAACATCTACGCTACACATCCCATATGCACTGAAATACAAGACAAAATACACGACTTACAAGCATGAGGAAAACACGTAACACTGTTTTGGCTGCCAGGACACAAAAACCTTGGACAGAGTGACACTGCTGACAGACACGCCAAGGATATTACAGAAAAACAAACTTACACACAGACTGAAATCTACTATAAGAACGTTATTAGACAAACCCGACAGACAATACTCGAAAAATGGAAACAGGAATGGACTCACAAAACAGACAATAAATTAAGAAATATCAAACATTACATTCTAAATTGGGAATCATCCAACCGGGACAATCGTCGTGAAGAAGTTGTACTTGCAAGATTGAGGATCGGGCACACTCGGCTAACTCATGAATACCTGATGACCAAAACTGAAAAACCAACCTGTACAATATGTAACAGTGACCTAACCGTACAACATATCTTAACTGACTGTCAATCAGGACTTAATTTGGACATTCCTCACGACATGACAGAACTCCTTGGAGATGACAGCCCTCATATTGACAAGATACTCTCACACCTAAAAGACACCAACATATTTGACAAAATAGAAAGAACATGGACCAAACAGCTCTTCCAAAAGAAGACCTTTTTTTTTTTTTCCCCCCTCCCAACTGATTGCACCATTTCTAAATCCAGCTTAATTTTTTGAATCGGCATTGCTTTGATGATGCACAACTAACCTTGAATTAGACCACTTGGCTGTATAATTAGATTTGTACGAAGAATTGAAATTCCTAGGATTGTATATATGCACTAATTAACATAACTGTATATGTATATAGTATTTATTCTATAATTGTAATAATAATTGTATTAGGCCTTAGTTATATAGAATGTACATATATAGACAATAACGTAATATACTGCAGTAATATATATACATGATGTAAGTATAGACAATTATGTAATTTAATATAATGTAATAATGTATAAACGATTTAAGTATATAGACAATAATGTAATATAATATAATGTAAGAATATATACTCAATGTTAACATGCAGAAAACAATGTAATACATACATATAAAAAATGTAAGGTGTACATCGCTATAAAGCGTTAACACAAAAAAAAAAGAAAAAAAAAAAGGAGCTTGTGGCCAGCTATTGCTGGTTATTTTCAGATCTCTCTGCTAATGTAGAAATAGTTTCGGTGTACCGCAATCTCGCTTTAATTAAATTGCCTTTGGACGGTCGTTTTTGTTCATAAATGTATATTATTTTTAGTTTAATCTTTTCATCAGTTGTAGTAGATATTTTCTACTGGTGGAGATTTAAGGAAGAATGTATTTGTTTTAGTTTTTTTTTTCGTTATTAAACAGTAATAATAAAAACATAACCGGCGAGGTTAGCTCAGTGGTAGAGCAGTGGACTAATAAGCTGGAGGACCTGAGTTCAAATCCCGAGCAAGCACTAAAGATTTTTATCTTCTAGTGTCTTCGTTCATGGGTTGGATTAGGCCTCACTGAAGGTCCCTAGGCCAACCTAGCCT
Source organism: Gonocerus acuteangulatus (assembly GCA_946811695.1). Taxonomy (NCBI): domain Eukaryota; kingdom Metazoa; phylum Arthropoda; class Insecta; order Hemiptera; family Coreidae; genus Gonocerus; species Gonocerus acuteangulatus. The sequence continues at coordinate 19,165,636 of OX328130.1, forward strand.
TTAATTAATTTATTAAGTATTCAAATCGACTTATTTAAGTCGATTCGTAGTAGTGATGGACGGTACTCGAATGAGAATCGATTCGAATCTAAATGAAACACGATTTTCGTAGGTAAATGTAAGTAATCGTGAAATCGACCCATATCGAAGATCGATCAATATCGTAGATAGATCTCCTGAGCATAGAATATCGTTATTTTGAATCGATCTGAACTCGAAAATCTTTTTATTTCGATTCGAATCGATTCCAAAGATATATTCATATTCTAGAATCGCCCATTACTCCTTTAAAGTAAGAATTTGTTCAAATAAATCAACCTCAGAAATTTCCCACGGGAAAAAAAGTTTACAAAAAAATAAACTGTTGGAACCCTTATTTTAGAAGTACTTGAGGACTGGCAACATCCATCCATAGCTTTATGTTATAATATCTGAAATCCTTGGAAAAAGTTATTTTCTCAAATTTAGCATCCATCTATCTATGTTATTCTGACTGGGGAAAATTCGGTAATCCGCTATCGCGATGTATTTCGGTAAGATACAAAATCATAAATAACAATATAACTGTATTTTTAAAACCTTTGGTAGACGCCTGTGTCATTTTACGAAGGGCTTTAGCCCCGTATAAGGGGTGTTAAATGTTCTTTACGACCTCGTGAGGGGGGGGGCAGGGTGTCGGTAAAGGAGAATTATTGCTTGCCACAAATTTCACTAGAGGCAACACTGGAGCAAACAGTGTCAGGATGTTGTCAGACCTGGCTGTTTCTTCCAATGTGTACCTTACTGATCCGTTTCTATCCACTCCATCCTACTCCACTAAATGCTTACTTACAGAGGCTCTTTTTTCCTTGTTCTTTCGCCTGTCCCTTCCAAGATAGTGGTTTAATCTACTTTACCTCATTATTTACAAGGGGACATCCCCAAGTGTATATTTATTAACCTTGAAGTAGGGAGGTGGGGTGTTCTCAGCACCCCATGACTTAATTAGCTCTATATTTTCAATTTAAAGATTTTCAATCCTTTTCGCCTCTTTGGCACCTTCCTAAATAATAGTTGTGTTGACATTGGGGTTGCATTCGCATCAGAAAAACCGTATTTGTTTGTTTTTTGGGCCTTTTATTGGCTTGGTGTGCTCACAACACCCCACCTCCCTACTTAGGTAACAAAAATTTAAAATATAATTATTTTTTTCGACCACCGTTTGACATTTTATTTAAAGAGAATCAAGAAAGAATGAAGAGGCTTTTTTAGTAAGTGTGTGAAGAGGATGGATATGTTGAGTTTATTGATTTTGATCAAGAGGAAAGAGATCTTTTTTAAAAATCATTATATGAAACAAAAGTGAACAGTTGGATGAAGAATCCCTATAGGAGGCTAAGATGAGAAGCTAAAAATAACAACGTTTTATAATCTACCAAAAGGTGATGTAGACATCATTGACAAAATGTACGCTGCACATCCTGTAGTCCGGCATGGTATCTAAATGTCTCCTTTAGAATCCTCCACATAGCCGGCATTAACTCTCAGGCAATATATGTAGCAAATAATCCTACTACGAACTCTGGTGTGGGTCGAGTTCTTAAGAGATATTAGGTTTAAACTAATAACCGACCACGAATTGAAAAGAGAGCAACGCTAGAAAAAAAAATTACACTAGGAAAAAAAAAAAACGTTTTGGAAAACGCACTCGGATGACGAAGTTCCTGCGTGTGGGACCATTAATATTACATGCACGCTTATAAGGGTAGGCAATCCCTCACGACCTTTCTGCATTCCTGTACAGTGTCTCTTACATATATAAGGGAGGCTTTTCGAAATATTCTTCATTGCAACTTAAAATTCTTGAAAAGAACATTTCGTCTGGCGCGTTTTGCGACTGAATATATATATATTCTTTTTTATCCTAGGAGGCATGGGGTCATTAAAGCAGTCTTCCTTTATTATACCACTTTATTTGGTCGAAACCCGACATGTTTCGTGCGTCTTTTCTTCGCACCTCTTCAGGGGCACTTCTTGCTAGGAAGTCCTCTCGTTACCATGTACACCCTCTGGAGTCTGGCTTAATACTACTTAAGTATTAGGATTAAGTATTAGGCATCCGGATTAACTTATCGCACTAGTATTTCTAATGTGACACAAATCAAAATAGAACTCAATTGTAAATGTGTCATTCTTGCCTATGTAGGGGCTTTAGGATTGAGACAGGAAGAGTGACACCAGTGCCCTCTGTTGCACAAGCTCTGAAGCTAGGTACATACAGTTTTGATGGTTGATAAAGATATATTTACCATGTCTTTCATAGCCAATGTCAATAAAACAGATTTTTGAGTTGGGCCACTTTTGAAATACTAGTGCGATGTGTAAGTTTTATTTTGCACGAAACTGCACGTTTTGGGGGTTACTGCACAAATTCACACATTTGGGGGGTTACTCCACAACTTTGCAAATTTTACGTTTTATGTGCACGAAAGCGCACTTCTTGAGATATCATTAAAAATATTGATTTTTTTAAAAATTTTATTATAGAAAATAGTTGTGATTTATTTTGAAATCATCATATGTGCCTACTTAATTTTCCAAGAAAGGAAAAAATGACTTATGATTTCCAAATATTCTTCGAACACGTTAAGGAAATGGTATAATGTCGAACGCCGTACCGTTTGTATCAACTTTCTTAGAAATTGTCATTTGATTTGACTTAACTTTCCAACCTACTCTTTTATATTTATTTCATTCTAAAGTTGAGTTTAGTTCGGTAAACAAGTACAATAGTGAAAATGCCTAAAGTGACAGCCAATTTTCAAAAATCAAAATTTGGATAAAACCAAAATAATAAATAACTAGATTCGTTATTCATCATTCGTTATTATTTATTTCTAGTTGGTCTACTGAATAATCCTAATCAAACACACATATATATACGTATTTCTGGCTGCCAACATTATAATAAATCTATCGTTATTCACTAAAACATGTTTATTCTGAATGATCATTCGAATAATTTGTGAATAAAACATAAACTTCATTCACAGAATAACGAATAATGAATAAAAGTAATTATTCTTCATTCATGAATGAAATAATACATTTATTCATTAATCACTAGCTGAATACCCGTGCTTCGTCACGGCAGATAAGTAGTTATTTTATTGCGTTAAATAATGTTTCATTAAAATAAAGTTACTATACAATTCTGTGCAGTTTATTACAGCACGGTTCCCGTCATACTATATTTTATTCAATGGGCGTTAAAATTTAAAAGTTTGTTTCCAAGAAGTCATATGGTAGCACCCAATATATTTACGAGTATTACCAAGGTTATAGGCGAGGAGGCTGTGCAAGGGTTCCGGATATTATTACCTCGCCTGGAAAACCTAAGGATATGCCATACATCACGGTTTGACCGGGACTGTCCCGGTATTTTGCAATTGTTTCGGTGTCCCGCCCAGTTTTATCAATGTCCCGGAAAAGGCTGTAAGATCTAAAAAGTAATGAATTCATGTTTATAAGAATCTTTTTTAAATCGGTTACTTTTCTACAATTAACATTTTTACTACTGCTCACAGTGTCAAAGAAATGAGAAGTAATCTAACTGTAAAACGCTGGAACTACCTGCACAGCGCTGCCAGCTGCCAGACACTACTATTTGGCTGAGAGATTTTTTTAAGAAAATCAAGTAGCAAAAAAAGTTCCGTTCTTATTTTTAAGGTTTGGGTAGACTAACAGTTTAGGATTCCCCCTTCCCGTTAGTTGCTAGGCTTAAAACTCACCAACCATTTTGCTTATAATTTGTACTCTTTTTATCCCCCCCCCTGGTATGCCCATCCCATATTAATGTGTCTCGGATTAACTCTCCAAAAATATGGCAAGCCTATCTGACGGGGACAGGCAGAAAAGAAACGCAATTAAAACTCTATGAGGGACAGTTAATTTCTAGTAATTCAAGGTCTGCCATCATAGTTGAAATTAACCTCAATTAGAAATAAAACTATGAGATAGATAATGTAAGGTAACAGCTGTTCTTTATCGTCCTAGCAACGCAGGCTGCCTAGGCTTGCCTTCTCTAACCAACTCAAACTTTAAACCCCCCTAAAAATGCTTAAAAATACGAATATCAAAAAATCCTTTCTTAGCGAGCGCCTACGTTATATAGGGAGTGTCCATGCAAAATTTCGAAATTTTCTGTCGAGCGGTTTGGGCTGGGCGTTGATAGATGAGTGAGTGAGTAAGTGGCATTTGACAAATATATAGTAGATTATACATCATTCTGAATAATTTTTGCCCAACACTGCTGTATATGTGACAAGACGTGATATTTGCTCTAAGCCCTGGATTAACAAGGAAGGTTCTTCCCTTTGATTCTGGGTTCTATGGATGTTCTGATTGGTCTATTCATCACCATGTCCTTCCAGCGATACAACTTAATTTCTTCAATCACACGAGCTTCATTTGAAATCATCGTTATAATTAACATTTAAGCTCATGTTTACAATCAACAGTATTTACAAAAACTAATTCTAGTCCTAAAAAATAATTTGTTTCTTTTACTTACAACTGTTAGAGACTTCTTACCAGTGCATCAGATAAAATAGATACATAGATAAAAAAATCAACATATAAGCAAATTTAGAATAAGATGGAGCTATTTTGAAATCATTTTATATGATAAATTAATAACTACATTAATTAATCGTTTACTGCCAAACTTAAGTAATATCTTCGGCGAAGAGAAAAAGTGTACATTTTTATTACCTCTAGAACAGAAAAATGTATGTAAGCGAACTCAAATAAGAACAAACATCAGAATATATAAATTTTAAATTTATAAAAAATGAAACTTTAAAGGAAATGTTGAAATTTCATGGAATTATAATATTTGGAAATAATGTGTGTATTAATATTTTGTGAGGAGTAGGTACTATTTTAAGTTCTCTGTTATAATTAAAGACTTTAGAAAAGTTTAAAAATTAAAATGAGAGAAAATGCATAACTTTTCTAGATTTATATTATGATTATGATACTGGTGTATTTATTGGCCTCTACTTTTAAGACAAAGAGGAAACCCGCTTATGAGGTTGACGTCACGACGCAATCGGAAAGTGCCGACTAGAACCTTTCTGTTTCAGACCCCATAGATCACGAAAATATAGTTGGTTCAAATTTGTATATATATATATATATATATCTTGACATTGATTTGGCTGGACGGTGGTGGTACTGCATCATAATAGGAAAACCAACAAACTCCAAGGTCTCCACCACAAATGATTTATTTTATTCACTCAAAGCAAGCTTTCGGAGTCTACAGCTCCATCCTCAGTGCTTCCAGTTCTTCACTGCAGGCGGTTCACCCGTAGACTCACGGTGCCTGCAGTGAAGAACTGGAAGCACTGAGGATGGAGCTGTAGACTCCGAAAGCTTGCTTTGAGTGAATAAAATAAATCATTTGTGGTGGAGACCTTGGAGTTTGTTGGTTTTCCTATTATATATATATATATATATATATATATATATATATATATATATATATATATATAAATTTGTCTGTTCGCCTCTAGCAAGCTCAAAAACGGTCCCATTTTGATGAAATTAGGTACAAAAATCTGTCGCCTGATTTAAAAAGTCAAGTTCGTTAACAAGCAGAATCCGTCCACCGGAAGGTGTTGTTTGGGGGGAAATCTGCGCGAAAAAAATCATAACACTTACATCATATACTTGTAAGTAATTGTTTTATAGGTTTGTTGGACTAGTAAAACGAATGAAACCATTTTTAAGGCGATAGCTTTAACCGTTTTCGAGAAAAGCGGAAAAATAGTTGTTGAATCAAGTGTTTGGTTTGGGTACTTTGAATCATGGGATTCAGTTAAAATATTTTCTGCATGTTTGAAATTAATAGAAACAAACATGTTTAAATTTTTGGTTACGTTTGGTGTTAAGGAAGGATTAGGGTAAAATATTTTATTAATAGACATGAAAAGTTTTAGGAACTTCGTATATTTTCCTTAAAATCTCGAAAACGGTTAGGAATCTTGCGAAACAGAAGGTTGCCACTCGAAAGCTTACTAAATTTTCTACAAAAAAAAGGTTCTAAAGCAGTTTTCGATTCGGCAATGTCAATCGGAGAAATAAGTTTATAAATTCGAATGTGTTTGTTTTGTTTTTTTGAATGGCTTTTTTTTTTTTAAATCAATGTTTAAATCAATTTTTTTTGTTTTAAATTGCATTTATCTGTAAAATTAGTATTATAGTAAAAGAAAATAAGAAACAGTAGGCAACTGTTTCTATTTCAACCTTTCCATAGGACATTAGGGATAAGAACGGAACCGCGCTAAGATGATGCAGTTCCTGCGAAACGGACTTTTTTTGTTGTATGTATAAAAACATTCTGTTTTTTCGAAGCCCGTGAAAGCTAAGGCAAGAGCATTCCATGCCTAAGGTCATGGGTTCGATTCCCACTCGCAGTGTTGACTTATATAAAAACGAAAATGTTCTAAAATAATTCAATTATTAACTTACTAATATGGCTAATTACCCCAGCCTGTTGTAAATATTCGCGTTAACTGATATCTTTCCAGTAAAATGTCCAGATTTTCTCTTGTCGGCCATCCCTCCACAAGAATCGGAGAATGTTTGCGATGCAAATTGCCGTCGTTATTACCATATTAATAAACTTTACAAATACATGGAAATTTGATTGCAAACTAGTTAATGAAGTTTAGGCCTTTATACAACCTAATTGTGTCCTCTGCCGATGAACTGACAAAATTTATATCATAACTAATGAATGGTAGACAAAACAGGACCAACCAAACAGCGAATGGCAACAGCATTTTTAGCTCTTAAATGTTCTAAAATTTCCGTATCTCTCATCCCATCTATTTCATTCCAAGAGAATATTCCTTTTGAAAAATTTAAATACCTATGCGGTGATACTGTTATATTGTAATCGTAAAATTCTTTTTGTTTCAGGATTCTTTTAGATATTTATATTCTTTTCACAGATCCATGTTTTTTTTTGTTTTTTTTTAACATTTGTTCCTAAATCTTTCACATACTTCAATAACACAGGGTTGTGATGCATGAATGGAAAGCTGGTTAAATGAGGAAGTTTTTCTGAAACCCGGTTATCTCAGATCTTTCCCATTGAAGAGTTATGCTGGTAAAAAATATAAAGAAAATGTCAGGAAATTTAGAATAATTTTCTTTCGGTAAGATAGACATACATACTTAAATTCATTCAGTTTTTCGTTTACTCTCAACTAGTCTTATAGTAAATTTACTCAGCTTTCGATTGGTTTCACTTTATTTCTAGTAGAACCACCTGGGCCTGAGCTACGATTATTCTTCTAAAAACCACGTTTGTCTCGAAAAAACAATAAAACGACGTTTTCTTCCTTATGTGTGAGAATTAGGAAAATTGTCACATTACATTTTTTGTTCCCCTAAGGGTCCTCTATCCCCTCCCACAATCTGACTAGACATTTACGGGACACCCTTTATATATGTATATATATATCGCGTACAGGACAATGTTGACAGAAGCAGTAAGCGTCATAACGGGCGTCCCACCTATAGATCTTTTGATTAAAGAAAGGGCCAAAATATATACCGGGACTCAAAGAGAACGATCTCATAGCCAGCTGGCAAGAAAGATGGGCAAGTGGGACTAAAGGAAGGTGGACATATAGGTTAATACCAGATATAAGAACCTGGATCGAAAGGCCAACCGGAGAGCTGGACTATTTCCTTACTCAAGCTTTATCTGGTCATGGATGCTTTAGAAAGTATTTATATGATCGGAGAAGAGCAAGTACTGAAGTATGTACCTACTGTGGAGAAGTAGATGATGTCGAGCACGTGCTTTTTATAAGCCCGAGGTGGAAAAGCATCAGGCATGACAATAGTATGGCTACCAACAAGACGTTTGATGTTGTAAATATGATGAGAGACCTAACTTCAGGAGGAAGCATGGAACTATTCCTACATCGCGATCAGGACAATTGTAGAGTCGAAGGAGAAAGAAATTACAATGAAGGTTAATTAGACAGCTATCATGATGAAGTAATGCGAGTAGAAGGAATAGGGGGTTTCTGGCGCAGTCTCCCAAATTCCCTATTTCCCCGAAAAAACCTGATCGTCGATTTTTGTAGGATTTTTCATTTTTTTCTCAAACATCTAATTTTTTTAAAAAATATACATTTTCTAACATATTTCTTTAAAACCTAACAAATAAAAAAAAAATACATATTTTTAACATATTTCTTTAAAACGATACAAAAATTGGAATCACCCCCAAAAAGTAAAAATATTATATAATTAATTTAATTATTATTTCCATTTGTTATACACGTTTAATCATCAATATCACTTTCAGATTTCTTAGATTTAGATCTATTTTCATTTTTATTTTCTCGGAAGTCAATAATATGAATTTTCTTCCCATCATTTAATTCTTTTAAACCGTCATAAACGAATAATAGTTTTTGTGAATTTAATTGTTGAATATCTTTTTTATTTAATTTGTCATTAAATCTATCTGGTAGATAAACTTGAAATTTATCTTCCTTATCTTTTAACGTAACAACTATACGTTTTCCAAATTTTGTATTAGTTTCTTTAAATTCTTTAATTGAATAAGATTGACCACATTCCAATTCTGTTAGTTTCTTTATTGGAGTATTTTGACATTGACCAACTCGTTGGATCTTTTTTAATACTTCCATTTATTAGAAATGAAATTTATCAAATAAAATATTTCAATTCAATTCTATACTCTTTACATGTTAAAGAAGTAAGATATATTCTTACTTCTTTAACATTTAAAGATATTAATTTATAAGATTCTTATTTAAAATTTATTTAAATATTTTTATAATGTCCTAATGCTCTAGTATGGATTCCATCTTCTAAAATATAACGTTTATCATCATCTGGTGATAAAGCTTTTTTATTAACTTGAATTGAATATATCTCATGTTTATAACTCCTGATTTGATTCATTGTTCTATAATGAACTCTTTTATTGAATAAACAATCTTTATAATCTTCAAATGATATTTTCTTATTTACAACACATTTCTTTACACCTTTTGATTTCTTACAAATAGATATCTCATTTTTATGAGAATACATTTTAGATCTTAATCCAATAAATTCTGTCATAATAACTCCATTATTTTCATCTTTCATTTTACCTAATACTTTCTTATTTACTCTAGGTATATTGAATCTGTTATCAACAGGAAAATCTGAAGTATCGAACAGATCAACCATTTTTTTCATGTCTTCATAAAAATCGTCTGTTTTAATATTATATATAAGACTGTCTGTGTCCATGTACATTAATTTAAGATCATTTCCATATTTCCGTTTCATAGTATTGTAATGAAAATCGTACATTAAATGTTTCGATAAATCTAGAATACTCATTCCTACATAAATCGGTTTATTAAATTTAACTTTTGTTTTGTTCATATGAATTGCTGATAGATTTTCATCAAATATTGTTCTTCCTTTAAAATTTGGTTTTGATATTAATTTCTCAACTTTCCCATAATTATTACACAATTTCACATCAATTCGTTTTCTTATATTTTCCATAGTTTTTCCAAACACTGAATTATTCATTAGTTTATAGAAATCTTTTTCAAAATCATTTACAGCTCTAGTTCTCATTTTCGTATTGAGATCAATATATTTTTGTAACCAATTCGATTGTTTAAATTCTAATACCCTATGAACTTTTTTTAGCTTTAATCCCATATCCAAACATTGTTTTAAATTTCTGTAATGAATCACATATTTTTCTTTATCAAATAATGTCGTTAATAATTTTACATGTTTTGAATTACCTGGTATTCCATTTTCTGGAGCTAGAGGTAAATCAGAATGATCATCATGTAACTCTTTTGGATATTCAAGATCAACTTCTAGTATATAACCTTTCTCTGAATCATCATCTAAATTTTCCATTTCTTCTGGTTTTATCCATTTAAATCCTCCATAAGGTAAATATTGACTCATCGCCCAACCATATAAATTATTTGCATCTAAATACATTAAATAACTAGATGGTAGATTTTTATCATATTTTTTCATATATTTATTATTTGCTTTAGAATATCTATTACAACATTGTGAAATTCCACCACGAGTTCCTTTTTCCAACATCAAAATCATATCATAATCATTTAATAATTCCAACTCGATTTCTGTCGTTTTTAACATTGCATCCCAAGATAATCCTGGAGCTGTAAAATACCAAGCTGGATCAAGTTTATAAGTTTTTAAACAGACATCTCTAAAATTTTCAAATATATCAGACAATATTAAAACATCTGATTTAACATATAAATCTGAATACTCTCCTAAATTTCTAATTTCAAATGTTTTCCATACCTTTTTTGCATGTTTATAATCGTTTTCAGAAATATCACAATCATTCAATTTACTATAAAATTCTTCGATTGAAGGTAATTTTGACTCTTCAAATTTTTCTTCTGAATCCATGTAATCATAAGGATACACACCTTTTCTCGTAATCAAATCTAATTTTTCATCTTTATAATATTTACTGGTTTCTCTAAACATAGATTTCAAGAATTTATATTTTTCTAACTTTTTACCTTTCATTTCTTCAGGAATTTTTCTTAAGTTCGTAGATAATGAATCTAAACTCGAAGCCATAAATCTGAATGAATCAACAAATCTAATTTCTAATTTATCAACTTTCTGTGTGAATGAAATATATTTTTCTTCAGTATTTGGAATTACCTCAATATTTTCTTTAAATTTCCCCATCGCTTTAACAAATAGATGTGCATCATATCCAGATAAATTATGAATGAATACTGGAACAAAGGAAGGATTTTTATAATTCAAATTACAAATTTCATGAGCCGGACCTCGATATTTTCCAGTTAAATGATCATGATCTCTTACCTTTTTTCCTAATAACCCAATAGGTTTTTCCCCATATTTCTTATAATTATTCCATGTTATTATATCCTTTTCACATATATGACAAATATCAGTTTCCTGAAAATGTTTTTCTTCTTCAAAAGTCATCTCCAACGGTTTAATTTCTTCATAAATCTTTTGAATATTTTTAACTTCCTCATGAATCATTTCTACAAATTTATCAGTACAATCAGATCCTCTATATACTACAGGTTGTTTGTAATCATAATTTTGATATTTTATATAATAACAAAAACTATTTGGTTCATGTTTTTGATATTTCATAGTATAAGAACCTGATGAATCAGGTTGACAATTATCAATTTTTTTAGTTAAACATTCAAAATCTGCATATATTACGAAAGGAACTCTTAACGATCTGTTATAATTTTTGAAATTTAAATATTCACCTTTTTTCGGCATTTCAATTTTTACCGCCGTTTTAGTTTTACAATCAAGTTCATGATTTTCTAATTTTTCAGCTGAATAATAATATCTTAAACATCTTTCACATGGATAAATTTTTACTTTTTTATTTATTACTTGTGTTTTGATCAATCGAGAAAGATCTTTAATCCAACAGTAATGATCATTTTCATTATCTTTAATATAAAATAAATTTACATGTTTATCTAATTTATGTTTTGTAATTCTTAAAGGATGAACAGATTCTTCATACCCATATACATTTATAGATATATCGTTTTGTTTTTCAAATTTACTAATATCTTTAAAGGAAACTGGGAAGTTGATTCCATCAAAATTTAATTCATCTTTATACATTTCATATTTTGTAACTCTTTGAGGATCCTTGTCTACTGGATGTAATGCTGATAGAACTGACCACATAAAACATTTATTATCATTATTTTTTACATTAATAATTGCTTTTTTAGATTTTATTTTTTCTGGTAAATCGATATATGAAGAACCTCTCAATGGATTATATTTATTGATTCGAAGTTCTAAATAATCAATACTTACAAACTCCCATCCTGACCCCTTTCTTTCAAAATCACTCATTTCATGTGTCAGTTTCTCAATAGCACCATCATAAAATGTATTTAGATCTGAAGATTGTAATATGATTTCATTTTTAGTTTTAAATGAAATTTGTTCTGTAATATAGCGTCGACCACCCCACCATTTATATTCTCCTTCTGGTTTTCTATAGGTAAGGAAAAATTTAAGATTAACTTTCAAGTCCATCGTTCTTAAATTTTCAGTTATTTTATTGATTACTACATTCCTTTTGTCTTCTAAAAATTCTCTCGGAAAAAATACTATTACTTCTTTGGAAATTTCAAATCCTTCTATAAATTGTATCGGAACATTTAATCTTCCCGTATTCCTAATTATATAAGTTTTTAACCGTGATTCATAAGCTGTTTCAATTTCTTGCATTTCTTGTTCATCATTAATTTTTACATTCTTATGAGTCAAAGATTCAATATGTTTCTCTTTATACGATTTTTTATAATATTTATTACAATCATCACATTTGATTTGTTTTTCCCTAGGAGGTTTAGGTTTTGAAAATAAACTTGGATGGAAATTGAATTCATTTATTGATGTTTTTTTGGATTGATTTATCGATTTTTTAATGGATTCATTTATTAATCTCTTTCGGTTTTTCTTTCTTTTTTCATCATTAGTGATAAACTTAATAAGATCAGATTTATTCTTTAATTTTGAAAATCCTTTAATATTACGTGATCTACAATAATCTTGTAATTGTTTCATCGTCCATAATTCAAAGTTTTTATCAGGTTTTGGTCTAGAAAACAAACTAGAATCAAAGTTGAATTCATTTATAAATTTCTTTTTCTCCATTTCATCAATAATATGATTTATAAGATCATCTTTCTTATTATATTTAAAATATCCTTTAATATTGTGAGTTTTACAGTAATCTCGAAGGTTTTTGAGAGTTTGACTTCTCAGTTGGTTCTCCATTTATTAGAAATGAACTTTTTAAATCCTGCAAATTTTCCCATCCTAGAAAATAATTAAAATTATTTAATATTTCTAAATTGATTCAAAATATATTCTCTAAATTCATTTTTCTTTTCAATTATCTCAAATGGTCTCATCTCTAAAAATTCATTCCACAATTCTTCATTTCTCTTAAATTTTCTTATTCGAACATTATGTTTAATTTCTAATAGATCTGCAATTTTTGCGATAAAAAATTTATATGGTAGGGCTTTTCGTTTATAATTTTCATTAAAAACTTCAAACACTTCTTCAATTTTAATTCTATCTTCAGGTTCATCTATTAACTGTAATAAATGTTTATGAAAATATCTCTGTCTATATTTAAAATTATTATGAGGATTTCTTGTTGGTGGATAACAACTATAACAACGATTATCTAATACCGATTGTTTACAACAGATCTGACAAAATTCGAAAGGTTCTAATTCCTCCATTTATTAGGAACGAACTTTTTTAGATCTTACAAAATTTTACATCATCATTTGTTTTAAAATATACTCTCTAATAGATTAATTTATATTCAAAGTTATTCCATATTTTCACCATTCTCTTAGTTTCCTTAATTTCAATATTATTTCCTACTTTTAAATAATCTGCAATCTTTTTGACTAAATATTTATAAGGTACATATTTACCTCTATAATTATTAATAAAAGTTTCAAATATTTTTTCAATTTCAACCTTATCATTAACATTTTCTATTAAATTATTCAATTTTTTACGAAATCTATTTATTCTATACGATTTACGATTATATTTACCTATTTTAATGTCTGTTACACAATTATAACAATTATTATTTAATACACTATACCTTCCACATATACTACACATTTCCATTTCTCCATGATCCAAATTTTCATCTATAAAGTTTCCTTCTGTATCTGAATTTTTTAAATCGTCTCCATAAACTGAAGTTAATTCAAATTCGTCTTCGTAATGTGGAGGTAATTTAAATTCTTCCATAGATTCTTTTTCTTCTAATAACTTAATTAAAACAGATTTCTTCATGTTATAATAATTTTTTATTTTATACTGACTTCCCAAACGTCTTAATTCAACTATTTTTTTATCACTTAATTTTTCTTTAGTTTTAGATTTTTCTAATATTAAATCAATTAATGATTGTTTTCTCAGTTTAGAATAACCCTGATATTTATTTTCTTTACATATTTTTTGTAAATCTTTAACTGTCTTATTTTTCAGGTCTTCCATTTATTTAGAAATAATTTTTATCAATATAAAATTTATCATCGAAATATTTTGTTAAATATCTTTTCAAACTCAAATATTCTCATTTTAAACCTCTGATTATTGATTAAATTAAAATTAATTCTACATTCATAAGGTATTTCATAAATAGTTACAAGATCATTAAATCTTACCTTCTTCATTTATAGTTTTAAAAAATTCTATATTTATATTCAAATTCTTCAAAAACAAGGGGGTCGTGATTTCCGACCCCTTTGAAATTTTTGCAGGTTGATAAAAAGTTAATATAAATTGTTTCTACTGAAATATATCAAATTCTGAATGTATCAAACCCATTCCTAAATGTCTTTTAATTTTCATTGCATTCGTTGTCAAATATGCCGCAGTTCTTTCTCCTATATCAGCATCACTCGAAATAACTCTTTCCCATGCTTTATTTTCTAAAATTTTGTCTGCGATATGTCTATCTGATACTTCTTTATGATCTCTATAAGATATATCATGTTCTTTTGCAGCTTCATCTAATTTATTAATTGGTTTATCACCTCTTTCCAATCTTTCATTTAATTTAGTACCTGGACCTAAATAGTTATAACCCGGATAATGTAATTCGAATGGTAATCCACTTAATATTTTATTAAACAATCCAGATCCTATAGTTTCATCCTTAATTATTTTATGTGGAAGAGCATTCACTAATCTTATTAAATATTCAGTTCCTTTTCGATCATCAATATGTTTTTCTAAAAGATTTGTTAAAAATCTGATAATACCAACTTTTTCATTATGAAAATTATTATCTCCAGCCAATTCTGAAGCATATATTAAATTCAATCTTGAAATCAATTCATTCAAATTTTGTATATACATAACAGAATGTTCATTATAATTAACTATTCCTCTTCCGGTAACCGGAATTGTCTTTAATTCTTCGTATATAGGTTTTAATAAATTTTTATATTTTTTTGATTGTGGAGCTTTTGGTCTATTTGTTGACGAGTTATTTTTGTTATATAAAACCTCACTATTAATTAAAATTTCTTTATAGGTATTAAATTCTTCTGGTGAATATAATTTTTCACCTTTATTATCAAATAAGTTTTCATAATTTTGTGTTAAGAGAACCCATAATCCTTTTGTTCCAATATATTTTTTTCCATCAATAATTAAATCATTTCCATCTATATTAACTTTATTCTTTCCGATTTTAAAAAATAATTTTTTTTCATCGTAAGTAATTCCATAATGTTTATCAGTTAGTTTTGGTAAATATGTTGCTCCAAGAGGACCAATTATTTGACCGATAACAGATGATGAAATATTCAATGGAGTATCTGATTCATTTAAACTGTCTTCACTTAAATCTGACTCGTCTTCTGAAACTTTTTCCATTGGAACAAATGTAACTCTCTTTTTGTCTTTTGAAAAAGGTGTACTTTTTGCAAGTGGTGTATCTTTATCGTATAATTCTCCTTCAAAAGATGTTTCTTCTCCCGAAGGTGGAATTTCCATATCTGCTATGTTTCTTGTAAACGGTACAAGATCTGTAATTAATGTTTTATTTTGTTCTAACACATTTTTTATACTCTTGTCGACTTGAGAAATCTTTTCATTAAAAGTATTATCAAGTTTATTGATTGCACTCGTTATCGGTAAATATTCTTTACCTTTTAAATCTTCTTCAAGTATTCTTTGTTTTCTGGCATGTTCAAATTTTTTAATTAATCTATCTCTTATCTTAATAGTTTGTTTTGGATCCATTTATTATATTAAAAAGTTCAGAACGGTTTAACTAGATTTAACTAAGTTTAACATTTCGTTAAGTTTATTTGTCATGAATCAGACTTAAATATATAATATTATTAACATTTTCATTATTTAATAATTCATGTCTTTCATTCCTAATAGTTACATTTATTTTTTGAATTTTATGAATATCGTTTCTAATTGGAACATAAACAATTTCTAAGGGTTTTTCTGAAATCTTTGATTCAAAAGGAACATTCGGGAAAAAACTATATACTAAATCAGTTTCTTCATGTATGTGTTCATTAGAAGAATGACTCACTAAACTAGATTCAACTAAATTACAATGAATTTCGATAACATCAAAAGGTCTTAATTTAGGTCTGAATTTTCCAACATGTACTGTGTTACTTGCATAATCTGTTGAAATTTCATTTTTAGTTGGTATTTCGAAACCAAAAATGTTTTTAAGATTTACGTCCAGATCAAATGGATACGGTGAAAACATTTTTACCTTTCCATCATTATTACTTTTTATATAGAACTTTTCGTTTACAAGTTCTTTCTTTATTAGATTATCGATTTCTTTTAAACTCCAAAATCCTTTTTCAATTTTAATATGTTTTCTTGATTTATTAATATCGAATGAAATGAATGAATCTTTTTGTATGTTAGGAATGTTATTATCCGAATAAAAACCAACAAGACCTATTTTATAATTTATATTTTCGTCTAGAAATATTGGATGTGCTAATTTCAAAGTCAACTCAGAAGTTTTACCAGTTATTTTTAACAATTTCATCTTATATAAATTACTCTATTTATAATGGAAAAAAAGTATCGTATAAAAATTTACCACGAAGATAAAAATAAGACTAACAATAAACCTTTTCCATTACCATTAAGATGTATAATTATCGGTAGTAGTGGTTCTGGAAAAACAACTTTATTAACAAATTTTATTTATGGAGATTGGTTAGATTATTCTAAATTATATGTATGTAGTAAATCTTTAGATCAAGATATTTATCAAGAAATGATTGAGTTGTTTAGTGATATTAGAAATAAAATAGGAGAGGATGTAGGGTGTTTTTATAATGATATTGAAGAAATGGAAAATGTAGATACTTGTGAACCGAATAGTTTAGTTATCTTTGATGATATTATATTTGAAAATCATGAAAAAATTAATGAATATTTTGTTAGAGGTAGACATAAAAATATTTCTTGTATTTATTTAAGTCAATGTTATAGTAAAGTTGATAGAAAGTTTATTAGAAATAATGTTAATTTTATTTGTTCTTTTAAACAATCTCTTCATTACACTGAAATGATATATAAAGATTTTGCTGGAAGTGATTTTTCATCCTTTGATATTTTTAAAAAAATTTGTAATGATTGTTGGGAGGATGATTATGGTTTTCTATCGATAAATACATATAATAAATTAAACAATGGAAAGTATATCCATAAACTAGAGAAATTTATCTATTTTAAAGACTAGATTTTATCCTATAATAAATGGTACTTATATATTGTGTAAAGTGTAAAAAACAAACAGAAAGTAAGAATTATCATGAAGAAACTTCTAAAAATGGAAAACTCATGGGTAAAGGAATTTGTGAAATTTGTGGAAGTAAAAAGAATACTTTTTTAGGTCAAAAAATGAAAAAGAAATGAGTGTAAAAGAAGGAATAATTGAAGAAATTCATAAACCGGTTAGAAGAAATTTTGAAAGAACAAAAATTATAACTCGAGGAATAAATGACTTGTGGCAATCTGATTTAGTTGAGATGAATACTGGAAGTTTAAAAGGAATATCAAAAATTAATAAAGGATTTAAATATATTTTAACTGTAATAGATACATTTTCTAAAGTTTCTTGGGCAATTCCTGTTAAAGATAAAACTGGTAAATTAGTGACTGAAGCATTAAAAAGTATATTGAACGATAAAAATAAACCAAAAAATTTACAAACGGATAACGGAAAAGAATTTTATAATAAAGAATTTCAGAATTTAATGAAAGAATATAATATCAATCATTATTCTAGTTATAGTGAAATAAAATCTGCTATAGTAGAAAGATTTAATAGAACATTAAAAGAAAAAATGTGGAAAGAATTTTCTAAGAGAGGAAATTATAAATGGATAGATATTTTAGATGATTTGATTAAAACATATAATAATTCCTATCATAGAACTATAAAAATGAAACCTATAGAAGTTAATAAGAAAAATGAAGAAGAAGTATTAATGAATATTTATAATGATAACAATGTTAAAAATGAAAAACCGAAATTTAAATTAAACGATTATGTAAGGATAAGTAAATATAAAGGAATATTTGAAAAAGGATATACACCTAACTGGTCTACTGAAGTTTTCAAAATAAATAAAATAATAAATTCCATTCCTATTACTTATAAATTAAAAGATTTGAAGGAAGAAGAAATCGAAGGTAGATTTTATAAAGAAGAATTAATGAAAACCAAATATCCACATGATTATCTTGTTGAAAAGGTTTTAAAAAGAAAAGGGGATAAAGTTTATGTCAAATGGTTAGGTTTTGATAATTCACATAATACTTGGATAAATAAAAAAAATGTTGTGAATTAAATTTCTTTTTCACTGTGTAATTCCTCTATTTTTATAATTAGATATTCCTCACTAAATTCTTCATTATTTATTCTAAAATAATTACCATGAAATTCTAAATCATTTTTTAATTTTTCTTTTATTCTAGAATATAAATTAACACTATTTGGATCATAGAATTTTATTATCTCCTCACAATCTTGATGTTCTAAAACTATTTTATCAACAGCTCTTTTTAAATATACTTTTTGACATCTTATAACATAATAACTATATTCACATTCATAGTCGTTTAACTTAAATAATAGGAAAAAATGTCTTAATTTGTCATCTTTAGTTTTAGGTACAACATCAGATTTGATATTTGTTATTTTATTATTTAAATTTTCAATTTTTTCATCTTTCTTTTTTATAATTTTGTCTTTACTGTATAATTCTTCCTTCAATTTATACTCCCCTGTTTTTCTAATTGTTTTGATAACATTGTAAACCCATTTTTGAAATTCTTTTGCTTGAGGTAATTTCGATTTCATAATCAAAGAATATAAACCTAATTCGTTAATAAAAATAGTATGTGCTTTCATATTTGAAAGGTGCTCTTCTAAGGAGCACCTTTCTAAAATAAGATTTAGATTTGTTTTATGTTCTTCATCAACAAGATTATATGCTTTGGTTATTTTTTTATACTCTAATAATTCAGCAATATCTCTAGCTTTAAACCAAGGATCGTTATTTTCATCTAAAATCATAAATATTTCTTTATTATTATAGTTAAGTTTGTTGTTCAGAATATTTAGAATCCCCTCCATTTATTAGAAACGAACATTTTTAAATACTGCAAAAATTTCCAGTAGAAAGAATTTATATTCTTTTTTATTCATTATAAATTAAAGAAAATGAGTGAGTATAAACCTTTTAAAATTTCACTAACGGAAGGTCAAAAATCTAAAATTATTGGTGCTGTAAAAAAGAAAACTGATGTTACAATCGATACAAAAAAAGGAAATAATTCAATTTTGTTAACTCAAAGACAGATCGATAAGATTAACAGAAATGCTAAAGACGGAAAGGGAACTAGAATTAAATTAACATATAAACAATTAAGAGAAAATGAAAAAGATGGTGGAATACTTCCTTTAATTTTTGCAGGATTAGGAGCTTTAGCTGCTTTAGCGAGTGGAGCAAGTTCTATTGCAAACTCGGTTATCGATAAAAGATATAAAGATAAACTAATAGAAGAACAAACAAGACATAATAAAGAAATGGAAAAGAAACAGGGAGGAAAACTTGTAACAGTTAAAAAAAAAAAAAAAATAACTCCTTTATCTAATTTTGATATCGAGAATATCGTTAAGAAGTTAAACATAAAACATTTTAGAGGAGTTTTTATGAAAGATGAACTTCCGAAACATCCTAGAAATATTGAGTGTGGAATTGTAAACATTGATAATTCTTTCGGAAATGGTACTCACTGGGTTTCTTATTATAAAAATGGAAATAAAAAATATTATTTTAATTCATATGGAAACTTACATCCATCAAAGGAATTAGTTATATATTTGGGAAAAGATAATTTAATATATAATGAAGACAGACTTCAAGAAATTAATGATCCACCTATTTGTGGACATTTATGTTTGTTAGTTCTTAAATTCTTTTCTAAAGATATGGATTTTAATGAAATTTTAAATATAATAAATAGAAAGAAATGGAATCTTATTCAAGAGTTATTTTAAAATTTGATGTTTTAGGAAATCAAATTGTTTTTCCGGAATCTGGCGATATTGATGAAACGAAATTAAAAAGTGATATTGTAAATGAACTTTCAAATTCTTTTAGAACAGAATTCTCAACATTCCAAACAAAATTAAAAGATGATGAAAATAAATTAAAGAATGATTTAAAAAATGATTTTAATAATAAATTAAAGAATGAATTAAAAGTAAAAGTTGATGAAATTATCGGTTCATTGTTTACATTTACTAAAAGTTATATTGGTTTTAATAAAAAAAGACTTGTCAGTGTTTCAGAAGGAAGAGATAATAATGATGTAGTTATTATGAAACAAGTGAAAACGATGATAGAGAGGGCAATTAATGAAAATAAAAGAGATAAAAGAACAACTGATACAAAAGAATTTGAAGAGATCATCGATGAGAAATTATTTGAATATACAACTAAAGAAGATTTAGATGAAAAGATGAAAAAACTCACTCAGGATTTAATTAGTGATGTTATACCAGTACAAGTTGATAGTGATATAAAGAACAAAATGGAAGAATATTTGAAAGAAACAGAGTTAGAAAAACATCTTCAAACATTTTCTGACACTTTATATGATAGTTATTACCCACAAGTAGAACAAATATTGAAAGATTTAAACAATAAAATAGAAGAACTGGAAAAAAAGATAATGAAAAGAAGAAGAGTAAAAATGTCAGAGTATGAAAAAATTGATACGGAAGAAGAGTCTAAAACATCACTAAATGAAAAAATTGATCTTATACCAGTACAAGTTGATAGTGATATAAAGAACAAAATGGAAGAATATTTGACAGAAACAGAGTTAGAAAAAATTGATACAGAAGTAGAAATATTAAAAAAGAATTAATTTTTTTCTTAATAAATGGAGACAACACAAAATAATGATTGGGATGAAATATCTTCATTTCCTGGTTTAACAACAGAATTTTTAATTGTATTTCAGAATAAATTAAATTGGAAACTTGTTTCACAATACCATCCGTTTAAATTAGAAGAATTAGGAATGTTTTCAAATAAAATAGATTGGAAAATCATTTCGAGATATCAGAAAATCGATGAACAAAAGATCGAGTTTTATTACTCATTATTTGATTGGAACATTATGTCTTTTTATCAAAAGTTTTCTCCAGATACTTTAATAAAATATAAACATTTGGTTAATTGGATAATAATTTTCGAAAGAACTGATATATCAAATGAATTTAAACAAGAACATTATGAAGAATTTTCGAAATATTATAAAAATAGATTTAATGTTGATACTGTACCTTCATTAATAAATTATGTTTTTTAAATTTTCAAACCTCGTCACTGAGACGGGGTCTAATAATTATAAACTAGTTTTTAAATTATAACGATTTTTTATCTTAATAAATGGAGATGTATTCAAAATATAATCCTAATATAGAAAAACAACAATTTAAACATTTTTTCCCATCGAATAATACCGAATTGAATTTTAATAAAGAAAATCAGAGAATAGAATTCTTAATCGATGTTGGTGATAATTTTTTAAGTTCCCATTTTCAGTTTGTTATTTCAGGTTCTTTCAATGCCAAAGATGGTGAACACTATGGTATGAATTCGGGAACTAAATTAATAGATAATTTTATTCCTTTCTTATTTCGAAGTATAGAAGTAAAAAAACATAACAAATTAATTGATAGAATTGAAGATCCAGGTATTATAAGTACTGTAAAACATACGATATCACTGTCTCAAGATGAAACTTTGTCTAAAATGAATGGTGCAGTGAAATGTGATCATAAATACGGAAAATTTAATTATTGTGGAACCTTAAACGATTTAGGATTAGGATATTTTGGAGGTATAAACATACCAATATACAAAGGAGGATTTTTAATAACATTTCTTAGAAACACTGATGATGACGGGATTTTTCTATCACTTCAAGCAGATGGAAAGTCTTATGCACCTACAGGTAAAATTACAATAACTGATTTTTATTTACGTGTTCCTATCATAGAGTATTCAACACCTTCAAAAATTGAATTAATTAATGAGATGGACAAGTTTGGTGGAACACAAGAATTTGTATTTAAAACTTGGGAGTGTATTGAAAAAACTGGTATTATGGGATCAAATTTAAGTTTTGATATAACTAATATTTATAGGAACATTGATAAACCGAAATTCATAATTGTAGGATTCCAAACATCGAGAAGAAATGATCAAAAGAAAGATCCTTCTAAATTTGACCATGTTGATGTTAGAAATATTAGAGTTAAAATTAATGAAACATATTATCCGGAAGAAATGTTAAATTTAGATATTAAAGAGAACAATTATTCATTATTATATGATATGTATAAAGATTATAAAAGGTCTTATATCGGAAATATGAATATGCTTTATGATCCTGATGATTTCATAAAAAATAGACCTTTATATGTAATAGATGTTAGAAAAGGACCAATTAATATTTCAAATAGTAAAAATAATATTATTCTGAATGTTGATTTTCATAATGTAGTTCCTGGAGGTACAAATATATACGTGGTTATTTTATCCGAGAAAAAAATTAGATACGATTTTCTTAAAAACGATATATTAGAAGTTTAGTATGTTAGCAGTACAGATAATAGACAAAGTATGTTCTCAGAATAGATGATAGAACTTGTTCATTTTTCCTCTACCCGAAATAGAAGGAGGATAAAACAACATGATAACAACCGTCAGTAGTTCTCAGGAGTCCGTCGAGTTTAGTGTAGAGCGATCATGAATTATAAAATAGATAAAATTATTAAGGATTCAAATACATTAATAAAAATTCTAGAAGAATCTAAGAAAGACTTCGATGGAGTTAAAGAGTAGTTGATGGATCTTTAAACGAAAACATGGTGAGGAGTTAAATCTTTGGCTTAAACAACATATATATATTGAAGAAAGAACAGAAATAAGTATCAACGACTAATTTAAACTATGAAGAACTGGAAAGGTTTTTATTAGAAGGTAAACATCATCTCGACTAATGCGTAAGCGGTTTCCATCATCATCGCGAAGAACAAGGGGGGGGGAGGTTTTTAGTCGGTTGGAGTCCGACACTATCTGGTTTTCTTCTTGCCAGGTGTCCATGATGGATTTTCCTCCTACCATAATATATATATATATATATATATATATATATATATATATATATATATATATATATTTGTCTGTCCACACTATAGCTCAGTGAATAATGGTCCGATTTTGATGAAATTTGGCACAAAAATCTTTCATCATATAGAGCACTTTCATTCTCGTAGACACGGGATTCAGTGAAGATATGTTTGATTGAAATTACGACACCATAAGATTGGCTCTCTGGTGCTTCATTCCTCGACATCAGATAGGAATGAGTCAATGTTGTGTGACCTATCCTGTGCCGAGCAAGGACCACCATTGCTTTTCTATTTTCTACTATAGCCGAGGTTAATTTAATGAGCACATTTCCCTATGACCCCTCCTTGGCTTCTTCCAACGTGCATGATTCTTATATAGAAAAGTATTCAAATGGTTGCCAAAACGTTATGAACTCTACCAGGGTTTCTCATTTTATGTTTTAAATTGTTAACCCTGCATTGACACCGCGGGGTGAAAAATACCCCATACTTCGTTCTATGGCGTGTTTCTTAACTTCTGTATATCACAGAGACTCCCTCCTTCTTCCTAAATACTCGGAAGTGCAATATCTGGTATAACCTAATATAAACCAAGCCTGTTCTCTGCTAATCGCTGCATGAGAAGGCCGCGAGTTGTGCATGGGGTATTTCTTACAACACGGTGTAGTTAACGTATAACTTTTTCGCTCATCTGAGAGATCTTATCCAGTCGATCACTTTTATGTTATGGCTTTCCAAGGGACAAAATGGCCTCAAAACTGACTAGAAAATTTTCTCTTTGTTTTGGGCTTCCAACTGGTGAAAGATCAGGTGGCAGTTAGTGCCTAACTGGAAAACATACCAAAGCCACTGAAGACACTGATGCTTCTTGTTTTGGGAGATGAATCTACTCCTGATGGACCTTCAACATCTTTCGCTACCTTAGACACACCCGTGAGATGTTCATTTTGTCACAGAAATGATGACAGGGAGACGAAAACGATATGCACTGTGTGTAAAGGGCGATGTGCCGCCACTGCCGATCGCCAAAATGTGTTAAATGTTAACGAGTCACAATTGGACAGAACATTGTACACTCCTTAAGTTTATATTTTTTATGGCTTGATTGTTCTAGTTTATTTTTCGTAGAAAATATTTTCTGTTTAGCAATATGTTTTTCAGGATAATTATATGGCGTATGAACAATATTGAGTTTTAGGATTTCCTAGCTATTTTGTGAATTTGAATTAATATTTTGCAAAATTTTATATATTAGATTAATGTAACGTTTAAATTATTTTATGACAACTAGTTTTAAAAATTTTATTTTCTTGTTTATATCCTCAATATTAGGGGGCACGGTTAGCCCAGTGGTAAAGTACTTCACTAATGAACTGGAGGACCTGAGTTCAAAGCTCGGGAGGGCACTAAAGAGTTTATCTGCTAATGTCGTCTTTTGTAGGTTGGATTCGGTATCCCGTATTTTTGTAGTAATGTGTTTATATACACTTTTTGAATGTGATTATAGTTTAAAGAGAATGAAGAATTCAAAAAATTACCTGAAGCCTAAGTTTGAGCACCAGTTCTTCCAGAAGGCCAGGTTCACAGTCTTGAAATATTCTAACCTGAAATAAAATATTATGTTGTATTAGTGAACAAATTCGTTAACATGTCTGCTATATTTTTCTATAAAAATGAGTTGAAATATATTCTACATTGGTGCTAAGTGGATTAAAGTATATCATACATTCGGCTACAAAAGAAACAATTAGTCGGAGAGCCGGTAACGCACTTTTCATGAAATGTTTATGCACATTTAAATTTTGCCATAATGTACCTCTTGGGTAGATAAGAAGGTAAATATGTGTTGGCTAGACTTACCGTGGAGCACCAGGTTATGCGCATAGGGGAAAGGTGCAAAAAAAATATTACCAAAAAATAGTGTTTTATTCAGAACCCAACTATCATTAATGTAAAAAAAACTTGCTGTAGAGATACATTTACGTAAAACTTGTTTTCGGACAAAAAAATTAGTTAAAATGCACACTTAAAATGGCCGGCAAAAATAAAGTATGACCCAGAACATTTTTTTACTGCAGGTTTGAACTCACCTAGTATAGAGGAATAACTAGAAAAAAAATAGGAAAATCAAAAATGTCGGGCAACAATTGTTATGCAACTTGAATGATTTCTAATGGATTGATCCCTATTCATTTTTGCCCAGTTTACTTATTTTCAAATTCAACTTTTTAACTTGAAATTAAGCTTTATTAGTCTTGAAAAGGCTTAATTTGAAATAAATAAGGTTGAATTTTAATTTGAACAAATGGAATCGGACTAGGAGATGCTATAACCTCCTGTTCCGATATGGGGATTACAAAACATTGAATCACAGGCATTTTCGTGACCTATGGGGTGTGAAACGCGAAGATTTCACATCGGTGTACATACGAATTGCATCAATGGTTCGACGTTATAAGCGGATTTCCCCATCCCCTTAAAAGGAAGGGAGTGATCGCGCTGATAACGGCAGCTATTGAGTTAACGATCCCTCGGAATTCCCTAAAATGAAATGAGCATTCTTTACCTTTTAGAAATTAATAATACTTCAGTTACTTTCCGGCAAAATCTTCCTACAAGATGATAAACATGATGATATACAAACAGCTGTAGGATGAATTTCGGATGTTCTCAAGAGCTGGCTCGTTTTTCCCCCCTCTCCTCGATCCTGGCCATTAATCAGTTTAAAAATTGTCCTAGTATTTTTTTAAAAACACCCCCGACTTGACGGCAGCCAGGCCTTACAGCTTGTATCAGCTGTGTAACGATTAAACTTACAGCTGATAATAATGACCATTCTTCTATAGCTGATTTTAGGGCGGTTCCTCCCTCCCTCCATAGGGAGTATATGTTGTTTTGTTATTGCATAAATTTAAATTAACATAAATGTATATTACTTTTCGAATGTTATAATTTACGAGGCCAAAATTTAAACAAACACGTAACACAGGTATGGCTACCGGGGCACGTAGACATTAAACAAAGCACAGACGTTGACATACAAGCCAAATTAGCAACCACACTACAGAACATAACAACAAACGAAACAACTTACGAGGACCTAACGACATATTATACCAACCAAATACTTATTCAGTGGCAGACAGCATGGCACAACACTAACGACAATAAACTACGACAGATTAAACAAACAGTGGCAGAATGGCCATCCAGCAGAAGAGGAAACCGGAGAGAAGAGGTAGTTCTAACTCGACTCTGAATTGGCCATTCTCTACTTACGCACGGACACCTAATGACTAGACAAGACGCACCAACATGTAGACAATGTAACCAACTCCTAACTATAAGACATATACTTACAGACTGTCGAAGAAGAGAACAATTAAACATACCCACTGACCTTACAGAACTCTTTTCCGATGGTAGCCATTATTTGAAACAGATTTTTAAACACTTACAGACTACACAAATATATCACAAAATTTAATGAACACATGAAAATATTTACTCTTTCATTTTTTTATATCTTCCTTATTTTTATTTATTATTATTTTTTTTATATATATATATTTCTTTTTTATAATTTTGGATTTTAAATATATTTGCTACTTTTTCTGAAATTATATATATTTCCTTTATATTATCATTATCTATTATAATTTATATCTTAATATTATCATTTGGTTCGCAGCTGACGTTTCCATATAGACTCATAATTTGCTAGTTGCCTCCGTTGAGATCCATCAATAAATAAATAAAAAAATAATTTACGAGGGTAATATTGAACCCTAAGTGTATAGTTTCGAAGGGGTAAGTAGACATGAGTAGAACAAATGGTTCATTAAAAGGCATAGTTTTACGTTTGATTAAAAAAAAAAACAAAAAAACTACATGTTTTATATAAAAAGCTTATTTAATGATTGTAATATAACTATATTTTACCTGCTTAAGTGTGTCTAGATGTACATGAATAGCTATCTCTGCCTTCAGCTTGTCTGGCAGAGCAGCGAGCACACGGTCCTCGTCGAGGGCCTGAAACAAGGGTAGAAGGAAGGTTTTATTGGAACTGGTTAAATTACTTATGCATTTAAATTTATCGTCCACTTATGAATCCCATCGAATTTTAGGACGGGTTATCTATAGGTTAAAAAAAAAAAAAACAGTCCCGTAACAGGCCACGAGGGCCCTGAGGGGCGGATACTATAGAGGTATCTGGTTCATGACCATAAGGCACACTAGGGAGATAGTGTGGTCAGTACTATGCTCCGGCCGCCTGATTTTCCCCTTGGCTGCTTTGACTGCTGGCGTCATAAGCACCCAAGGTACCCATTATTAAATTAATTAAATGCTGGGTCGGCCTAGGGACGGTCAGGGAGGCCAAATTCAACCCATGAACGAAGACACTAGAAGAAAAAATTGTTAAGGGGATAACATATGATATATTTGTATAACCTACAAATAGATCATATGTTTAATTGTTATGTTTATGTTAAAATAAATCAGTCTTGTTCTTGGATTCAACAAGTGTACTTAATGTTAGATTTAAGTAGTTAAGTTATGCCTCCAAAGAGACGTAAGTCTACGGAGCCGTCTAAAAGTGGATGTCCTAACATGGTGTCAGGTCAAGAAGAACCTATGTTACTAGACGGGAGGATGAAGCCACCAGAGGAATTGAACTTCAGGGACTTGAACTGGCGGACTTGGTAAAGAAGGTGGGAGCGCTTCAGAATCGGTACGGGACTGGATCGCATGACGGAGAAATTCCAGGTAAATCAATTAATTTATTACCTGGGTGAAGAGGCTGAGAACCTTTTCGATCGCTTCAATCTTAACAGAATTGAGAGCGAATCTTATGATGTTGTGATTGAAAAGTTCAATAACTATTTCGAGGGGAAAACTAACCTCATTTACGAGAGGAGTCGATTTTTTAGGAGACGGCAAGAGGAAGGAGAGCCGGTCGATAAATTTCTTTCAGAGGTTCATGCTCTAGCGAGGAAGTGTGAGTTTGCTGCACTGAGAGATGAATTAATCATGCACCGAATCATAGATGGCATGAGTGATGTCTGCCTGTCGGAGAATTTTCAGCGGAGGACTGAGCTGTCACTAGAGCAGGTAGAGGGAGAGGTTAGGGCCGCGGAGAAGATCCGAGCCCAGGTTAAGGAGGTCCGGGGCGATAGGTTAGACAGTCCTAAGGATGTAGAGGCTATAGTCAGAAAGAATAAACCTAAATCTCGGTGTAATCAGTGTGGTCTGTCAGAACACAAATATGATAAGACAGGGTGTCCTGCGAACGGATCAATCTGCTTTAAATGCAATAGAGTAGGACACTTTGCGAGGATGTGTCGGGTAGTTACGAAAGCAGGCCGACGAGTTCAAACAGTTGATAGGAATGAATCGGAATCTGATAGTGATCTAGGCTTGGTACAAGATATTGTTGTAAGGATACTTTAAAGTAGGTATGTCTTCTATGGTATTTAAAATTGACACGGGCGCAGACGTTACCTTAATCTCTGAAGCGTCGTTTCATGCTTTGAAAGGGGAGTATGTGCTGCGCCGGACAACTAAGAAGTTATGTGGCCCTGGGGGACACCCAATTCCGTTAATAGGAACATTTACAGCCCAGATCTCCTATAAAAAAAAGACTGTAACACAGGAGATTTATGTATCAGAGAATGACTTGTTCCCGTTGCTAGGCCGACCCGCGATTATAGCATTAAATTTAATAGAAGTAATCGGGGAACTACACCAGGATCAGTCGATACTTAAGAGGTACCCGAAGTTATTCGAAGGTTTGGGTTGTATAAGAGCTAAGCCGTAGAATATAGTATTAATGGAAGGGGCGGAACCAAAAACAGTTAAGGTTCCTAGGCGGATTCCAGCTAATTTGAAAGAAAGTGTAAGGAAGGAGCTGGAGAAACTCGAGAAAGAGGGTATAATAAGTAGGATCGATGAGCCGACAGATTGGGTTGCGAATATGGTCGTTGTTCCTAAATCAAAGCCAGGCGAGGTTAGAATATGCGTGGACTACTACCACCTGAATCAGGCCATAAAAAGGGAAAGGTTACTCCATTTGGTCGGTTTTATTTCAACAGGCTTCCAATGGGAATCTCTAGTGCTCCGGAGGTTTTTCATAAGAGAACCTCGAGCATGATGCAAGGCATTCCGGGAGTGTTAGTCCTCTTAGACGATTTCTTAGTATATGGCAGGACTAAAAGAGAGCACGATGAGAGACTTCATCGTGGACTGGCGAGGCTGTCGGAAAATGGGGTTACCTTAAACAGCCAGAAATGTGTTTTTGGAACAACAGAGGTGAAATTCTTAGGTCATAAGATTAATCGGTCTGGGATCGCAGTAGACCCGGAAAACGTTGCAGCAATAATCAAAATGGAGCCACCGAAGGGAGTTCCAGGGGTTAGGAGATTTCTTGGGATGTGCAATTATTATATAAAGTTTCTTCCTCAGCTTTCAGAGATCACGAGTCCACTGAGAGAGCTGACGAAGAAAGAAAGATGTTGGGTATGGGACAAGGCACAGGAAAGTAGTTTTAGGAAGGTAAAGGAACTGTTGACGCCCGCACCGGTGTTAACTTTCTTCGACCTAAACAAACCGAAAAGGGTTGCTGCTGACGCGAGCCAAATAGGTCTTGGGGCTGTGCTAGAACAACAGGAAGATAACGTCTGGAAACCGGTGTTTTATGCATCGCGGAGTCATACACAGACGGAAAGTAGATAGTCGAACATAGAACGAGAAGGGTTAGGTATAGTCTGGGCCTGCGAGAGGTTTCAGGAGTACCTTATAGGTGGGAAGTTTACTATCCTTACTGACCACAAGCCACTTGTTACAATTTTCGGAAGAAAACCTTTGGAGGATATAACACCTAGGCTACAAAGGTTTAAAATGAG
Source organism: Gonocerus acuteangulatus (assembly GCA_946811695.1). Lineage (NCBI taxonomy): Eukaryota > Metazoa > Arthropoda > Insecta > Hemiptera > Coreidae > Gonocerus > Gonocerus acuteangulatus. The sequence continues at coordinate 19,195,939 of OX328130.1, forward strand.
AATGGCAAGGTTTATTTACGAAATAGTTTGTAGCGGGCAAAGACTTTTTTACACCCGATACTCTCTCCCGAAACCCTCTCAGTGACAATTCGGTTGACAGCTCGGATGAGGTGGAAGCATTTGTAAATCAGGTATTCCACCCGAAGGTTAAAGACGTGCTAGTTGAAAAGTTAAGGAAGGGTCAGAAGGAAGATGACGTTATTCCGATGATCCAGGAGTTCTTAATCAATGGTTGGCCACATAAGATATGTGAAAAATGTCGACCCTATGTTCGATTCAAGGAACAATTGTACGAAAGTGGAGGTTTACTATTTTACAAAGGAAGAATTGTTGTGCCAGCAGACTCCAGAAAGGAAATTCTGGAGAAAATTCATGAGGGGCATGCCGGGGAACGTAAGAGTCTCGAGTTGGCTAGGAATTCGGTTTGGTGGCCTGGAATTACCCACGAAGTCAAAGATAAAGTCGCTGGATGTCCGCAATGTGTAAAGAGCCGGTATCAAGCACCAGAACCGTTGATGCCATCAAAGACGCCGGCTAGTCCATGGCAAGTCCTTGCAGCAGACTACTTTAAAGTTGATGGTTCTTGGTATATTGTAATTGGAGACTACTTCTCAAAATACTTAGACATCGGCAAACGGACCTCCCTGACAACAAGGAACACGGTAGCATACATGAGAAACCTTTTTGCATATTTTGGAGTGCCATTTTTAGTGCTTGCTCGGGATTTGAACTCAGGCCTCCAGCTTATTAGTCCAGTGCTCTACCACTGAGCTAACCTCGCCCCTTATCTATAGGTTACCGAACCTTTTCTAGCCAGCATAGGGTTGATGCCTTTTTTTTTTTCAAATATATATACAGTGGAACATGGATAATTCGAACTTCATTAATTCGAAATCGTGGTTAATTCGAATATTTCTCTCGGTCCCTAGAATTTAGGGCATAAACAATGTAAAAAAATCGTGGTTAATTCGAATAAAATATGGATAATTCGAATTTTTTACGAGTCTTTACCTCCAATGGAAGGTGTTCGATCTTAAATCTTGTACAAATATTCTCCCCTCTGGTAAGAAGGATAGTAAGATACGGATGTAGGGGTTCCGGGACAAGAAGCGCGGCGGTCTCATAGTCTAGTTCTTGGACTCTAGGAGTTCTGCAAAGTGGAGGGTCGCGCTTCCTCCCTGCCAGGGGTTGTAGTTACATACACCATCCTGTCGTTTTATCCTAGAATTCTCTCCAACCATCTCTCCCATCTGCATTTCTTACTCAGTTATAAGTCATCAGCGCCTAGAGCTGTTGTATTGTTTGTGCCTTGAATTTCTGGTTTACAGCGCAGTTCAGTGACTTGATTTAAGATGTCGAAGCCAAGAAGTTATAAAACTTTAATGTTGCCAGAGAAAATAGCTGCAATTAAATAAGTTGAAAATGGAATAAAGAAAAAAATCTGAAATTGCCAAGGACTTTGGAATTCCTCCTAACACTTTATCAACTTACCTGAAAAATAAAGAAAACATTCTTGCCCATGAAAATGACTTTTTTAAAAACTATAGACTTTTATTTTTACATTTTTGATAAATAATTTATTACTTATGTACGTAATCACCAATTTATGAAATATTTGTTATTGTTTAAATAAAATGTATGTATTTTTTTAAATTAAAAAACATGAAAATATGAAATTTGATTTTTTACCCTTTATTTTCAAAAACTTTTGTAATTCGAATTTTGGATAATTAAAACTTTTTTATCGGTCCCTACAGGTTCGAATTATCCAAGTTCTACTGTATATATATATAACAAACGAGAGGATTCGGGACTCATTTGTGGAAATGAGAGCTAACCATGATGAGATTGCAAGAATTACATCATCGGTGTGACCAGATGTCAGTGTCTTCTGCAAGGAGTCCAGATTCTCGATGTATTTTTCTTCTTTTTTATTATTCAACTTTTACGTAAGACTTAATATTTCATTGAAAATAGTTTTCATTTATTTCTGATAATATCACGAAAATAGACATAACATTTCTTTATTTGATGTTTTATCACTCTAGAATTTTAATTACATTATGAAACTGAGAGATAATCTCTCTTCTGAGTATGCCGTTGGAAAGCTGATTAAATTTTACAACTTTTGTGAGATTCGCAGTCTGCAGTTTTTTTTTTTTTTTTTTTTTTTTTTTGGAAGAGTAATGATTTTCGAAAAGTTGTCGCTTTTATTTATTTCTACTTTTTGAATTAATATTAGGGTTGTATGAGATAATTGTGAACATTCGATGTGCACTACTCTTAAAGCAAACATACCTAATGCTGATTTAAAAAAAATGTAATGAATTGTTGAAAAGAAATGTGTACACGCAGAGAAAATTGGAGTTGTACTACAAATAATACAGTGTTTTCTTAAGACCCTTTAGAACGGTATTTGTCTGGAACGGAGTGAGATGGAAATGTGTGGGCTGGTGTTGAACTACATTTTTTGTCTAGTTTTATTCCCTGAAGAGTAATTGTCATTAGCTTGCGATACACCCTGTGTGTGTGTATATATATATATATATATATATATATATATATATATACACAGGATGTATCGCAAGTTCCACCCTCGATAAAGTAATCTTCCTTTAATCCGGGACGTTAGGTACTTGAAACAAATCGGATTATCAAATATTCCGGATTATCGGATGCACATAGAAAAAAATGGGTAGAAATGAATATTAAACGAAATGTAGACTACAAGACAAGTACATATTTAATGTAAAACGAAATTGAACACTGTTAGAATTTTACTGCCTCAGTCGAAAGCTATAAACTGAACTCACGACAAGTACGTTTTTGAACACAGACAGGGTTTCTAGGACGTTTTTAACAACCCAGTCGAGCACGACGTGGTTTTTGGGGTGGGGATTTCGCGGAACTGATGCATAAGAATTAAAAAGGCGCACTTTTCATGTTTGGCCTTGACACCCCTGCCGTGACTGATTATCAAGCGTGCCGGACCATAAGATGCCGGATTAGAGGAAGTTAACTGTATATATATATATATATATATATATATATACACACACACACATAAACACATACATAGGGTGAAGGAGACGCCCAATTGTAAAACTGACTCATTTGTGAATATGTAATATCCTTATAGTGTATGAAAGTGCTTTGCATTTCCTATTAAGTAAAATAAATAATATAATATTATATATATATATATATATATATATATATATATATACACATAAGGACTCTCACTCACACATATGTGTTTGAGTGTGCAACAGAATGTTGGCTCATTTGGACGATGCGCTTAACCCAGGGAAAACAGAGGTTCCCCCTGAGAAAGAAGTGAGGAGGTCGTGTTCCTAATCCGATGGGGGTGGGGTAACAAGAACTAAAACAGGTGTTTGGATTTTACCTCTCCCTTTATCACCGTCACCAGTAACTTAGGGAAGAGTTAATCCTTCTGTTGAACAAGTAACCTAAGTACTTTCAGGCTGTTTTTTTTTTTTTTTTTTTTTTTTTTTTTGCTAATAATGCATTAGCATATTAAACTATATATTCTATGTATTTCATTTTACATTAAAATAATGGTATTTTAATCAATCGTTTGTAGCAGCCGGTTGTTCATACTGTCCCTACCACGTCTAACTATCGAATATTCGAATCGGAGCAAAATAGAGAACCAACATATTCTATCCAAGAGCAAAGTCTCGAATCTGAAAACGATAGTTTTCATACTCTATAATTTGATATGGTAGGGACGATTTATCTAAAAGAAATATATACATGTATAAATATTTCATAAAAATATGAATATAGTAAGCGATAGAAGTTTTAATTTATATAATTTTATATATATCGGGAAGTTATAGTATATATTGGAAGTAAATATTTACTGTAAACTCTCCCTTATCTGGCGTTCTCTTATCCGTCACTCTTTTATTTTCTGACGAAATAGCACCTTTTATTTATTGTCCATAAAGAAGCTAAATTCACAAAAAAATTGTAATCAGATTTACACAGAAGTTAAATTTATTTGTGTAATTTTAACGTCCATTATAATTAACTAAGAATTTTAGGACGGGTACACACAGAAGTTGAAGTACACTAAACAAAAGTTTACACACGCAACTGCTTGCGGAATTACCTTCCAAATGTATTTTCGAGTGCAGAGTTGAATAAATTAACAAACAATGTAATGCAGTAAAATGGTCTCGGCTTTTATTCAAATTTTCGCTTATAACGAATAAATTGTACCATTTTTACACGAAATATTAGGTAGATCTCACTATAAATGTTCAGTTACTTGCTATCACAAACTGTTCAACAACTATCTGCAAAAAATAATAATGGTAAACTCGTTTTTGGTCAAATAATCGCATCGCTAATTGACCCTTCATTTTATTAGGCTGTGCACGGATACGGCGATCAAAATTATAGGATAGCAACTTCAAAAAAGTCCAACTCGCAGGAACTGCATCATCTTAGCGCGGTTCCGTTCATATCCCTTTGGTCATTTGAAAAGCTTAGAATAGAAGCAGATAATATTTCGTTCGGCCTTTGTTCAAAGGGCTTGATGACTTTACCTGGTCGGGTCCGCCAGACCCCAGAATCCTCTTCAAGAGATACCTATTTAGTACGTTTCAATGCATTGAAAAATATCAAAATTTTTCACGTTTTCTTGTGTTCGTCTACTATAGTAATAATTCTACAAATAAAATCAATTAAAAAATAAAATAAAAAACCAACAGAATAAAGTCAATTGAAAATATTCAAAAGACGTCATCGAATCTCTTTCTCTTGGCAAGCTATATTTCTAACAATGAATTGTTTTTTTTATTTTACTTAATCTGTTTTATGGTCAAATACATTATCCAACTTTAAGCAATTAAAAAATAACAAGGAATAAAAACAGACAAAAAGAACCGTTCGAATAAACGAAATCAATTACTTCAAAGTTTAAACACTTATTTCTCCGATTGACATCGCTTATTCAAAACTTTATTCAGAATTTTTTTTTGTAGACCATTTAGTAAGCTTTCGAATGGTAACCTTTCGCTTCCCAAGATTTTCAACCGTTTTCGAGATATTAATGAAAGTATACGAATTGCCCAAAACTTTTCATTATTTTCAGCAATAGAAAATGGGTCTCATTTTACCTATCCTGTTTTACACACAAATACATTTTCGTAACATAAAAAATCACAAAAATAAATGGCAATAAAAAACTAAGGGAAAGAGACAAAAATTACAAAAAGAACGACAAAAACCCGTTCATAAGAGCTAAACAGATATATTTGAAGTTTAAAGCACTTATTTCTTCGATCGAGATCACCTAATCAAAAATTGTTTCAGAATCTTTTTTGTAGAGAATTTAGAAAGCTTTCAAATAGTTTGTATCCACTTATCATAATTTCCCAACCGCGTTCGAGATATTAATGAAAGTAAACGAAGTTCCCAAAACTTTTCATGTTCATAAAATATTTTATTCTAACCCTTCCTTAACTCCAAACGTAACCAATAGTTTAACATGTTAGTTTTGATGAAATTCAGATGTTTCGGCAGATACCTGGGGTATATTTACAACTCTTGAGGATTAACTCCTAGCAGGTACATTTTTTGTGGACCTACAGGCAGTGAACGGACTCTATATTCCCTCATAGTATCTAACCTATGTGAAGTTGAATATTGTTTCTAATTATACGTGTCCTGTTTTGTTGACAAATACATTTGACTACTGTAAGCAATTACAAACACTAGGGAACATGCCAAAGAACTCGGAGTAGGAGCTTCGACAGTTTCAAGTCATTTGTAGAAAATCGGCAAATCCAAAACTGACATTTCATACGGTACAGCCTGATATATTTCTAGCAATGAATTGTTTTTCTTATTTTAATTAATCTGTTTTATTATCAAATCCATTATCCTTCTATAAGAAATGAAAAAATAACAAGGAATAAAAACAAACAAGAAGAACCGTTCAAATAAACGAAATCAATTACTTCATAGTTTAAGCACGTATTTCTCCGATTGACATCGCCTAATCAAAAATTGGTTCAGAATCTTTTTTGTAGAACATTTAGTAAGCTTTCGCATGGTAAACCTCCGTTTGCCAATAATTGAAACAGTTTTCGAGATATTAGGGAAAGTATACGAAGTTCCCAAAACTTTTCATGTCTGTTAATAAAATATTTTATTTTAATCCTTCCTTAACTCCAAACGTAACCAAAAAACGGTATTCAAAAACTATTTTTCCAATTTTCTAGAAAACGGTTAAAGCTATCGCATTGAAAATGGTTTCATTCGTTTTCCTAGCCCAAGAAGCATATAAAACGAGTACTTACAAGCTTATGAACTCAAAAACGTAAGCGTTACGATTTTTTTTGCGCGAATTTCGCCCCAAAAACCATCTTCCAGTGGGCGGATTTTGCTGGTTAACGAACTTGACCTTTCAAATTGGACGACGGATTTTTGTACCAAATTTCATCAAAATCGGACCTTTCGTCTTATACCTAGAGAGCGAACAGACAAATATATATATATATATATATATATATATATATATATATATATATATATATATATATATATATATATATATAGATAAATACATACATATATATATATATATATATATATATATATATATATATATATATATATTAATTTGAACCACCATCATTTTCGGTCTCTAGGGGTTCTGAAACGCAAAATTTTCTAGTCGGCACTTCCGAATTGTTTCATTGTATCAACCTTATAAGCGGGGTTCCTTCCTATGGGGGAGGAACATGCACTGGTAAAAATATGCGGACAGGGTAGCTAAGCACCGCTTTTTTCTTGTACACCATAACTGAGTTTCATTACAGATATCTTCACAGTCTAAATGCACCAAGTTCATGGTACATTTTTGCAAAAATGAAAATTCGTTTAAAAGCTACATATTCTTATGAGTTTCCTGGTTAATACCAATTTTTCAGGAATAAATTAAGTGGTATAAAATATTGTTTTACGCTTCACTAAAAACTTTGGGATTTTTACTCGGTGAGAGAACTATCAACAATAAGGTGTTTTGTGAACCTACCTATTAATAAAACGGAAAAGCAATATTACAGCAGTATTCTACAACTAATTAGGTATAAAAAAATGAACAAGCGCGATTGTCCACCGTTGGTTTTGGGTTTTTTTTTTCTTCTCGGCACCACTGTGCGACGTGGTTGGAGAAGGATCTGAAGGAAATGGGCACTTGTCGTTGGAGGCGTTTTGCGACAGATAGAGCTGCATTGGATGAGCTGTTGGCTGAGGCCTTGGTCCTTCACGGACTCTATTGCCAGTAATAAGCAAGTCCACTCAGCCACATGTAACTGTTATACATAATGCCATGTTTACACGGCCCTATGTCAGGGGTCTATACGGATAGTGGAAATCTGGCACCGATGGTAGCGATTTAGAGATGTGCTACTGTTACGTCAGCTGAAGCTCCTTAATGAAGTAGAGCTTCAGGAGGCTATTGGGATAATCACAGGACAGTGCAAACTGAACAAGCACCTTCATAGGATGAAGCTAGTCAACTCCCTCATCTGCAGATGGTGTGGAGCAGAAGAAGAGACGCCGATACACATCATGCGTGATTGTGAACGGCTAGATCATATACGCTTCAGGTACTATGGTGACACAAAGGATACCAACCTTGACCGTGTAACCTTTCCGTGTCACTGAACTACAAATTACGTGCAAAATAAACCCCTAAAGTTATAACGTCTCAATGCGGGACACCCTGTATACATGTATATATCGGAAAGCTATTGTATATATATATATATATATATATATATATATATATATATATATATATATATATTCTCCACTTGTTCTTTTTAGCGCGGTTACTCCCTATCTCCATAGGGAGAACCCGCTCATGAGGTTGACCTCATAATGCGATCCGGACGTGCCGACCAGAAACTTTCTCGTTTCAGACCCCATAGATCACGAAAATATAGGTGGTTCAAATTTGTATATATATATATATATATATATATATATATATATATATATATATATATATATTTATACATATGCTTGTCTGTTCGCGCTCCTGACGGCTCAAAAATGGTCCGATTTTGATGAAATTTGGTACAAAAATCTGTCTTCTAATTTGAAAGGTCAAGTTCGTTAACCAGCAGAATCCGCCCACTGGAAGATAGTTTTTGGGGCGAAATTCGCGCAAAAAAAATCGTAACGCTTACGTTTTTGAGTTCATATGCTTGCAGGTACTTGTTTTATATGTTTCTTAACATAGGAAAACGAATGAAACCATTTTCAAGGCGATATCTCTAACCGTTCCTGAGAAAAGTGGAATCAATGTTTTTGTAAGTCATTATTTTTTATAGGGTACTTAGAATCGCGGGATTCAATTGAAATATTTTCTACATCTTGGAAATTAATCCCAACTCATATGTTTAAATGTTGGTTATATTTGGAGTTAAGGAAGTACGCGAAAAAAAAAATTTATTAATAGACATGAAAAGTTTTCGGATCTTCATACATTTTTCGTAAATATCTCGAGAACGGTTGGGAAATCGTGGTAAGTGGAAGGTGACCATTCGAATGCTTACTAAATTCTCTACAAAAAGGTTCTGAAGCAATATTCGATGGGGCAACGTCAATCAGAGATATAAGCGCTTAAAACTAAAAAAGTGTTTGTTTTGTTGTTTTGAAAGGGGTTTTCTCTTTGTTTATCTCACTTTTTAATTGGTTGTTTCATGTTTTAAATTGTATTTATCAGTAAAATTAGTATAGTAGTAAAATAAGCTAAGAAACGGTGAAAGGCATTGGTAATAATAAGTTTGGTGTGGCTGTGGTAATCAAGATGGCTGTGGCTAATCATGATGACGTATTTGTTTTGAATTCTCCTGTCTATATAACCTTCCGCATAGCCTCTAACTAAAGGTATCGTTATTTCGACAGAATGGAATTTTATTCGCCATGAAGCACATATTTACAGTTGATGATAACAGTAAAACGAATTTGCTAGTAAAACAAGATACTTAAAGTGACAACGAATTTTTGGTTGTTTAGAATAGAGCCTTCTCAGCGGTAGTCGAAGAGTAAGTACGTTTTCAGTACATAATTATATTGCCTTACACAGATTAAGAATTATCCGTTTCTGTGTAAGTTGGCTACTGTCAGTTTCCTGTGATTTGTGATGCTAATCTATTCCATTTCTTCGAGATGTACGTAACCGCGCTAAGATGACGCAGTTCCTGCGAGTCGGACTTTTTCTTTATTTGGCAGAGGGTCGATGAAGCAGAACACCATTTGTTTTTGTTCAACTATTTTATTTCATCTATTTTGCCCGACATGTTTCGTGCCTTAATTCACACCTCTTCAGGGGCTTTCCTATGAAAAAAATATTTTTTCGCAAATCCCAAATTCAAATTTTGTACAATAATAAACATTTATCATTTCTCTAAATTAATTTACTGTTAAACAAATATTTTATTAAAAATTCCTATCCTACCATATCGGGAAGTCCTCTCGTCATGTGTATTGGCTTGAGTCAGGCGTAATACTGATAATTCATCTGAGGTAATGAATATGGCTATATCCTATCGATTCTTTGACTCTTTTAATTGTATCGATTATCAGTAAAATAGTTCATAGGGTTTAATTTATAATACTACGGAAAATTTGATGGACATTTTTCAAATCGTTTTTTTTATTTATTGCTATTTTTGATTACTATATAGTTTTTCTCATATATTTTAGTGAACGGCTCACTCAATTAATAAGTTTTTCTCAAGTAAGAAACCTAGTTGATAACGGACTGCTTTTTCTTTCTTCCTCGTTAGTTGGGCTGACCGTGGCACGGTTCGTATCGGGTCCGTATATAACTCAAAAAGAAAGTTTCTGAGTGCATTTACGGCTGGAAAATTTGCAAGGACTGTCTTTAATAGTTGTTTAATATTGTGGAAGAGTGAGAAAGCAGAAACATTCACGTGGGAGTCTCGTTGATCGATGGAAAGATCTATAACTCCGAGTTTAAGGTAGGACAAGGTGGCCATATTAAGTTATTACGCATGCGCCTATCCCCACTTATTACTGATTATTAGAGCCCGGAAGATAGGCATTTATTTTTGGTTAAAATAGGCAGGCAAAAAGACACTTGAAATACTGAAAATAGGCAGTATTGTAATTAAAATAGGCATTTATTAGGAGTGAAGGCAAAGAGGAATCTCACTCATTATTAATGAAAATATGTATTTTAAATACTCATTCATTTCTTTATTATCAACGAGCCGTTACCCGGCGTGCCATGCTACACCTACTTTCTGCATATAGAAAAGCTTAAATAAATTAGAAACCAAATAAGTATTATTAAAACCTAATAACACGAATCTGTAACTGTTATAAACCCGTGGCCTCCCAACTGTGAGTCCTAGACGACTTTGACCTAACCTATAACACCCCCCGTATCAAGACATACATGTATACCAAGTTTCGTAAAAATTGGTCTAACGGTGTGGATTTGTGTAAGGGACAAACATACGGACAGACAGCTGGTAGATTTTTTTGACCTAGCCTAGGAGATTTCTCGTATCAAGACCTACCATTATTCCAAGTTTGGTCAAAATCGGTCAAACGGTGTAGAGTTGTATAAGGAACAAACAAACAGATAAACAGAAAAACAGACAGACACGTGATTTTTATATATATAGATTTATCACAGAATTAGTGTACTTACTCTTACTTTCCCTTGTTACAAGCAACAACAAGATGCTTTTTCAAAGTATCAACTCTCATAGACCTTCTAAGAAAAAATGTTTTTCATTATGGAAAAACTTCCTCTGCATTATCTTATCATTTCTAAATCCGGAATACCAGGTAATTACACCATTGTCACAGCAAAAGGGGTGTGAGGAAGGAGACGTACTTCACTCATCCTCTCTCTTTCCTGCTATTCATTATGCCTGTGCATGCTTCCTTCTACCAAGGAAGGCTCTGTTATTTACAGAGGGTCAATCCACGGGTTGGGAAAATAAGCTTTCGAATTGATATTTGTGACGGCAAAATGTAATTTAATTTGTAAAACATTTTTTGTTTTCGACGAACTGAAATTCGAAATTCGTTATGTGCTTTTTAAAATGTTTAAATCGCAGGAAAAAAATTGCATAACGAGCAAAAAAGGCAAAAAAAAAAGGCTTTAAATCTTAAAATAGCCAAAATAGGCAAAAAAGGCAAAATAAAAATTGTCTCCCTAAATGCACGGAAACATATTTATTTCTATCTGATTCTTCAATATATACATTCAGATATAAAAGGCATTTTGCCTAACTTCCGGGCTCTACTCATTATGATAACCGCAGCCTCTATAGCCAGTATACTTATATCTATTGAACAGGTGTATGTCAACTTGTTTTAACGCAAACATTGACGTCAATATTTACGCACCAATGAGACAAATTATGTCTACCCAATAAATAACATCTGTCCACTTTTAAAATATACCTCAAACTCTTATGAAATGACAGGCTCAGTATCGTTGCAGTTAATGATGGATCTCTTAATGGAGATAAAAAATTAAATTAAAAAAGGCAACGAATATGTTCAAGCATTGAGAGTCATGATGGAACAATTTAAAAATGAATTAGACATCATAAAATCCAGGCTCGAGTCTTTAGAAAATGCTCGCCAACAATTCGAAACTTATACTACAGAAAAAATAAATGAAATTGCTAACAAATATTCAGTTGTAGATAATAGATTTGATAGGAGAAAAAATGTTCTAATTTTTAATATGACTGAGTCTGAAAACGAAATCCCGGAAAATCTTGAGGAAAACATTATATCCTTCTTCTCAAAGGAGCTTCATGTTAATATTAGTCTGATTGAAATAGAGTACATGAAACGAATAGGAAGAAAAAACATCAGAAATCGTCCAATTCTCATATAATTTCTCACTATGCGCAGAAAACTCCAAATCTTAAGAGCTTCACGTAATATTTCTGACTCCTGTGTTCGCATTTACTGGGATTACAGCCCCGAGGAGAGGGAGACGAGGAAACAAATATGGCCTTACATAAAATCAGCTAGAGATAAAGGCCTCATTGCTAAATATAACGGGACGAAAGCAGTTATAAATGGAATTCAATATTCCCTCGATGAGCTGCGAAGTGGGAGATTCGAAAGCCAGGAAGTTGCTTCTGTGGGTCCTGCACAAAATGGAGAATCTTCACCAAGACTTGCTGGATCTAGTTCAGAGTCCTCAGAAGAAGAGAAGGGCCACATCACGAGTATCTATGAAAGATTTCTTATCGAGAAAGGCCGATTCATCCGGGCAACTGAACATAGCATAACTGGGAATAAAGTTGAATGTAAGACTCTCTGCATTAGATCTAGATGTCTCAAGATAAAGGAAATCCCACTGCAGGAGCCTCCATAACATATCTACTTATGGGGATTCCTCGGACCTGGACCTTCTCTGCTGCTAGGAAATCCCACTGCAGGAGCCTCCATAACCTATCTACTTATGGCGCTATCTCGGACCTGGATCTTCTCTCCTGCTAGGAATCACACTTCAGGAGCCTCCATAACCTACCTACTTATGGCGCTTCTCGGACCTGGACCTTCTCTGCTGCTAGGAAATCCCACTGCAGGAGCCTCCATAACCTATCTATTATGGCGCTATCTCGGACCTGGACCTTCTCTCCTGCTAGGAATCACACTGCAGGAGCCTCCATAACCTACCTACTTATGGCGCTATCTCGGATCTGGACCTCCTCTCCTGCTAGGAATCACACTGCAGGAGCCTCCATAACCTACCTACTTATGGCGCTATCTCGGACCTGGACCTTCTCTCCTGCTAGGAAGCACACTGCAGGAGCCTCCATAACCTACCTACTTATGGCGCTATCTCGGACCTCGACCTTCTCTCCGGCTAGGAATCACACTGCAGGAGCCTCCATAACCTATCTACTTATGGCTCTATCTCGGATCTGGACCTCCTCTCCTGCTAGGAATCACACTGCAGGAGCCTCCATAACCTACCTACTTATGGCGCTATCTCGGACCTGGACCTTCTCTCCGGCTAGGAATCACACTGCAGGAGCCTCCATAACCTACCTACTTATGGCGCTATCTCGGATCTGGACCTCCTCTCCTGCTAGGAATCACACTGCAGGAGCCTCCATAACCTACCTACTTATGGCGCTATCTCGGACCTGGACCTCCTCTCCTGCTAGGAATCACACTGCAGGAGCCTCCATAACCTACCTACTTATGGCGCTATCTCGGACCTGGACCTTCTCTCCTGCTAGGAAGCACACTGCAGGAGCCTCCATAACCTACCTACTTATGGCGCTATCTCGGACCTTGACCTTCTCTCCGGCTAGGAATCACACTGCAGGAGCCTCCATAACCTATCTACTTATGGCGATTCCTCGGACCTGGACCTTCTCTGCTGCTAGGAAACTCATCATACCGTCATAGAACCAGCCTCTCTACTGACATCTATAGAAGGCTTCACCTCTATATCCCTTTCTCCAGTTAAAGTAAGGAAGTTCGGTCGTGCAAGTGGTGCCATTCTCTTGCTAATAAGAAATGATAAGTTTAATGTGCCTGTTGTGGAAAGGTGCTGTTTTTTCCTTATATTCCTCTTATGATAACATGTGGTTTGCCTTATTTCATTTTTCTTTATTTTGATATTCATATAAATGTTTTGCTTGCATTACTTTATCTTTATATTTTTTGTACTGTCCCTTACATGGCATGTATTTGTTTTTACTATTTAGTTTGTAATACCATTTAGACCTATTTATGTCTCACGTTATCTAGCATGTACATAAATTGTTAACTAGTTGTTTTATTAACTATTATTTTCATATTACTATTTTAGGTAAAATCTATATACTGACGTATTTAGTTTCTTCTATTACTTTATGGCTGGACATTTTGATATGTAAGGAAGTGTTATGTAAAAAATTCAAAATATGTGCACACACTCCATTGTAGAGGGCATTGCCCTATAACAAAGAACCAATAAGTAAAAAAAATAATAAATATATTTTAATGAACGGCTCACTCAATTAATAAGTTTTTCTCGAATAAGAACCCTAGATGATAACGGACTTCTTTTTCTTTCTTCCTCGTTAGTTGGGCTTGATATCTTCCTTGCTTCGTTACAATGAAGTATAGGTAACGACCGGAAAGGGAAAATTATTAATTCTGCCTTGGAGTAAACCCACATTCCTAATGAACGGAGTAAACCCACATTCCTAATGAACGGAGTAAACCCACATTCCTAATGAACGGAATAAACCCACATTCCTAATGAACGGAGTAAATTTATTTATGCGAGGAATATTTCTGTTTGGTGAATGCCGAATATCATTGCAATTATTTTCAGTTGATTTCTTTATTGGTTAGTAGCTGTTACCCCGCGTGCCATGCTACACCTACTTTCTGCATCTCGAAGAGCAAAAATAAATTCCAAACCAAATACGTAATATTAAAATCTAATAACGCAAATCAATTTGGGTTCATTGTTTCGAATCCGTGACCGAACTGTGAGTTCTAGACGATTTTAACCTAGACTATGACTCTTCCCGAATTTAGACATACATAGAAGTTTGGTCAAAATCGGTCAAGCGGTGTAGATTTGTATAAGGAACAAATATACAGACAGACAGCTGGTAGACGTTTTTGACTTAGCCTAAGGCAAAGTTCAGATTAAGATCTATCTGTCTGCCAAGTTTGGTCAAAATCGGTCAAACGGTGTGGATTTTTATATGGAACAAACATACAGACACGTGGTTTTTAAAATATAGATTACATCCTGCATGTAAATACATGATGAACGTTATGAGGTCTCCCAACTTCATCCTCGATTAACGTCAGAACGAAGCTCAGACGAAGTTGAAGGGGGCCTACCCAAGCTCTGACTGGAGTGGAAGAGAGATCTGGATGAGAAAGTCATTGCTAACACTTCACTTGGTCTCTGCAGCAGACCTCTGGGCCACTGACTTTTGAGTCGCCTCGGTGGAGAGAGTAGATGGAAGACGCTCGAAAGGGATGCGACTTTTGATGAGTGGAAAAGTTGGGGTAGTATTATACTAATAGGTGTATATTAGTAATTTTTCACCAGAGTAAACCATCTTTATGATTTTTATGGATAATGAACTCGTCTATTCGTTTGTGCTGAAAGCCCCGATTTTAATGAGCAAATACTTCCTCTAAAAGAAAATAGTCGGAGAGCCGGTAACTGCACGTTTCATGAAGTGTTTCATGCACCTTGAAATTTTGATATAATGTACCTCTTGGGTAGATAAGAAGGTATATATGTGCTGGCTAGACTTACCGTGGAACAACAGGTACTGGGCATAGGGGAAAGGAGCAAAAAAATATTGCCCAAAAATATTGTTTTATTCAGACACATTTCATTATGTGTATTTTAAGTGTGTATATATTTATATAATATATAA
Organism: Gonocerus acuteangulatus; assembly: GCA_946811695.1. Taxonomy (NCBI): domain Eukaryota; kingdom Metazoa; phylum Arthropoda; class Insecta; order Hemiptera; family Coreidae; genus Gonocerus; species Gonocerus acuteangulatus. The sequence continues at coordinate 19,211,406 of OX328130.1, forward strand.
TTTATTGCTTTCGTCTATAAAGAGATTCAAATATTACTAAGTATTCTAAGGCATTTGAGATGACGATTTTTTGGAACACAGTCACCAGAAGCGAAATATTTTTCTTCTTTATATTGCTCATTTTTAATTAAAAAACATGGTCACTATGGAAATCACTCAATTCGTAAGTGAATTCGCATAAATAAGATCATCGCACAGAGGTTGTGCACCTCTCTGATCGGAAAACTTTTATTGCCAGGAACGGATTGTGCACCATGTGTGCAATGTGAGGTAAAATGAAAATACATCATTATAAATGTTTTAATGATATTTCGACGACTAGTTTATTCAAAATAACTGATAATTGCACATTACTGTTAATGCAAAAACGGTGTGCAGACCGTCTTACAGCATGGGAAATCAATTGCATACACGGTCTGCAATCGGTCTCAAAGGGGTTAAGCGACAAATTGTTCACAACAAAAAACTTAAAATATAGCTTCTCTGAAACCATTGTAATTTGACAGGGGTTTCCCTTGGCGTTGCAGGTTATAGCTTTATAACAAAATTTATCTTAAGATAAATATTTAAAGTTAAACCGTTAAATTGGATCCGTAAAAGTTTTGGTGGTTAGAATTACTCAGCAAATTACAAGGGACGAAGCGGCTTCCTTCCTCCAAAATATATTTCCTTACAAAATTTAATGCCTCTTAGTAAGGAGACATCTCATATTTTAAATGTGCAATCAAAATTATTTACTATAATTTTTCTTTTGAATACAATTTATAAAGGCAATTAATACAATATAAACCTACATCTATTTAGAGAAGAATAAAGGAATAATTTAGGAAATAATTTCGGGTGGGGGGGGCTGGGAACATTGGGGGGTATGGAATACTAAAAACCTAGAACATGGAATAGTTAGCCAACTAAAACGCTATTACACCCCTAAAAAGGTTTTTTCTGAACTAAGTGATGTTATTTAATTTATTTTTAAGGTTTTTTGCGACTCATTTTTATCGATTAAATTAAAATTTCGGGGTAGGGGCTGCAGCCCGCCTTACAAACACCCCCCATGTATATAGGTATGTAAATCTCCAATACTACTAGAATGTAGTCAGTGTTGGGCAAAACTAACGTTAGTTTACTAAACTAACGTTAGTTTTCTCTAACTAAAACTAAACTAATGTTGTAGTTTTAGTTTTAGATTTGTATAATTATTAATCATGTGGACTCCGTTTTTAGTATGGTAATTAGTTTAGTTTAGTAATAGAAACCTAAATTTGTGATTTTAGTTTAGTTTTAGTTTTTAGTTTACTAATTTAGTTTATCAAAGAACATATGTTTGCAAATTACGAAAAAAAGCCACAATTTCTAATTCTTAAACAAGTTCTGTTAGTTTTAATAATTTATTTAAATATCGAAATAACATATGATTTATATTAATTCATGTTATTTTAGTAAAACTAAACTAAACTAAAGCTTTAATTTAGTTTTTAGTCAATTCACAAAGATTTAGTTTTAGTTTTAGTTTAGTTAAAATCCATTAATTAGTATAATTTTAGTTTTAGTTTTATTTTAGGTTGCAATATTTAGTTTAGTTTATTCCAAAAAGTGAATTTAGTTTTAGTTTTTAGTTTTTCCCAACATTGAATGTAGTTCGTGCATGAAATTAATATACAGGCTGTAACATAAGTAGTGACGAATACCTAAGGACGTGATAGTAGGAACCAAAAGAAGCACAAATGGTCCTTTGGGCTAAGGGTCGATTCCCAACAGGGAGGGAGGAAACGTTTTTTTTTTTTTTACGTTTGTCGTTGAATAGAAAGCTACAACTAAATAACTGTTTAAGATATGTAATTCCCGATTGCAGCATCGTAAACAAGACAAAATTTATTTGAAAACAAGCAGATTTTGTGAATTATAAAACCAGTGAAAGGGGACTAAAACGCAGTTTAACATTAATGAGGTAGAGCAGCAGCAGATTCTGTGCTAGTGCGGGCGAGAAAATGTCTTTCCTCCAAAAAAAGAAGGTTGTACATTTAAACTGCGTTTTAGCCCCCTTTCAATGGTTTTATAATTGACAAAATCAACTTGTTCTTCGAGTAAATGTTGTCTAGTTCACGACGCTGCATTTGGGAATTACATATCATAAACAGTTATTTAGTTATTGCTTTCTATTTAACAAAAAACGTCGTTAACCTAAAAAAAAAAACACAACATTTAAATGTTCTGCCTCCCTGTTGGGAATTGACCCTTAGCCCAAAGGACCATTTGTGTTCCATTTGGTGTCTACTATCACCTCCTTAAGTATTCGTCACCACATGCGTTACATCCTGTAAATATCCTCGTGGAATTAAATCTATACAAGTCTTTCAGCACAATTATTGATATCATTGTTGACGTATGGACCGTGAAGGACTACCCAAAGGACAACACTGACTAACAGACGGTTCATTTTCGTTACGCCCCTTTTTTCGTTCTTTCTAAATTAGCTCTTTACTATAATTCGCAAAATATCTACCGCAATATCCCCGCCATTGAGGGAATTCCCCTTTGAGCACGGACAGAGTTTAAACCCACTCAGACTTTGTGTACCTTAGCTAAGCTAACAGTGAACGAGGTTTAGAAATCTCCGCTGGTCATCGCTAGTTTAATATAACCGGACTTCTCTCGAGGATTTCATCACGAGCATTCAGCTGAAGTCTTTCACGCTCCTCTTTAATTTTTTAGTACTTTCCCCCGACGGAAAGTAGGTATTGAGGTTGCACTGATGACGGAATTTTTAAAACATTTCTTCAAATCATTATCGATCCTACCTTCTATTCCTTAGACATTGACAAGGCCCTCAACTCGAATTACAGCCCTCTTTACAGAACTATTTGTAGTTTCAATAGCCCTCAGCCTCAGCACTATTTAACTTACCATACAAATATATATAAAGTAAAACTTGTTAGCCAACTAAGAATTTCGGGTAATGAAAATGTAAAACTTTTCCCTAAGAACATTGTGGTCCATATAAAAACAGGAGAAATATGTAGATGGTGTCATCAAATCATAAATAACAGCTTAAACCACTTATTATTGTACTGCCCTGCGTTGAGTTCATATAGAACAACATATTTGAGGAAATATATAACACAAAACAGGGATTACATATCATTTTTTGAATACTTGTCTGTAATAACTTTTGCTTTTTCTGTGATTCAGGAGGATTATCGTTTTGATCTCGTTTGCGCTTGTTTTTATTTTCAGTATTTTTATTAAGCAAATCTGAAACTAATTTAATTTTTTTAGGTGGCTTTGATGCTATGATAGTATCAGAATTTTTTCTTTTCCTTCTGCATTCTATGTCATTAAAAAAATCGTCAGATATGCTAAAAATTTCAGGTTTAAATTAATATTTGTCTTGCTTATTCGGAAGTTCAGTTGGTCTTTTTGTGTACAATATACGTTGCTCTGCCCTTTTTATTTGCTGCTCTATTAATGCTCTAGGATAGTTGTTTTCTTTAAACATTTTTCGCAATTTATTTTTTATTTCGCAAAAATACTTAGAGGAAGTTCTATGCAGAGCTGATAATGTCCGATTGTATAAAATATTCTTTTTAAAATTAAGCGGGTGATTGGAATAAAAATTAATCATTCTTGTTGAATGATACGTCTTTGGTTTCCATTTGTATTCAATAAAATTATCCTCATTTCTGATTAGTTCCATGTCTAAAAAGTTTAATCTTTTATCAGCTTCCAACTCTTTGGAAAATTGTATATTATTATATTTGTTGTTAAAAGTTTCTAAAAGTTTATCCACTTCCTCTTCCTTTACACATAAAATAAGATCGTCTACATATCTGTACAAAAATTGAATCTTAATTGGAACCTCCGAAATGATTTCATTAAGAATCCAATTCATCACTATTCCACTAACAGCAATTGAGAGCGGGTTTCCCATCTGAATTCCGTACAGTTGCTTATATATCTTTTTATTGAATTGAAAGTACCCGAATTTACAACATAAACTGATTCCTTCAATGAATAACTCTTTATTTTAATGTATGTAAATTTATTTAAGGAAAGGATAGATATACTATTGGTATACAAAAATTATAAGTTTGAGATTTACAAAAATTATTGTTGAATAGGAAAGCCCCTGAAGAGGTGCGAAAAGGCACGAAACATGTCGGGCGAAACATACAAAATAAAGTAGTTAAAGTGAAAAAAGTGTGTACTACTTTATTGACCCCCTGCCAGAAAAAGAAACAAGAAAAAGTGAAAAAATATATATCGGGTCATCATTCACCAGAATTAATATATATATATATATATATGCATATAGTTTATATGTGTTCTAGCACGCAGTCTTCGTCGTACTTCTGTAAATGTGTGCGTCCCCTTTCTTTATTCTTGTTTTTGTATTTAATTTGTTGCGATTTATCATTCTAAAATAAATTTTGATATATATAGTGAATTGAGCCAATTTTAATAAATTATGTTGAAATAAATATACACTTACCTGTTTGTTTGCCCAGGTGTAAGCGAACCACCTTATGACCCTGGCTTCGAGGTCCTTGGAAACCCTCCTGAAAGCCATGTACTGCTTCACGCCGTCCATCTTGTTCTGGAACTCTACCCTGGCAACGTTCATGTTGGAGATCATGCTCCCGATGTTGCCGACGATAGTTGCAAAGATCAGCACACCGGCAAGGAAATCGGCAACGACGAACAGGTACTCGATATCGTTTTCCGGCTGTGGAGTTTCACCTATGTACAGATTTTTGTAATTTACAATTAAAAGCCTGAAAAAGATAAGATAAAAATAACTCGTCCACGCACACAAACAAAAAAAAAAAAAATTCGAACCCTGAGAGAAGACCATGTTTACTATATGTTTTTTTTTCTTCTACGTTTTCAATAAAACCCTTCATAACGACCTCGACATCCCCTTTGTTCAAGAACTAGCAAAATCTCACCGAAGTTAAGCAACGTCGGGCGTGGTCAGTACCTGAATGGGTGACCGACCACGTGCTGTTGGCATTATAGAAGAGGGCGGCAACCTGTAGACAGCCCGGCGTTAATAGCCCTAATGTTGATACGCCGTTAAACACACACACACACACACACAAAAAAAAAAAAAAAAAAAAAAAAAAAAAAAAAAAAAAAAAAAAAAAAAAAAACTGGCAAAATCCCGATTCCTAGCCTTTCACTCTAAACTATCTTCCCATCCCAATCCCAGAGCTCAATCCCTCCCCAGTTAATCCCACCCCGAAAACCCTCCTAGGAAACTAAAGAGATCTTGGCTTCGTGATCAACTATCTAATTAAAGGACTTATAAAAGTATATGATTTGGGAATCCAAATCTCTGGGAACAGTAAAACCCCAGCATCTCTTGGTTTAAGCCTAACCCCCAAAAAACTCATAATATAAACTCATTCAGGATATTTCGCAATATAATCTTTTCATTCAAGTCTTTAACCAAAATAAACAACTATTTACTGTTTCCGGCCTTTCTAACAAAAATAGTGTTTTTTTTCCATTGAAGACACGTTACAGCCTTTTTAATGTATGACTTTTCTAAATATTTAGCTTATATTTCAGTATTTAATATTCTAAATTATTATTCTAAATTCGGGGGGATTAGGCTTAAATAAAGAGGCGCTGGAGTTTTTCTCACTACAGATTCAAAATCCCCGAAAACTAGTATTTCTAAAGTGACACAACTCAAAATAAAACTCAACTGAAAATCATGCGTCCTTTTGCCTATATAGGGGGAGTAGCATTAAGACAGGAAGAGTGGCACAAGTGCCCTCTGGTGTATAAGCTCTGAAGCTAGGTACATACAGTTTTGATGGTTGATAAAGAGATATTTAGCATGTCTAGCATACTCAGAACTGAAATATTATTGATTGAATTGATTTTTGAGTTGTGTCACTTTAGAAATACTATATAGTAGAGATGGTCTGCTCGCCGAGTCCGAACTTTTTTTTTTTAATGGTTTGTAATTAATAGATATACAAAATTATTTAAAACTATCTGTTTCCAGGCATGCCTTGCTACACCTACTTTCGACCTCTAGAAAATCAAAAATAAATTAGAAACCAAATAAGTAATATTAAAATCTAATAACGCAAATCTGTAATTGTTCGGGTTCACAGTTTCGAACCCTAAACTGTGAGTCTAGACGATTTTAACTTAGCCTATGACACTCCCCGGATCAAGACCTTCTTGTGTGCCAAGTTTCGTCAAAATCGTCCAAACGGTGTATATGTGCATAAGGAACAAGCATAAAGACAGTCAGCTGGTTGACTTTTTTGACCTAGCCTATGAAACTCCCCGTAACAAGACCTACCTGTCTGCCAAGTTTGGGAAAAATGGTCAAACGTTGAGGATTTGTATAAGGAAAAAACATACAGACAGACAGCTGGTAGACGTTTTTGACCTAGCTTGCGAGGCATCCCGGAAAAGTTTCTTGTCGGCAGTTCTGGTTGGCGTTATGAGGTCAACCTGTTAAGCGGGGTTTCTTCCTATGGAGGAAGGGAGGAATCGCTCTAAAAGCTAACACAAATATTTTACCTACTTTACTTTGAAAACTGTAAATTGTTTCAGCTAGTCTGATAAAATTTAAAACTTGCCATTAGGAACTTCAGTTACTTCCAATGTTTCGTATTTTACTAATATGTACTTGAAGAAAACGTAATAAAAAATATATTTTGGTTGAGATATCTTGGTGGAGTCGTTCACCATGTTCATCACTTAACATCACAGCAGTTAGAATGGAAGAAATCAACATGAGAATGAAGAAAATGATTTTGTATCGACACAAGTTCAACATAATTTTCATTTCTCTTTTCTCCTAAAAAAAACCCGTTAAATTCTAAAGTTCTTAAAGATTCCCATGCTTCTTTTTCAAAGCCTCCTTACCCGTTCATTAGAAATTATCATCATTAATGTGATAAATCTATGGAGCTCCCCGTATTATATTAAATATGGCACAAATGAACAATAATAGCTAACTATGAATTTGAACTTGTATATTTATCTTCATCGAGTGAAATACAATCAATATAGTTTATCTTCAGGGATTTGATGTAGACCACTGCTTTGGAAGAACTACAATTTCGAAATTATCAATGAATTGAAAGATTCAGGCATGAATGAACAAGGAACAGCTTTCCTTGTGAAGTTGAATAATGAATACTACTTTGCTACAAAGCCCTAAATATATTATTTAGGCTCAGCAAAAGGCTTAGGCCTCTAATTAAATCGGCTTACAGGCGAAGTGGCTAGCAAAGATATAATTCCGCTTCACAGGGCTGCATTCTTTATTTATAACTAGCTGTTACCCAGTATGCCATGCTACACATAATTTCTGTCTATGACTTATCAAGATCTGATTGATACCTAGTTGTCTATACCTAGTTACGAAAATCGGTCAAACGATGTAAATTTGTTTTAGTTCATAATGATACCCGGCAGGGGCCAGCACAACAGCACTTCATCTAACAGCCGACAGAGGCCAGTAGTTGTCGATTCAAAATGGCCGTGAGTTCAGTGTAGCCAATTTTTTTTTTACCAAATTTTGAAATTTGACTATTTTGACCTAGCCTAGGAGATTTCTCGTATCAAGACCTACCTTTGTGCCAAGTTTGGTCCATATCGGTCAAACGGTGTGGGAATATAAGGAACAAACAAAGAAACAGTCAGACAGACACGTGATTTTTATATATATAGATTCACAACTCACAGGTTTGAATGACATAACTATGAAGAAATTAATTAGACCTCGTTATTTATTAAATAAATAAATGCATAATTATAATAATTTATAAATAAATGCGGGAATTAATTAATAATAAATATGTAACAATTTTCCGATTTATTCTCGTATTTCTCAGGGTTTTTTTTATTAAATGGGACCACATATGTTTTTAAATTTCAATTTATTTGTTCTATATTTGTACATTATTTTGATAAATAGTTAGGATACGAAGACATTGAACAGCATCAGGATATACACCATATAACTTACTAAGATATGCAAAATGAAGTAAAAAAAAAAATGTTATAGAAAAGTAGCAGAGATCGTGGCACGTGACAATAGACAACAAACTAAGAAAAATTAAAGAAGTTCTCTTATGCCGCTTATAAAGCAATAACTAAATAACTGTTAAAGATAAGTAATTTCCAATTGCAGGATCGTAAACTAGACAAAATTTACTTGAAACAAAGTAGATTTTGTCAATTATAAAACCAGTGAAAGGGGACTAAAACGCAGTTCAACATTAATGAGGCAGGGGTGCTTGCAGCAGCCGATTCTCTGCTTGTACGGGCGAGAGAATGTATTACCTACAAAAAAAGAAGGTTGCAAAGGACCCCGCCCTTTCCTAATGGAAAATGGCTTTCGGTCAAATTGAACGAAACTATGCTCGTTGGTTAGAGAAAGTCTTTCTGAACAAAAGTCTCCATGGGCACAAAACCAAAAAGTTAAAACTTTTGGTACTTTAGGGTATCCGAAGTTTTTCCATTTTTAATTTTTGCAAAATCTCGAGATCTCTGGTTGAAAGGTTTCCCAAGCCTTTTGGCCAGAAAAAAAAAAAACGTATCAATTATTTTTCGAAGACCTTTCGAACGACACCACATTTGACACTCCTACCCCCCCCCCCCCCCCCCTCTACCCAAGGGGGTGGGGGGGAGCTTTTTTTGCAATTATCGTCTATCCATTATCATTTGAAGATATTTTCGAAGGCAATACACTGAAAACTTTCCTCACACCCTTACCCCACCCCCACCCCAACCCCAACCCCACCTCTAGCTCGTATGTTTAAAAAAAAAAGGCCATTTTTCGCAAAAAAAAAGTGTTCTGTTAGCAGACTTTAACATTAGTGGCCCTGAAAAGGGCCGCTTTTTGTCTCTTAGACTACTGTCAACTGTTTTGACTTTTCGTTTGCTATCGATCAGCTGCATCTAACGTATTATTCAGCAAGTAAGAAGTCGGATATTTGATGTTTTAATGATGACGAGCATTTCCCAAGGGGTGGGGGGGGCAAAAAAAACGGCCCCCGTGGGTGGAAGGGGGGGGGTAGGAGTGTCAAATGTGGTGTCGTTTGAAAGGTCTTCAAAAAATAATTGATAGGTATTTTTTTTTACTGGCCAAATGGCTTGGGAAACCTTTCAAACAGAGATCTCAAGATTTTGCAAAAATTAAAAATGGAAAACTTCGGATACCCAAAAGTACCAAAAGTTTTAACTTTCGGGTTTTGTGCCCATGGAGACTTTTGTTCAGAAAGACTTTCTCTATCCAACGAGCATAGTTTCGTTCAATTTGACCGAAAGCCATTTTCAATTAGGAAAGGGCGGGGTCCTTTAAACTGCGTTTTAGCCCCCTTTCAATGGTTTTATATTTGTCAACATCTACTTTTTCTTCAAGTAAACTTTGTCTAGTTTATGTTGCTACAATTGGAAATCACATATCTTAAACAGCTATTTATTTATTGCTTTCTATTCAACGAAAAACGTGGGTAACCTAAAAAAACACAAAATTAAATTTCCTCCCTCCCTGTTGGGAATTTACCCTTAGCCCAAAGAACTATTTTTGTTGCATTTGGTGCCTACTATCACCTTTTTACATTAGGTATTCGTTGCATTTGCATCATCGTTTAATTATATGGGATCAGGCTAAGATGACGGAGTTTCTTCGGGACAGACTTTTTATTCAACAGATAAACTTATAAAGCAAGACATCAATTAAAAATAAAACCATAGATATTGTGATCAATATAAAAAGGTTTTTACAATCCCAATTTAAGGCAATTTATTATTGAGGGAAAACAATATTTACGACCCCCTTAATGAGGGGCATAACTCATCGCCCAACCGTTAAAAAAAATCCTATTAGCAATCTTTTCTTTCTTGGATTCCATATCCATCAACATTAAACTACCAATTTCTCTTTTCACTTTCAATTGACGGCGGCTCCCAAATTTCTTTAATATTTTTTTGCATTGAAACTATTTTTATTTTTCTACGGTCTTGTAGTTATTTTCCTGTTTTATACATCTGCTCCACAACAATAGCGATTCGCAATTAACGAAGGCTGTGGGATATTTAAGTTGATTAGACCTTCAAATTTTTTATTTTTATTGACTTCCGTCACGAAAGAGCAGCTTAATTAACAACATTATACAGCTACTTTAGCAGCTACGTTAAATTAAACCACATTGTTTAGCATATTAAAAACTGTATAATTATTATTTATTATAATTATGATTGTATTAAACCAAATTTGTATTAAAACTGATTCATGAATAAATTAGGCTGTAAGTTTTAGTTTATTGAGTTTTTTAGCTTCTGAAGATGCACCTGAGCTGTGAAACATGTAGAGCAAGAAGAAATAAAATGAATTGACTTTATTAATTCTGTTTTATTGACCTTCCTCCTGAAAAATATAGGATTGAAGAAGATTGGGTCACTGTAAAATATACGTTTTAATAAAGTTATGACTATCGAGATATTCATGAGTAAATATGGGGCTTGTGATTTTAGAATGGGAAAGGTGGATCAACTGGCGGTAATTTGTGATTCTATAGTAAACATAGGTTAAAATTAAAGTGAATAACTCAACTTAATTTTCATTTGCTTAAAAACACCCTTAGGCATAATTCATTAAACTCAATTTTTTGGCTTAATCTGTTACAGCGATTTGCTATATTCGTCTTATATCTAGATAATCCCTGCACAGTGGGGCAAATGGCCGATTTTGGAGAGCAGATGTTTCAACATTTTTGCAATTTGATCAGCAGAAATCACCTCCCTCTTCATCCACAGTCAATTTGTTAAAAACAAATATTTCAAAACGCCTGCGTTTTTGTCTGACAAATTAAGTTTTGTCCGCCAAACGTCAAACAGCTCTTTTCGAGAAATCATGCATGTATCTAAAAATTGATGTTGTTTAAAAAGTTGGATAAGCATGGTGACAAAATAATTATGCATCAACTGTCATAATTCCACAGAACATGTTTTGTTTGAATTAGTACTTAATCTTGCCTCATCTTGCAAATTATGTACACTTCTACACTTTCAAATTTGTCGCGTGCAAGGCATGTACTATTTTCCTATCTTTAAATTACTTAATTAGTAAAAATAATACAAACACTTACTATTTAAATCGATGCTCATACTTACTGTAGATTACCTTGTATCCCTTCAATATCGCACAAACAACTGTTTACAAACTTATTAATAAACTAGACTTATTTGTTGCGAGAAATGTGGACTCTGACCTCTCTGCTTGTCAACAGTGAGCGTACAGTTTTTGAACCCCAAGACACTTGTGTTCACATTGCTAATATTATTCATTTCTAAATGTGACATTTATTTTTTGACTATTGCTCTCCTAAATCGGTCATTTGCCCCACTGTGCGCTGTTCCTAAGTCTTCGCTCTAAAGAGCACGTCTCCTACAAAGTTTGTCCAACCCATTTTCTAGAGTTTGCTCTTATACTCCATGAAAGTGGGAAGAATATAGACTCTCTGTAGAGGGACCCGGCCATTTCTCGCTCTCTATATTTTCTCACTAACTGTCCTTTTACAAATGGATCCGTCCAGTTCTCGAAACTGTACATTAGGTTCACCAAGAGAAAACATACGCTTTCGGTTTACTGTTTACACTCGGGTATGTGGTCGAACAATACCGACTAGATTTTTATTAATTTTGTACAACATCGATAGAAGTGTATTTGGCAAATATGAAAAACTAGCTGAATACCCGTGCTTCATCACAGCAGATAGGTAGTTACCTTATTGCGTTAGATCATCAAAATTAACGCTACAATATAATAATTGTGTGCAGTTTATTAAAGCACGGTACCCCTCATACTATATGTTATACATAAATTGATAATTAATCAAAGTATAATGTTTCTTGACACTAGGGCGCTCCGCAGCGTTAGCTATAGGTTACCAGTAACAGGAGTTTTAGCAGTACATATTAAAATTCGTTGTCAATAATAAATGGACGTTAAAATTTCCAAGATGTCTTTTGGAAACGCCCATTATATTTGGAAGCATTACCAAGAAGTGTTCTGACTGGGGATGCTGATGGATAATGAGGGTGTGCAAGGGTTCGGGATATTATTACCTCGGTTGTTTTTTTTTTTTTTTTTTTTTTTTTTATAGTGTTACAACCCAAAGGGGTCATCAAACACAGATATTTGTGGATAATTTGTTAGACATATTTAATTTTAAAGTAGCAGGGACCGAGATAACAGAAAGAGGAGCAGGCTGAATCCCCACGGCGGCACAAGGACTCTACTCTCATATACCATACCTCGGTTGTACCATCACCAGGTATAGTGTAAACTCTACGAGGGACAAAATCACATTTTATTTCTAGTAATTCAAGGTGGGCTATCATAGTTGAAATCAACCGAAAATGAAGATAATCTTATGGTTTTTCTTTAGAAAAAAGAAAAGGCATCGGGCCTATCCTGGCTAGAAAAGGGTGGTAACCTATAATTAACCCTTCCCAAAACCCTTCCTCCCAAGGTTGATCTCATAACGCAATCCGGAAGAACTAGAAAATTTGACTTTTCAGAACCCCTAAAGGTGTTAAATTTATTTATTTTTTATTATTGTAAATGCGAAGAATGTTCATACTTTTTTTATTAGTTTGTTACTTTAATTACAGTCTGTCCTCCGTAAAATCCTCAACGCTCCTTTCTACGTCTCAAACTTGACCATACACCGAGACACTGATAAACCCTTTGTCTATGATTTAGCCAAATCCGATTCCTGATTTTTTTCTCTAAACTCCCAGCCAACCCCAATCCTCTTGGCAGATCCCTCTCTTCCAATGTTATTCCTGATAATCCTCCTCGCCGCCTCCGCCGCCATTGGTTACAAGACACATTATCACAATAAATAGTATAAATATTGTAAATAGTGTATATAGTTCAACCATTTTTGCTTTAAAATAAGATAAGGCCAGTACTGTCATTGGGAGTAGCAGTAATGTCTGCCTTCTCCCCTCATCTTATCCAGTGTGTTGCCATTGTTTGAACAAATTTACTATTTACATATTCGTACAGATTGTAAATTATCAATAAAAGAGAAATTTGATTAAAAAAAATTACAGTTTGTTTAGTTGTAAATAGCTAAATTGTATATGTTAATTATAAATATGAATTATAACCTCCTGTAAAACTATATAAGTTTTAAAGGTCCATCACTATGTATAAAAAAAAAAAAAAAAATCAGTCCCGTAACAGGCCACGAGGGCCCTGAGGGGCAGATACTATAGGGGTATCTGATTCATGACCATACGGCAACAGTGATGATGACCATACTAGGGAGACAGTGTGGTCAGTACTATGCTCCGGCCGCCTGATTTTCCCCTTGGCTGCTTCGACTGCTAGAGTCATTAGCACCCAAGGTACCCATTATTAAATTAATTAAAGGCTGGGTTGGCCTAGGGGACGGTCAGGGTGGCCGAATTCAACCCATGAACGAAGACACTAGAAGAAAAAATCTTTAGTGCTTGCTCGGGATCAGTGCCCCCCCCATCACTATGTATGTAAAAGTATATTTACCGTCTGTTTGTGTAAAAATATCTAAATTATCTATGATCTATCAATGTAAAATATTATACCACTTGTAAAGCTCTTATCGCCAACACTTCGAAGTCTCAATCAATAAATAAAAGTCCGTCACGCAGGAGCTGTATAACTATGCACTTTCCTCAGAATTGGGTAGTGTCGAGTGCATTCCCGAATAATTTGCTTAAAATAACCTATATAGATAAATAAAATTAAAACATAAATAACACCTGTTTCAATTCAATTCAAACATAGTACAAAGTAAATCCCCCCTTCCGATAGACCGATTCAGTTCATTTTTACAACACTTCTTCCTTATTAGATACCCAGGACGTATACCGCGTTTCGTTACAATACAGCAGAAATTACTACCGGTATGAGGAAATGAGTAATTTCTGTCCGGAGTAAACCCTCCCTTCTAGTCATCCAATTCAGTTTTTTTTACAACACATTTTTCTCTTCAGTTGAACACAACATATACCGAGTTTCGTTGAAATATAACAAAAATTACAACTGGTATTGGCAAATAACTACTTTGGCTCCGGAGTAAACCCCCCCCCCCCCTCAGGATGGACCGATTTTGTTGTTTGGTTAACGAACTCGATCAATCGTTTGATGGGGGAATACTATATACCAAGATTCGTGGCGAAAAAACAAAAACTCTGGCCTGTATCGTGTTAACGGACACATATATAACTACATATATATATATATATATATATATATATATATATATATATATATATATAAATATATATATAAATTTTAACTGGGGTCATTTTCGGTGTCTACTAGGTAGGATCGATAAAGATTCGAAGAAATTTTTCAAAAATTCCGTCATGAGTGCAACCTCAATAGCTACTTTCCTTCGGAGGAAAGTGCTAAAAACAGAGTGTGGTGTTTAAATAATGTTAAATTACCTATGGTAGTTAGGGTGAGCGTAGACCAGTAAAAGCTGTATATGTACTGCCTGGATAGAGATGAATTCTTAGGTCCTGTGAGGTTGTATACCCAGTTGTCTGAGCCGAAACCAATGGCGTAGCTGATGGCGAAATAGAAGCAGGCGTTCCAATGGATGAGCACGATGATGGCGAAAACCACCTTGCATATCCTGAAGGAGTTGGGGTAACCTGTACGGGTTTCAGTTTTGTTGAAGAATTCCAGCATCCTTGGTACCCTGAAATGTTTATTTGATATTTAGCTGTGGAGGTGATTATTTCGCGTTCAAGTAAGTTGTGCTTTAGGTATTTTTTAAAGGCGTGTCAAACTTTGAAGCAATGTTGGGCAAAACTAAATATTAAAACTACATTCACTTTTTAGAATAAACTAAATTCAAATTAAAAATTTCAAGCTAAAAAAAACTAAAATTAAAATTAGATTAACTAAAACTAAATCATTGGGAACTGATTAAAAACTGAATTAAAACTTCAGTTTAGTTTATTTTTAGAACAAGAAAAAAAACGTGAAATAATGTAAATCATAGGTTATTTCGACAATTAAGTAAATTATTAAAAAAAATAGAACTTGTTTTCATTTTGTTTTAAATAGGCTGAAGTTGTAAGTTGTAACCTCATTTTTATTCCATATTATAGTTCATAAATAAAAAATCCTCATTAAAACAAAAATACATATATACCTTTTTTTACTTTTTTAAAGAATTAAAAACTAAAACTAAACTAAAATCATAAATTAAGGTCACTTTTGCTTATATTAAACTAATTATCTTATTAAAATCGGTTACTAAAACTAAAAACAACAATTTATTTGGAAAATACTCCAATTTTATGAAATGAAAATCATTTTTCTGAATTAACATGACTAATATTTTTACAAATCTAAAACTAAACTAAAACTAAAACTAATAATGTAAGGTGAGTTTATTTTTAGTTGGATTGAATCAACGTTAGTTTAGTAAACTAACGTTAGTTTTGCCCAAAACAGCTTTGAAGTAATAAACACCAATGCATTTATTACAGTATTTAACATATCCCTTTATAAATTACTAGTGAGTCTAGTAATTATTCCTGCTGCACTAGTCTCAGCTGTATAAGATGTATAGATGTATAAGATCACTTTATAGGTAAAAAAAAAAAAAAACATAAAAAAAGTGGAGGGGAGAGAAGATTTAGGGACCCTTATTTTCCTATCCCGATCAATTTTTCTGATACGAAGTCATTTTAGCTTTGAAGGTAAGAATTACTGAATAAGTCGAATAGTGTTTTTTTTTTTTTTTTAACATTGCCTTATTTATAAAATTCTGGCCAACACATACTTACCTTCTTATTTACCCAAGAGATGAATTACAGCACAAGTATATGATGCATAATACACTTCATGAAATGTGCTTTATCAGCTCTCCGACTATCAGAGACGGGTGTGATTACGGAAGGACACTAGCGATCCTACCCGCTTACAAGTGTACCTTCAGAAGGACATTAGCGATCCTACCCGCTTACGAGTGTACCTTCGGAAGGACACTAGCGATCCTACCCGCTTACGAGTGTACCTTCGGAAGGACACTAGCGATCCTACTCGCTTACGAGTGTACCTTCGGAAGGACACTAGCGATCCTACCCGCTTACGAGTGTACCTTCGGAAGGACACTAGCGATCCTACTCGCTTACGAGTGTACCTTCGGAAGGACATTAGCGATCCTACCCTCTTACGAGTGTACCTTCGGAAGGACACTAGCGATCCTACCCGCTTACGAGTGTACCTTCGGAAGGACACTAGCGATCCTACTCGCTTACGAGTGTACCTTCGGAAGGACATTAGCGATCCTACCCGCTTACGAGTGTACCTTCGGAAGGACACTAGCGATCCTACCCGCTTACGAGTGTTCCTTCAGAAGGACACTCCTCCATTACTTTTCCCTTTAGATTCAAAAGGCTCGTAAATGGAGGGGATTCTCTTTTACAGCTCCAGTTAAAGACAGTTGCCTTTTGTTGGGCTTTCCAACAGTGTTTTCCGTTTTCGGCTGACTGGAAGGTTTTTTATGATTTTTTATGTACAAAAAAAAATTTCTAAAAGAAAAATTCAAACAAAAAATGCACCCGATACTGAGGTATTCACAAACAATGACAGCCGCAGCGAAATTGTTAATAGATCCAGTTGTTCGGAAATCCGTATGCACTAATCAAAATAATGACAGATAATGAAGAAAACAGCGCATGGGGACGAAAAAAAATAGTGTGATTGGAAAGACATTTAATAAAATATCACCTGCTAGTTTGGAAGGAAGTATTATGAAAATAATATTATGTATTCTTTAATCTAAAATTGTTGTGTTATTAATTTTTTATTTTCTTCCTTTTTTATCAGCTTAGAACCACACTATAAAACTATGCACTTCAGGTTTATGGTTATATCGGGCCGAACCATTGATCGTTTTAGCAACATAAAATATTATAGTTTTTTATGGAGCCGTAATATTGCTCGTATTTTTTTATCAGCACCTGACAGCGGAGAAGGATTTAATTTTTCTTTTTTCAGGGAATTCAAATCTGAGTATATTTTATAATTTGTTGCACATTCTGACGCATTTTAATCTTCGACCTACTTACTTTCCGATAGTAGCCAGTAAATTAATGAACTTATTAAATACCTTTCATGAAGTGTTTTATGTTAGGGGAAAGGTGCGATCTTTTTGAAATATACAATTTTAATGTGGGTAATCAAGGAAGTGCATTTTGGATCATTTTGAGGTTTTAATCGAAAACTTATTTAGATTAAAATGGTGTTTGGGTGATGTTTGCATTGTATAGATCAATTATAATATTAGTGCCTCAGAATATTACTATTATCGCCGATGAGAAAATTCTTTAAGATCCAGCTATTAAAAAAAAAAAAAAAAAAAAAAAAAAACGTGATGTTACCTGAATAGCCTGTTGACCCTGACGATGACAGGACACGGGACTACCTTGACACAGGATCCAGGAGGCCACCACAAGTAGGCTATGTCTGACGGTACCATAGACACCGCGTCCCAGAACCATTTCCGAGACTCGAAGTAGTTAGCCCGGAGTTTTTTCAGGTCACAAACCATCATCCCCTGCTCTAGATAACCTGAAAATAGAAAACATTTATAAAACCGAAAACATATATAAAAAGTCCGTCACGCAGGAGCTGCTTAACTAAGCACTTTCCTCAGAATTTTTGTAGTGTAGACTAGACCTGGGCAATACTGGAATAATTTATTCCTTAAATAAATAAAATGGTTATTCCTGAAATAATTATTTCCGGAATAATGGAAATTCTTTAAATGTTATTTCATCGTTAAATAAAACAATCTTCATCAAATAACTAAATGTATTTATTCCTTGAATAATTATTTGAAAATTTGATCATTCTTTGAAATAAATCAACATATTTCTAAAAGCTTTATTTCTGAAATAACTATTTGATAAATGATATTTCAGTATTTTTTATTCATGAAATAAATTATTTCACTCAGATGCAAAATAATTATTCCCGAAATAACTTCATCATGAAATAATGTTTGTAATGGATGAGAATAATGCGAATGGTTAATACTACCATCAAAACACGAGTTAAGGAGATAATCCTTTTAACATTATTATTGGGGGCTCCCCCCGTGGTCTAGTGGTTAAAGCTTTAGATTCTCATGCAGGAGATGGTGGATTCGATTCCCGCCGGCAGGAATTTTCTCATCTAACGGTTCGTTGAGAAAATTCCTCGCTGCAGTTTGGATGTTGGCGATAATGGCCCTGATGTCGATGGGTCGTAGAAAAAAAACGGTGCTAACCTGTTTAATCAGTCTTCAATTTTTTTTATTTTTATTTCCGTAATAACATTTTAAAAAATTATAAAATACATTATTTTTGAAATAATCTGTTAAGGTTATTTCATGATTCATTCCGAAAATATTATTTGAAATAAATTATGCCCAGGTCTAGTGTAGACTATATTACTGAATAATTTGCTGTAAATAACCTATAGAAATAAAATAAAAACGTGAATAGTTCTGCTCATTTACATTTCTTTTGAGAACTGTTAAATTATTAATTTTGTAAATAATTTGTTTCCAGAGTTATGTTAATACACAATACTGTACAACTTACTAAATACAAAAAAACTTCATTTTCCGTCTTTTGATCTGACGCAGGAACAGGATACAGTCCCCCTTGTGGTCTATGGCTCCTCGCGGCGGCTTTGGCAACCTACGTCTGGCCGGCTAATTCTAATGAAACAGAGTTTAAAGTAAACCCTCCTTTCCAATTGACCGATTTACTTCATTTTTACAACACTTCTTTCTCATGAGGTACCCACGACGTAGCCGTTTCGTTACAATACAGCAAAAATGACGACCGCTATGAGTATATTAGTACTTTAGGTCCGGAGTAAACCCCCTCCTAATAAACCGATTTAGTTTATTTTTACAACATATATCTCTCTTTAGATCAACATAACGAATACAGAGTTTCGTTGAAATATAACAAAAACTACGGCTGGCATGATCAAATTAGTGCTTTGGGTCCGGGTAACCCCCCCCCTCCCGGTCGACCGATTTTGGTGGTTAACAAACTCGTTCAATCGTTTGCTAATTGAACGCTATATACCACGTTTTGTGAACAAAAAACAAAAACTCTGGCCGCTATCGTGTTAAAAGACATATATATATATATATATATATATATATATATATATATATATATATATATATATATAGAAATTTTAACGGGGGTCATTTTCGGTGTCTACTAGGTTGGATCGATGGAGATTTAAAGAAATTTTTCAAAAAATCCGTCATGAGTGCAACCTCAATAGCTACTTTCCTTCGGAGGAAAGTGCTAAAAGTCCGACACGCAGGATCTGCTTCATATTAACGCGGTTCCGTTCTATTTTTTTTTTTTTTTTTTTTTTTTTTTGAAGTGCATCTGCTACTGGGGCCATTAGGACTTCGGTTCCGTTCTTATCCCTAATGCCATTTGGAAAGGTTGAAATAGAAACAGTTATAATTTTGTTTAGGCCTTTCATGAAATAATTTATGAATCCAAATAGGTCACGGTTGTTCTGTCACATACCTGAAAGAAAAATGAATCCCTGGCCTTGTCAATGTTCGCACTAGAAACACGCTGCTTATTTTCTTACTTTACCATAATACTCATTTTACAGACAAATGAAATTTAAAACAAAAAAATCGATTAAAAAAGCGATTTAAACAAAGACAAAAACCAGTTCAAAAGAACAAAACAAACACATTTGAAGTTTTAAGCACTTATTTCTCCGATTGACATCGGCTAGTCGATATTTGCTTCAGAATCTTTTGTGTAGAGAATTTAGTAAGCTTTCGAATGGTCTCTATCCACTTACCACGATTTCCCAACAGTTTTCGAGATATTAGGGAAAATATGTGAAGTTCCCAAAACTTTTCATGTCTCTTAATAAAATATTTTATTCTAATCCTTCCTTACCTCCAACATAACTAAAATTTAAACATCTTTGTGTATATAAATGTGAAACATTCAGAAAATATTTTAACTAAATCCCAGGATTCTAAGTAACCAAACCAAAAACTTGATTCTGCAAATATTTTTCTACTTTTTTTGAAAACGGCTAAATCTATCGCTATAAATATGGTTTTATTCGTTTTCCTAGGCAAAGAAGCCTATAAAACGAGTACTTACAAGCATATGATGTAAGCGTAACGATTTTTATCATGCGAATTTCGCTCAAAAAGACATGTTCTGGTCGACGGATTCTACTGGTTAACGAACTTGACCTTTTAAATTAGACGAAAGATTTTCCTTAAAATCGGACCATTATTCACTGAGATAGAGCGCGAACAGACAAATATATATATTGACGGAAGGAGGAACCGTCCTAAAAAATCTTGCTTGCTCGGGATTGGTCCTCCAGCATATTAATCCAGTGTTCTACCACTGAGCTAACCTCCCCCCCCCCCCTTAGACAAATTAGGTTTGGGAAAATGTCACCTAAATCAGGCCAATTTTATGGACAGTAGAGTTTGAAACACAAATATATACGGTGAACCACCGGTTGTTTCGTCATGAAAGGTCAATATCAGGGTGTTTACTACTTTTGTAAAAGCCAATATCATGCCCATTAATAAGAAAATAATTTTACTTAATAAGAAAAATTCCTAACTTTAAGCTTAAATTAATGGTAAACTTACATGGATTAGCTTGATATCCATAATCTTATAATATTACCAACATTTAAAACAAAATAAAATGTGCATCATTTGCTTAAGAGGATAGTTACGAGTACATTAATTTTAAAAGTGAAGGAACGGAGATACTAAACATTTTAGAAGGACTTTGAAATTAGCAGCCTCAAAAATTTCTACAAATATTACTACCTAAAAATTTATGGTCTATGTACATAATTTAGTAAATTAAAGTGTACAAAATCGCAATATTTAAGTCTGCATGAAAAAAAAATGGATATTAAAAAAGAAAAAGAAAAAATAGTACTTACGTACCCACCAGGTTAGAGAGAAGTGGGTCTCGTTCTGTGATCTGGATCATGAAATGAGAACTCAATTAAAGTAGTCGCAATATGGCGATGGAAAGACCATTTATTAATATTATCAACGAGTTGGATTGACTAGATTTTCGATATAACCTGGAGCGAGCGTAGCGCGCGGAAACACATAGCAATTATGCCATTAACATTAGTGCTACTTGTTATTAACATCAACATTAGCACTTATGTTAATGGCATAATTGCTATGCATTTGCGCTCGCTCAAGGTTATATCGAAACTCTAGTCAATCCAACTCCTTGATAATATAGATCGCTGTTTTTTCGGTGGATATTAGGCCGATATGCTAGTTAAGAAAAGTTAGGGATGGTTAGTTTGGCAATCTTTCCGACTGTCAGAATGGCATCTTTTTCAGTCGTAGGTAAATCCTAAAGACTCATTTTCCTAGCCGAAACAAGAACAGCACAATGGACACAAATGGCACTAAGAACTCAAAGAAGAAACAATGAAAAGAACTTGTGTAAAAAAAAAAAAAACACAAATCTAAAAGTGAATCGCGTTGAAAACAGTAAGTGAACAAAACGGTTACTAGAAAGAACAGCCAATCGAATTGCCCATAGGAATAATCCAATAGAAATGCCTGCGTGATGATCCAGATCACTGAACTAGACCAACTTCTCAGTAACCTGGTGAAGCTAGTACTTAAGAATCGAAATAATATATGTAAATAAGGGATAATTAATGCGTAAACGCTATAACCAACCAATCTAACAGTGGAAGGAGGGGAGGCAGATAGAACTGCGCCGCTATGCAAAAAAAAAAAAAAAAAAAACAACAATTACGAATTCCCGGGATTATGTTAGACTCTGGTTAAACTGAAATGTCGTGACATGGTTTCATAATTCATGACCTTTTCGTGTCGTATTTTCAATTTCGTGATATCTACGTGCAGTAGACATCCTGAGTATTTATCCCTCAGGACTATCGGGAAAGTGTCAACTAGTTATAGGATTTTTATTCTCTCTGAAAGGGGGGGGGGAGAAAGCACAGTAGAAAGGACTTGCGACTTTTTTTTTTTAATTTTTTTACTAGGGAAGTAATAGAAAGCCCATCTCGAAAATTGTAATTCACTAAACGGTCGAATGATTCAATTCATATTATTTTTATTTACTTCACAATACTCCATAGCTGATGTGAATGGCATAGAATCACTCTTCTGTAAAGATTGCCACCTCGTCTATGAACAAAAAAAAAAGATTAAATGCAGTAAAAATTTTATTTGATTCTGAAATAAAAGAATACTAGGCGTCGGGTGCGATACGAGCGATGAGCGATAGAACAACAGAGCGACCGAGCGTTTAGCAGAAGAGAGGCACTGGCTACGATACAGAGCGGCTGGGTGGTAATTTACTTTAATCTTCGTCATCGCATACTCCAATATATGTTTTTTAATTAAAATTGTAATTAAAAAAATCAATATTTTAAATGTTTAGTTAATAAAAATATCTTACCTTGCATGTTTAATGCGTTTCCAATCCCTTGTCATAGTTTCTTGGTTATTGTTGTATTTTTAAAATCACTGTGTCTGCCATTCCATACTCTGTACTACCGAAATTGAAAGCTCACATTCACTATCATCCAATTTACTCTTTTATTAGTATTAATGGGGGCGAGGTTAGCTCAGTGGTAGAGTACTGGTCTAATAAGCTGGAGGCCTGAGTTCAAATCCCGAGCAAGCACTAAAGAATTTTCTTCTAGTGTCTTCATTCATGGGTTGAATTCGGTCTGCCTGACCGTTCCTAGGCCGACCCAGCCTTTAATTAATTTAATAATGGGTACCTTGGGTGCTTATGACTCCAGCAGTCGAAGCAGCCAAGGGGAAAATCAGGCGGCCGGAGCATAGAACTGACAACTCCATCTCCCTAGTGTGCCGTATGGTCATGAATCAGATACCTCTATAGTATCTGCCCCTCAGGGCTCTCGTGGCCTGTTACGGGACTGATTTTTTTGATTAGTATTAATATTTTAAAATTACTTATAAGAAAGGGAGCTAGAAGATAATAAATATTACACGGTTATAAACATCTTTCAATGTAATTTAATAAACAAGGGAAACAAAAACCATAAATGTGAATTGACGAAGTTTTTCTTAATTTTATTAGCTTTCATTCAAAAAAATTGCGTTGAAATCAGTTAAGATTTAAAGGCTGTAGCCTTTTTTGTTGCACGAAAAATATAATATCTGGGATGAGCGACGAGACAAATTTTAATGTCTGGGCTAAGCGATGAGCGAAAGGCTGGAACCTGGAAGACGCGTCGCCCGGTCGCTCTTGCCTATTGTAGCCAGTCCTCCCTCAGTCCTACTACAGTCCAGCTTACTAAAATGAGCAACGTTGCTCTGAAGCTTTTCGGTTATCGCTCATTGCTCTTCGCTCGTACCGCACCAGAGTCCGTACATTTAGGAGAAATCAGCGGATTCTGCTATGTTGGATGAAAGATGTCTAAGGAATGGAGAGCTAATAAGGACATGGAAAGCCGGATGAGAAAAGCCAAGAATGCACAACTCCTGACAACATGGAGATCCCAAGATATCTGGAGGGGTACAAAGATATGGATCTTTAATTATAAGGTCAAGTATTTACTCGGGTATTCTTATGAAAGTCACCAAGCAGCTGACAAACAAATTACAGACCTTAATAAACTGGGGTGTGTGTATGTATACACACTCACACACACACACACAAATAAATATATGTGTGTGTATATGTATATATATATATATATATATATATATATATATATATATATACATATACAGTACACTCTCCTTATCCGGCGTTCTTTTATCCGTCGTTCTTTCTAATCCACGTATATATGATATGACTTGTCCACGTCTCGAAAACAAGTTATTGGAAATAAATATTATTCTATTCTAAAAACTTAGTATAGAAAAAACAAAACATATACATTTTCCAGCAATAGGAACAAATGAAAAATCTTTAGATATAGCTATTGATCAAACAAAAATAGAAGAAGCAAGCAGTATAAAATTTCTGGGGCTAATACTGGCAGAAGCATATAGACAAGATTAAAAAAAAGCTTAACACCTCATGCTTCATAATAAAAAATCTTTCAAAGATATTGGACATAACGGATTTAATAAATGTGTATTATGGGACTTTCGAATCACAATTATATGGCATTGAATTGTGGGGTAACAAATTGCAAGCCATCCAAACCTTCAAGATTCAATAGAGAATTGTAAGGCACATCATGAAACTAAAAAGAAGATCATCAGCCAGAAAATTAGGAATTTTACTTTGAGCAATTAGGAATTTTAACACTGCCGTCGCTGTATATTTTGGCAATAGTAAAATATGTAAAAAAAAACTTATCCCAATTTAAAATTCATGGAGATGACCACTACTAATCTACACGCCAAAAAGGAAAAATCAAATTTCAGAAACATACGACAACGTTTTGTAGGAAAGGAGTGGAGTTTTGTGGAGGAGGTTTGTTCAATTTCCTGCCTGAGGAATTAAGAAACATCCAGCCGACCGCAAGACTTATCCAGAAACTGAAAAGAATACTCCGGCAAAGAACTTGTTATACAACGGAAGAATTTTTTGAAATAGATTTAACATCCGGACTGGCATCTTGACTTTAATTTGCAAAAGTAGTGTTAAATGTATTATAATATTATTATATGACTTGTCCACGTCTCGAAAACGAGTTATTGGAAATAAATATTATTCTATTCTATTCTATCCGGCGGTCTCCGAGAGGAATGAGTTCCCAGCAAGTCTTCCCTTCCTAGCTAGCCAAACAATTGTTTCGGCCAAACATTTGTTTTATTTCAGTCAATGAAGGCATATATGTTTAGTTTTAGAGGCAGGAACTTGTGTCTCTGCTGCGAAAATAAATGTTTCTACTAAGGTATCTGCGGCTGGAACGTCAGATATAAACCAGCGACAATTTACGTATTTTGAATTTATTTTATAATTTGGCACCTACATTTTTCTTCAATATGCAAATGAATAATTATTTTAATAATGGTACATATTATTATATACTCAAATAATATGGTTTTTCAGATACATAAGTGCCTGCTTCAACCGAATTCTCTAATCCGACTGTACCCCGGTACCGTCGATGCCGGATTAGGTGGAGTCTACTGTATGTAAATATTAAAGTTGTATAAAAAAACGAAAAATTAATTAAGTAAAGATGGAATGGTTGGGATTCGGCTAAATAAACCTCAATATGATTTTGTTTTAAAAAATCTATATTTCGAACGTTTCGGCTACTCATTGGTAGCCTTCGTCAGCTAAAATGACAAAAAAAAAGAAATTAATACAACAACAAAAAAAATTATGATTGTGATAGGTAACAGAGCTATAGATACAATTAACTTATAAAAGAACATATCGTCTTAAATTCTTAGAATGAAAAAGTAAATAGGTACAATGATTGATTTTAATAGTAATTAGTAACGTTAATTGATTTTACAAAGAAATAAGAAACTACATACCAATGACAAATATAGTAGCTAATAGTAACATTAATTAATTTTCCAAAGAAATAAGATACTACATACCAATAGAAATGCCGAGCGGCAGAGGAAGACCAAGGTTGGCAATTAAGTAACCATTGTAGAGTGTCTAAGGAGAGAAGGAATCTACTGGGGTATAAGTAAGTGAAAACAGCAGGTGGTGGGGGAAATGTCGGTAAGGATCAAAAAGCATGTTTATGACATGTCGGTAAGGATCAAAAGGCATGTTTATGACATATTTATGACAGGAAAGGAGAAAAAGGTGTTAATGGAAGGATACCCAAGGGGCATGGTAAAAATCTAGGTGGGAGGTCGGGAGAGTATTTGGAAAATATTAGCTTACATAGGAGAAATGCCTTGTTGGTCAGTTTTGTAGTTTATATTGTTTTTGTTTAAGTTTATGTGTACACATATGCAATATCACAATCATAATTTTTTTTGTTTTTGTATTAATTTCTTTTTTTTGTCATTTTAGCTGACGAAGGCTACCAATGAGTAGCCGAAACGTTCGAAATATAGATTTTTTAAAACAAAATCATATTGAGGTTTATTTAGCCGAATCCCAACCATTCCATCTTTACTTATCACCTCGACGGCTAACTATCTAATCATCATGAAAAATTAATTAGAAAATTAAAAAAAAATGCAGGATCTGGCTTCCTACTTGCAGAACTCTCCCAAAACTTACCTCTAGTCGTATGATAATGTGCCTTTCGGCAGCATAAGGGTGCATCTACTTTGGTTCGATCCGATCCGATAGCCACCGACTGTCGGAAGAAAAACGAACACACGGAATGGAGGTACCTACATCCATCCAAGTTACGTCTTGATCCGATCCGATGGCGACCGATTCTCGGCCGTTTAAACTTGTTTGTTACTACACCGATTTCGGACAACCGAAATATATTATATATATATATATATATATATATATATATATATATATATATATATATATATATATCGATATAATTTTCCTAAGTCGAAATATAAAATAATGAATTTTCAACCTATTTTATTTTATTTCTCACCTCCTAAGTCGCATTGGAGAAAACGCTCGGAAAGTCGGAATATTTTTCGATGCAGAACCACCGGATAAAAATGGGCCTTATCGGTGACCACTCGACTGTATACCCCCATTATGTGATTAGACCGACGTTATTTCACGTTTGATAATCTAACCCTCCAATGCCCAAGGTCCCCTAAAGGGGACCATTTTTTCACATTATTTTAAAAGTTTTCCAAGAAGTTGGGGTTTAGGATTATTACTTCTATGGTTAAAGAAGGAATTGATTTACATTACTGAAAATTTATTACATTCCAGTGTTACAGATAACAACGATAATTGGATTTGAAGTTACTGCAACAATCAGAATAACAACCGGTTAGAATCTTCATTGCATTTACCATTGTTATGGCTAAAAAATGAAAGGATGTTCGGAGACAAAAGTATAAATAATATTGTTGAGACTCCTACTCATACTCATTTTCCAGAAATCATGAATTGAATGTTACTTCCAGCGAAAAAAGAGCTATTCATTTATTTCAGGTACTACATTAGACAGGCTACATGACGGCCAAAAATATAAGAATGTTCTGAGAACATTTTGAATCAAACAGATATAACACTTTGGTGTCTGAAAGTATAAGACGAAACGGATTTTTCGAAATTCAAAAATTCATTTATCTTACAGATAAATTAATTGTGAACTACCCGAAAATGGTCGTTTTGGGATGCTGAGGGACCATTTCGATGTATTATTTTTTTCAAAATGTTGAAGCTGTTGGATCATCCCATGTATCTACAGATGAAAGCATGGTTCCCTAATATGAATGCAATAGCTGTAAGCAGTCTCTCCATGGCAAGCCCATAAGGTTTGCTCATAAAATTTGGTCTTGTGAACCTCGACAAGGCTGCAACTTTTGAGCCTCATTAGAGCGGCTACATTGCCCTTCCAGAATAGTTACGGCTCGGTGGAGCTGTAGTTGTTGAGTGTTCTTCCCGGTTACCCCAAGGATTGGGGCCTTACAGCCTTTACGCGGACTATTGTTTTAGTAATATAGACCTCTTTCAAGAATGAAATATACTAAACACTGGCTGCACCTAAACTATTGAAGAAAATCACAGTCTAAGTATTGTAAAAACATTCAAGACTCATGAGTGAGTGCTGCAATACAGGGCTTTATTCGCACTGTTATTTCGATTTTCACAGAATAAATCATTTTTTCTAAAACGAATATTTATCATAGGCAACTAATCATGTACTTGTGCATTTTATTATTATTTTCTTGCATTAATATAAAGATTTGTTCGTGAAATGTTGTTAATTAATTTTTAAAAGACACCAGATTTTGATACTTGTAAAACCAGAGCCCAAGGTCCCTCTAGGGGATCATATGTTATTTTACATATTGACAGTTTTATAACAAAAATGTCTTAAAAGTTACTTCCATTCGCTTCATATTAAGCAAACAAAAAAACAGTCCGTCTCGCAGGACTGCATCATCTTAGCGCGGTTCCGTTCATATCCCTAGTCTAATTTGGAAAGATTAAAATATAAGCAGTTATTATTTTGGTTCCACCAGTCTTTTTTTTAAAATTAATTATTATAATGGCGTGTCAACCCTTAAGGTCACTAAGGCCATTCCTGTGAGTAGTAAAGTCTTGACAGGTCATGATTTACAATCTTACCTGGAAGGGTCGGCTACACTAGAAACGGACCCGCTAGTGACAAGGTCTTGGAATCTTGGAAATCTATATTTCTAACAATAAATTGTTTTTGTTATTTTACTTAACCAGTTTTATTGTCAAATACATTATCCAACTATAAGCAATTAATAACAAGAAATAAAACAGACAAAAAGAACCATTGGAATAAACGAAATCAATTAATTTAAAGCTTTAAGCACTTTTTTCTCCGATTGACAACATCGCCTAATTAAAACTTTCTTCAGAACCTTTTTTGTAGAGCTTTCAGTAAGCTTCCGAATGGTAATCTTCCGCTTCACAAGATTGTCAACGGTTTTCGAGATACTAACGAAATTATACAAAGTTACCAAAACTTTTTTTGTCTGTTAATAAAATATTTTATTCTAACCCTTCCTTTACTCTAAACGTAAAAAAATTTCAACATATTAGTGTTGATGAAACTCGAACATGCAGAAAATGTTTCAACTGTATCCCATAATTCTAAGTACCAAAATCAAAGACAAAGAACCCTCCCTAGGAAGGACGCTAGGCAGTTGAAAAGCTATACATCTTGGAAATCCATATCTCTAACATTAAATTGTTTTTCTTATTTTTCTTAACCTGTTTTATTTTCAAATACATTATCCAACAATAAGCAATTAAAAAATAACAAGGAATAAAAAACAGACAAAAAGAACAGTTCGAATAAGCGAAATCAATTACTTTAAAGTTTTAAGCTCTTATTTCTCCGATTGACATCGCCTAATCAAAACTTTCATTAGAAACTTTTTTTAGAGCACTTAATAAGCTTTCTAATGGTATTCTTCCGTTTGCCAAGATTCTCAACCTTTTTCGAGATATTAAGGAAAGTAAACAAAGTTACTAAAACTTTTTATGTCTGTTAATAAAATATTTTATTCTAACCCTTCCTTAACTCCAAACGTAACCAAAATTTCAACATATTAGTTTTGATGAAAGTAGAACATGCAGAAAATGTTTCAACTGAATCCCATGATTCTAAGTACCCAAACCAAAAACGGTATTCAAAAAATATTTTTCCAATTTTCTCGAAAACGGTTAAAACTATCGCCTTGAAAATGGTTTCATTCGTTTTTTTTAGCCCAGGAATAATATAAAACGAGTACTTAGAAGCTTATGAACTAAAAAAGTCCGATTCGCGGGAACTGCGTCATCTTAGCGCGGTTCCGTTCTTATCTTTAGTGTTTATGAAGGCATAAAATAGAAACAGTTATTAGTTTGTTTAGATCAATAGAGAAACACCTATCCAAATGAAATCTCAAACAAACCAGTCTTGAAACGTCTTGATTTACAATCTTACCTGTATGGGTCAGCTATCCCATAAGTCGGGCAGAAAGGCCTCCGCTCAGAGGCATTTGGAAAGCCTTGGGATCTCTCTCTTTGAACGCTACATTTTTAACAATAAATTGATCTTCTTATTTTACTTAATCTGTTTTATTGTCAAATACATTATCCGACTATAAGCAATTTAAAAATAACAAGGAATAAAACAGACAAAAAGAACAGTTCGAATAAACAAAATCAATTACTTTAAAGTTTTGAGCACTTATTTCTCCGATTGACATCGCCTAATTAAAACTTTCTTTAGAACATTTTTTGTAGAGCATTTAGTAAGCTTTCGAATGGTAACCTTCTGCTTCCCAAGATTGTCAACGGTTTTCGAGATACTAACGAAAGTATACAAAGTTACCAAAACTTTTCTTGTCTGTTAATAAAATATTTTATTATAACCCTTTCTTTTCTCCAAACGTAACCAAAATTTGAACATATTAGTGTTGATGAAATTCGAACATGCAGAAAATGTTTCAACTGAATCCCATAATTCTAAGTACCAAAATCAAAGAGAAAAAGAACAGTTCGAATAAGCGAAATCAATTACTTTAAAGGTTTAAGCACTTATTTCTCCGATTGACATCGCCTAATGAAAACTTTCATTAGAACCATTTTTGTAGAGCATTTAGTAAGCTTTCGAATGGTAACCTTATGCTTCCCAAGATTTTCAACGGGTTTCGAGATACAAACGAAAGTATACAAAGTTACCAAATTTTTTATGTCTGTTAATAATATATTTTATTCTAACCCTTCCTTAACTCCAAACGTAACAAAAATTTCAACATATTAGTTTTAATGAAAGTAGAACATGCAGAAAATGTTTCAACTGAATCCATTGATTCTAAGTACCCAAACCAAAAACGGTATTCAAAAACTATTTTTCCAATTTTCTCGAAAACGGTTAAAGCTATCGCCTTGAAAATTGGTTTCATTCGTTTTCCTAGCGCAAGAAGCCTACAAAACGAGTACTTACAAGCTTATGAACTCAAAAACGTAAGCGTTACGATTTTTTTTGCGCGAATTTCGCCCCAAACGCCATCTTCCAGTGGGCGGATTCTGCTGGTTAACCAACTTGACCTTTCAAATTGGAAGACGGATTTTTGTACCAAATTTCATCCCAATCGGACCATTAGGGAAGCCAGAAATGAGCGAACAGACAAATATATATATATATATATATATATATATATATATAAATATATACATATATATATATATATATATATATATATATATATATATACAAATTTGAACCACCGTTATTTTCGGTCTCTAGGGGTTCTGAAACGCGAAATTTTCTAGTCGGCACTTCCGGATTGTTTCATTGTATCAACCTTATAAGCGGGGTTCCTCCCTATGGGGAGGGAGGAACCGCGCTAAAACGTAAGCGTTACGATTTTTTTTTGCGCGAATTTCGCCCCAAACGCCATCTTCCAGTAGGCGGATTTTGCTGGTTAACGAACTTGACCTTTCATATTGGACGCCGGATTTTTGTACCAAATTTCATCACAATCGGACCATTAGGGAAGCCAGAAATGAGCGAACAGACATATATATATATATATATATATATATATATATATATATATATATATATATACAAATTTGAACCACCGTTATTTTCGGTCTCTAGGGGTTCTGAAACGCGAAATTTTCTAGTCGGCACTTTCGGATTGTTTCATTGTATCAACCTTACAAGCGGGGTTCCTCCCTATGGGGGAGGGAGGAACCGCGCTAAAATTAGAAAAAAAATAGAATAGTCATGGGCACTGGAGGGTTAAAAATGCATGTTGTTGCAAACAATTTTCCAACATAATGTTAATCTGTAGAATTTTTCAGCTTCTTTCTTCCCCTTTCAAAACGAGTTCTTAATTCCTGTTTATAGTTTATTTTTCAGTATGTTTCAAGAATTTGAGTCATGTTGTTCTTTCCATTTATAATAAAGTACGTATTAATTATTTCTGCTTTTCCTTTCAATATTCTATAGTGTTTTAGGTATTTTTTTTACTACATACCTTCAATTTTTTATTATATATTATATTATATATAGTTAAATATATATGTAAATTTTTTGAAATTTATTTTACATGAATATCCGTTCACTAGTGATGACATTTTAAGGAGAAACTCCTGCTAAGATGCTTCAAGAATTCATTGATCCTTCCCCGCCCTTATATATATTTATTTTAAACAAACATTCCTTCGAAAAGTGCTAAAAAAGATGAAGCCTTGTATAAAATAATGCAAATAGGAGAATGAAGAGAGCAGTAAAATGAAACATTTAATTTTCTTCTTTTATGACAATGTAATAAATGGAAGAATCCTCTTTTAAGATGGTAATAAAGGATTGGATGCTGATCCAACGTATAAAACCTTTACTTTTGATTACAGGGCATCCTTCTTAGTTGAATTAAAATAATGAATTCCCAGATTTTATGATTAAAGGAAGGATAAGTTATGAAAAATGTTTCCAGAAATATGTATTTTCAAGATTTCATAATATAAATAATCATAGTTATATTTGGAGATTTGTTTTTTTTTTAATATTATAATAAAAAAAAAATCAGACCCGTAACAGGCCACAAGGGCCCATAGGGCAGATACTGTAGAGGTATCTGATTCTTGACCAAACGGCACACGAGGGAGATAGTGTGGTCAACACTATGCTCCGGCCGCCTGATTTTCCCCTTGGCTGCTTCAACTGCTAGAGTCATTAGCACCCAAGGTACCCATTATTAATTAAATTAATTAATATTATAATAAATTAATTTATTATTTTTTTATAAGAGGAACGATTTTATCCTCAGTTTCCTAAGCCAAATTCTTTCAAGAGTTATTTTTTTGTATTCATTTATATTTTTATATGGACAAAATTCAACCACTAAGGGACATTGTTGTCCTATTACGTATTGGTGATTTTGAGATTTAAAACTTTTTGAGGTAGGGATTTTAATGCAATTTATTTGATCTGGTATGATGATATTTATAATTTGTAAATAGAAATATTATTATGATAACGTTATAATAAGGTTCCTCAAATTTTGTCCATATTATTGCCTTCTAAAATCTGGCTAAGCGGAACATTTAATTTAAATTTGTTTCTTTTCTCGAAATATTTGAGTCACTCAATTAAAATATGTTTAATGGTTAGAAGACAATGCGAACATTTAGGGGGGGGGGGGTCTTGTGACATTAGGTAGCCGTGCGTCAATTTTTATAGGTGCATTTCCTGGGTTTCAGGTTTTTTTGGTACTCTCTTAATTTATTATTTGTTGTATGAGTCCATATATTCTTCCAATATATCCATACCAGTAGTTTTAGTTAGTGGTTTTTATCTGAAGGGGAGCATTGTGTGTAAAATATTCCTATTGTAATTGCTTTTTTTGCTGCGACTCCTTCATTTTCCCTTATTCCACTATGGCTTGGAATCCAATACAGTTATATGGGTATATTTTTATTTATTAAATCACTTATTCCCTGTAAAATATCATTAATTAATGGCTTGCCAGTGTATGAGTCTTGTATGAGAGACAAAATTACGGTTAGAGAGTCTGCAAATATTATATTATCAGGATTTATCGAAATATGTTTTTAGCGCGTTTACTCACTCCCTCCATAGGGTTGACCTCATGACGCAATCCGGAAGTACCCACTGGCTAATGTCACGATCAAGAACCCATATATCACTAAAATAACTTTGGTTCAAATTTGTTTGTATGGATGTATGTCAGGTGTTACTGGAGCAACTTCAAAGATGAATTTGAGGCCTAAATATTTTATTTTATCAAAACATTTTACAAACAAAAGTTACATATTTTCATGAATGCCAATATTTGTAAAACATTTGTGAAATGAATTTCCCTGCCGAATAACCCTATTTCAATTATCTTGCGCTTTCTAGGAGCTGTCTCTGGATTTCCGGTGTAATATGTATCTATCAGGATAGGCGAACCAACGGCAAGGATGGTGCATTGCATGGGCGTTTGTAGAAAATAATTTCCGGAAGGGCTGGAAGAATTTCGGGGGGGGGGGGCTTAGAGCATTTGGGGGTAGGGAATACTAAAAATCTAGAACTTGGAATAGTTAGCCATTTAGAATACGCCCTATACAACTATTACGCCCAATAAAAACTATTTTTTCTGAACTAAGTGATCTTTAAGGTTTTTATGACACATTTTCTCCCATTTCGGAGGGGGGG
Source organism: Gonocerus acuteangulatus (assembly GCA_946811695.1). Taxonomy (NCBI): domain Eukaryota; kingdom Metazoa; phylum Arthropoda; class Insecta; order Hemiptera; family Coreidae; genus Gonocerus; species Gonocerus acuteangulatus. The sequence continues at coordinate 19,245,247 of OX328130.1, forward strand.
GGGCTGCAGCTGCCTCAGCCCCTCCCCAAATACACGTTGAAAAGAATAAAACTAACAACTTTAAAGTTTTAAGCACTTATGTCTTCGATTGACATCACCCCACCGAACATTACAGCAGAATCTTTTTAGTAGAGAATTTAGTATATATATATATAAATTTTAACTGGGGTCATTTTCGGTGTCTACTAGGTAGGATCGATAAAGTTTCGAAGGAAAGAGCTAATAATACTATGAAATAGATACCGCTGGGTAACAGCAGTTCTATTATCGTCCTAGCAACGCATGCGACCTTTGCGTGCATGCTCTAACTAACTAAAACTTTAAACCTCTCTAAAAATACTTATAAATTCGAATATCAAAACATCCTTTCTTAGCGAGTGTCTACGTTCTATAGAGAGTGTCCATACAAAATTCCAAACAAATTTTTCTGTCGTGTGGTTTGGGCTGAGCGATGATAGGTCAGTGAGTGAGTCAGTGACTGTGTGAGTGGTATTTGACAAATATATAGTAGAGATGTAGGCTCAAAAATTAGAATGAAGTCGGATTTTTTGTTTGTCATGGGACATTTTTTTTTGTTCGCTAATATTTTTCTACTATAGTTTCTTGTGAATTAGGATCAATTTTCTCGTTTGTCTCAGATATTTTATTTTACCAGACAATGAAATTTGTTTAAGAGTAAAATAAGTTTATTAATTTACGTTGCCACTAAAAATAGCAGGAAATTAAGACACAAAATACAACAAAATATTACAATTTTCTATACAATGCTTTCCACATGTTTAGTCACATAGTATGTACACTCACCAGTTTTAGCACACAAAAAAATTGGCCTTTAACATGAAGGAAGGAGCGGAAGTAATTTTTAGCTTCAGTGCCCTAAAAACATAAAAATTTACGAAATGTATCTCACGCTGCTGATTTCCTCTTTTTTATCCCTTTTTTTTTAATTCAGAAGGAAATCATATTAAAAAGAGTATTTGATTACCAACCAGATCCGAGCTTCTTTCCCATAATAACTTTCGAGGAAATGTATTTTTTTCTGAAAAATAATTCAGCTTTGAAATGGAGACTCTCTAATATAACCTCCATCTTATTTAAAAAAAGTGACGCTGGTAAACATTCCTGATTATATTTTAAATTGAATATTAAGCCTTCCTCAAACAATCATTTTTCCATCTCGGTTCTGAAGCTGACTTGATTTATGAAGGATATCCAGAGACCCGGGCAGAAATCTTGCATTTCTCTAAGATATCTATCCATTCAAACTTAAATATTATCTACGTAAAATTCCCCTTTTTTGAAAATCTATTTATTAGTTTGTGCCAAAATCTAGTCCACTATTTTTCAGGCAGGAAGCTCAACAAAAGATAATTAATAAAGTCAATTCGTTTATTTGTACTTGCTCTACATGTTTCACACCTCAGGTGTCTCTTCAGGAGCCAAAAACTCACTAAACTAAAACTTACAGCCTAATTGTATTAAGGCGAGCCTTCCCGTACAATGGCCGCGTCCAATATGAGGTTACTATTACCTACTTATAGCGTCGATCAGCTGTGTAAAATCGATAGATTCCAAAAATCTATCATCCAGAACAAGATAAGTCCATTATAATAATAATAAAAAAAAAAATAGGTTTCAGCTGCTGATCGACGCTATAAGTAGGTAATAGTAACCTCATATTGGACGTGGCCATTGTACAGGAAGGTTCGCCTTAATACAATTAGGCTGTCAGTTTTAGTTTAGTGAGTTTTTGGCTCATGAAGAGGCACCTAGCTTGTGAAACATGTACAGCGAGTACAAATAAATGAATTGACTTTATTAATTCTCTTTTGTTGACCTTCTTGCCAGAAAAATATTGGATTGAAGAAGATTGGGTCACTATAAAATACAAAATCTAGTCTTTAATAGTTGTTTTATTAGACACAGAATATTCTAGAGTAATTTACTCTTTTTTAACATTTTGATTCTTTGGAGAAACGAATTTAAGAACATGTGTATATATATTAACGAATACTTAAGGAGGTGATAGTAGACACCAAATGGAACACAAATGGTCCAAGGAGGAAATTTAAATTTTGTGTTTTTTTAGGTTAACCGCGTTTTTAGTAGAAAAGAAAGCAATAACTGTTTAAGAGATTTTATTCCCAATAGCAGTGTCATAAACTAGACAAAATTTACTCGAAGAACAAGTAGACTTTAACCAGTGAAAGGGTGCAAAAACACAGTTTAAATTTAAAAACTTCTTTTTTGGGGGGTTGTGCTTGAAAATTATACATTACCAACAATTTATTTTATTATTATTGTATAGAAGAAAATATTTTGTTTATTTAAAATTCATTTTCAATTTTGTGTTAATAAAAAGGGCATTTTACTAATAATTAGCTCATTTCAGTATACCTATACCAAATAATAAGAGCCCTCTAAAATTTTTTTTTTCGGAGCATCAACATCCAGGCCATTAGCGCTGACATCCAGGGGGCTGCGCGGAATTTAACCAACGAGCCGTGGGATGAGAAAATTCCTGCAGTCGGATGGGAATTGAACCCACCATCTCCCGCTTATGAGTCCAAGGCGCTAGCCACTAGACCACAGGAAACCCTCTTAATTATTATATTCATAAAGCTTATGAAATAAGAAATTTTCCTAAAAATGGGGAATCCGCAGTTTAATAGAATTTGACATAACCCATAATTTACCCCCCAACAAAAAATTTTGTTTGTCAATTTAAACTGCGTTTTAGCCCCCTTTCACTAGTTTTATAATTGACATTGTCTACTTTGTCCTCAAGTAAATTTTGACTCGTTTACGGCGCTGCAATTGGGAATTACATATCTTAAACAGTTATTTATTTATTGCTTTCTATTCAACGGGGGCTCAGTGGTAGAGCACTGGGCTTATAAGCTGGAGGACCTGAGTTCAAATCCCGAACAAGCACTAAAGATTTTTTCTTCTAGTGTCTTCGTTCATGGGTTGAATTCGGCTTCCCTGACCGTCCCTAGGCCAACCCAGCCTTTAATAAATTTATCAATGGGTACCTTGGGTGCTAATGACTCTAGCAGTCGAAGCAGCCAAGGGGGAAAATCAGGCGGTCGGAGCATAGTACTGACCACACTACCTCCCTAGTGTGCCGTATGTTCTTGAATCAGATACCTCTATAGTATCTGCCCCACAGGGCCCTCATGGCCTGTTACGGGACTGATTTTTTTCTTGTTCTATTCAACGAAAAACGTGGTTAACCTAAAAAACACAACATTTAAATTTCCTCCGTATCTGTTGGGAATTGACCCTCAGCCCAAAGGACCATTTGTGTTCCATTTGGTGCCTACTATCTGATATATAGTAAGTAGGATTTACAATGATATAACAAATTCTTTAAATATACAATGTCGTGAGCTGCGTGCAATTAGAATCCGGAGTACTTACCTATTACCTCCAACGCAGGTTAAAAAATCGGCTCTCAGAGGTCTAGATCATCACTTGGCGACGGGATTATCAACGATTTGGGTTGATTAGAGTCTCGATATAACCTTCAGCGAGCGGAAACGCGTAGGTCTTGTGTTAATTGCATAATTGCTATCCGTTTCCGCTTGCTACGCTCGCTCAAGGTTATATCGAAACGCTATTCAATGCAACTCGTTGATAATATAGATGGTTGATAATAAGGATGGTTTTTCGGTGGATAATGGACCGATATGCAATATAACATTGCTTGTAATGTCGCGTAAGAACAAACAAAGAAACACCAATTGCGTAAAAAAAACACCAATATACAAATGACACTACTATAAACACAATGGCCAATAGAATTGCTCATAGGAATAGACCAATATTAATGCCTGCGCTGATCTTCAGCGAGTGTTCCAGCGAGACACTTTCAATGTCTCCGTAATTTTTTCAATTGGATTGATCATCTTGTTTTTATCCATGTAGTCCTTTGGGGTTATTCTCCACAGCATCGGCTTGTCGCGATATACGGAGATAAATTTAAAAAAAAAATTCTTTTCAGAAATGTTGCGGGTATTTTTGTCATTCATCGCAGCCGTGTCCTCTACGGTTTGATAACTCAGATCATATTAGAGGAACACCGTTGAACAGTATCAAACATGCTTGTCAAACACACAGTCAAACAAAATTTCCACTAATCATTTATATTGTTTGGCAAACAAGCTCGCACACTTTCAACAAATTCAAATAACTCGTTTGTCAAACAAAAGTTTGATTAATAATTCGACCGTGTACATGAAACTTTAAAATGGAGTGGAGAATTGTGTTCTATAAATTAATTTAAAACAGCTACTAGGTGTAATTTATGTTAGCACTTTCCTCCGAAGGAAAGTAGCTATTGAGGTTGGACTCATGACGGAACTTTTGAAAAATTTCTTCTAATATTTATCGATCCTACCTAGTAGACACCGAAAATGACCCCCGTTAAAATTTATATATATATATATATATATATATATATATATATATATATGTATGTGTGTGTGTGTGTGTGTGTGTGTGTCTCTGTTAACACGATAGCGGCCAGAGTTTTTGTTTTTTCGTCACGAAACTTGGTGTATAGCATTCAATTAGCAAACGATTGAACGAGTTCGTTAACCACCAAAGTCGGTCCACCGGAAGGGGGGGTTTACCCCGAACCCAAAACACTAATTTGACCATTTCAGTCGTAATATTTGTTATATTTCAACGAAACTTGGTATTCGTAGTGGTAATATAGAGAGAAAAGTGAGATATAAAAATGAACTAAATCGGTTCATTAGGAGGGGGGGGGGGTTACTCCGGACCCACAATACCAATTCGTTACTACCAGCCGTGATTTTTGGTATATTTCAACGAAACTCGGTATTCGTAGTGGTAATCTACAGGTAAATATGTGTTTTAAAAATAAACTAAATCGGTTCATTAGGAGGGGGGGGGGGGTTTACTCCAGACCCAAATTACTAATATACTCATACCGGTCGTAATTTCTACTGTATTGTAACGAAACGCGGTATAAGTCGTGGGTAACTCATGAGAAAGAAGTGTTGTAAAAATGAGCTGAATCGGTCAATCGGAAAGGGGGGGTTTACTTTGTAATATATTTCAATAGAAAGCCCGCCAGACGTAGGTTCACAAAGCCGCCGCAAGGAGCGCTTTTTACCACTAGAGGGACCTGTATCCTGTTCCTGCGTTAGACCAAAATATGATAATATGAGGTTTTTTGTATTTATTACGTAGGTACCATGTGTAACATAACTCTGGAAGCAAATTAATAATTGAACAGTTTCTCATTACAAAATTAAAAGAGAACTATTCATGTTTTTATTTTATTTATGTAGGATATTTTTAGCAAATTGATCTGGAAAGCAGTCTACACTACCCAAATTCTGAGGAAAGTGCTTAGTTTTTTTATTTATTTTTATTTTATTATACTTCCTCTACCCTGCTGGGTCATTGGCAGTGCGGTCAGTGCAAAGTCAAATGTCTTTGTAAATGTTGATTGTTTTAAGAAACATGAGTAATAATTTATGTTTATTACCAATTTCAAAGTAATTTAACGTTTATGTATTCCATTTTAAATGGAACTACTTTATCGTCCTTTAATAAGTTATAACGTAGGTTACCTATGAGCTGAAAAAATTGTTAGTAATTACTAATTGTTGTACCCCTCCCCGTGGTCTAGTGGCTAACGCATTAGATTCTCATGCTGGTGGGTTCGAGTCCCACCGGCGCACATTGTGGCCAAACAACTTTTCGTGTTTCAAGAAAGGCTATAGCCTCCAAATCTTAACGGATTTTTTTTTTTTTTTTTTTTTTTTTTTTTTAAATAAAAGCTTAGAAAATTTAGAACAACCAATTTGTTAAATAACAGACTGACATGTTGAAAACGAAAATTTATCTTAATTGAACAATGAGATTAATTAAAATAATGTGACTTTTGAATGATTTGAAAATAGATTTTGATTTTGTCCAAGTCTAATCAGGTTCTGAGTGTTTAATTTCAACGATATCAGCGCTGATATTCAATTGTAAAAGTTTGTGAATTATTTGCACCAAATTTAATAAACAGGGAAAACAAAAACATGGCCAGGCAAAGTTGTACTAACTTTTATTAGCTTTCATTTTTTAAAAAAACTGCATTGAAATCGGTTAAGATTTGGAGGCTGTAGCTTTTTTTGAAACACAACAACACAAACACAAGTCGTTTGGCCTCACTGTGTGGCGGCAGGAATTTTCTCATCTCAGGGCTCCTTGGGAAAATTACTCGCTGCACCAGGATGTCGGAACATCTTTAAAAAAAAAAAAAACTAATTATTTTAGGTAGTTTATTCAAAGGCACTGTGAGGATAACGCTTATTAGGTCGATCCGGTAACGAATTTCGAAAGTGTAATATATTATTTTTTTTTTAACATATTTTATTTTGCAAAAATAAAAGGAAAAATATACGCGAAAAGCGAAAAATATATATATATATATATATATATATATATATATATATATATATATAATATACATGTGAGTCATATGGTGTTAGTTTGCAAGAATACATTATCGTTTATGATTTTATGATAACAGAAATACGCACTTTGCTGCTAACATATAGTAGAAAGATTCACATATTTAATAGGAGGGAGGGAGATGGAAGAAGAAGAATCCATTTTGTCTGGAGCACCCCCTCCCTCTCCTATCATGGAAAATTTATTCCGGTTCATATTTTACTTTCTTAATGAACGGCCAGCCAAACGATCATTTTCACAGTAATTGCCCTGGCCGAGGAGCAAAAATGAAAATTTATGCCATCGTCTTGTATATATTGAACAATTGAGAGCCCTGAAGCCTTTAGAAGTTTTTTGAATTGTTCTATGTCGTGATAAAATTCATCCCATAGGAGAGTAGTAAGCTGAGCAAAACTTTTTTTTTAACCCTGACACTAAATTTATAATCTAAAATTGAAATTAAATTATTTATTTATTTATTGTATGAGTGTCCCGCACAATGGCGATTACAAAACGGACAGTATCCTCTGAGCTTAGCTATTCTAGTAAATCAGCATGGTTATTGTTGTTCGAAGTGCGTTTGTGTGGTTATGTAATGTTTTAGACGTAGGGTTCATCTATAAATAGTGCTTAGTATCAATGGAAATATAATATCTGATAAGCCAATATTGCAGACGTTCGTCGAATAAAGTTGCATAGACCTGTGTTCTTGAGGTAAATGTTTATTAAATTAAATTATATGAGGAGGCCCGATGGCCGTGTTAAGGCGTGAGCACTTAACACTCGGTGCCAAGAGTCGTGAGTTCGATTCCCACTGGCGGTAGTGGATATTCTATCCTGGCTAGAAAGGGCTGGTATCTATCCGTACTAAAATTCGCAATTAATAGTAATGGACGTTAAAATTTAAATAAATAAATAAAAAAAAAAAAAAAAAAAAAAAAAAAAAAAAAAAAAAAAAAAAAAAAAAAAAATCAGTCCCGTAACAGGCCACGAGGGCCCTGAGGGGCAGATACTATAGAGGTATCTGATTCATGACCATACGGCACACTAGGGAGATAGTGTGGTCAGTACTATGCTCCGGCCGCCTGATTTTCCCCTTGGCCGCATCGACTGCTAGAGTCATTAGCACCCAAGGTACCCATTATTAATTAAATTAATTAAAGGCTGGGTTGGCCTAGGGACGGTCAGGGAGGCCGAATTCAACCCAAGAACGAAGACACTAGAAGAAAAAATCTTTAGTGCTTGCTCGGGATTTGAACTCAGGCCTCCAGCTTATTAGTCCAGTGCTCTAGCACTGAGCTAACCTCGCCCCCTTTAAATAAATAACATCATATTAATGCTTTCGGATTACATTCCAATGTTTCTAGTGCAAAATAAAAATTGCAGGTCATGAGAGTCCGAATAATGGTTTAAACAAAATAAGAGCTATTATAAGTCGGTGAAAAGTTAGCAAGAAGCACTTCAGAATGTAATAGTTTTGTTTATATGGATACCGAGACACAAGGGAATTGTTGGAAAGAAAATTCCAATGAGTTTGCCCATTAGGGATCAGAGGAACACTTTCAAGGCCATGAGTCAGTAAGGGTGCGTTTACATCTGACACTTCCCGCAGGATATATATCGTCGATACAAATGCATAGTATCGAATAAGAAAATCACCACTATCTAGATTGAAAAATCTTTTATTCATAATACCAACAGGTGAAGAATAACCCTTCAAAACTTCAATCTTTACATTTATTTCTCCATCACAACGTTTCGGACACACTGGTCCATCTTCAGGCGATCATGTCCTGTTAATTACTACAGTTACACTTAATCATCCTGTTTAATTGATGTAGGTGTAATTTGACTTGGTTCCTTACAGGAATCATTTTTATTTATTTCATGACTGATTAAGTGTAACTGTAGTAATTAACAGGACATGATCGCCTGAAGTTGGACCAGTGTGTCCGAAACGTTGTGATGGAGAAATAAATGTAAAGTTTGAAGTTTTGAAGGGTTATTCTTCACCTGTTGGTATTATTAATTAATACCCTTCATTTAGTCATCAAAATCTTTTATTCTTTACTTTGCTTTTGGAGAGTCAAATAGTCGGCAGATTCGACCATTTGTCAGTGGTTACTCTCCCCTTTCACTGTGTGAACTTAGATTCGAGAGTTCACCGTCCATCAGTCCAACAGGAGTCAGTAAATATTAAAAAGTCCGATTCGCAGGAACTGCGTCATCTTAGCGCGGTTCCGTTCTTATCTTTAGTGTTTATGAAGGCATAGAATAGAAACAGTTATTACTTTGTTTAGATCAGTAGCGAAACACCTATCCAAATGAAATCTCAAACTAACCAGTCTTGAAAGGTCTTGATTTACAATCTTACCTGTATGGGTCAGCTATCCCATAAGTCGGGCAGAAAGGCCTCCACTCAGAGGCATTTGGAAAGCCTTGGGATCTCTCTCTTTGAACGCTACATTTTTAACAATAAATTGATCTTCTTATTTTACTTAATCTGTTTTATTGTCAAATACATTATCCAACTATAAGCAATTTAAAAATAACAAGGAATAAAATAGACAAAAAGAACCATTCGAATAAACGAAATCAATTACTTTAAAGTTTTAAGCACTTATTTCTCCGATTGACATCGCCTAATTAAAACTTTCTTTAGAACCTTTTTTGTAAAGCATTTAGTAAGCTTTCGAATGGTAACCTTATGCTTCCCAAGATTGTCAACGGTTTTCGAGATACTAACGAAAATATACAAAGTTACCAAAACTTTTCTTGTCTGTTAATAAAATATTTTATTCTAACCCTTTCTTTACTCCAAACATAACCAAAATTTCAACATATTAGTGTTGATGAAATTCGAACATGCAGAAAATGTTTCAACTGAATCCCATAATTCTAAGTACCAAAATCAAAGACAAAAAGAACAGTTCGAATAAGCGAAATCAATTACTTTAAAGGTTTAAGGACTTATTTCTCCGATCCACATCGCCTAATCAAAACTTTCATTAGAACTATTTTTGTAAAGCATTTAGTAAGCTTTCTAATGGTAATCTTACGTTTCGCAAGATTCTCAACCTTTTTCGAAATATTAAGGAAAGTATACAAAGTTACCAAAATGTTTTATGTCTGTTAATAAAATATTTTATTCTAACCCTTCCTTAACTCCAAACGTAACAAAAATTTCAACATATTAGGTTTAATGAAAGTAGAATATGCAGAAAATGTTTCAACTGAATCCCATTATTCTAAGAACCCAAACCAAAAACGGTATTCAAAAACTATTTTTCCAATTTTCTCGAAAACGGTTAAGGCTATCGCCTTGAAAATGATTTCATTCGTTTTCCTAGCTCAAGAAACATATAAAACGAGTACTTACAAGCTTATGAACTCAAAAACGTAAGCGTTACGATTTTTTTTGCGCGAATTTCCCCCCTAATGCCATCTTCCAGTGGGCGGATTCTGCTGGTTAACGAACTAGACCTTTCAAATTGCAAGACGGATTTTTGTGCCAAATTTCATCACAATCGGACCATTAGGGAAGCCAGAAATGAGCGAACAGACAAATATATATATATACAAATTTGAACCACCGTTATTTTCGGTCTCTATGGGTTCTGAAACGCGAAATTTTCTAGTCGGCACTTCCGGATTGTTTCATTGTATCAACCTTATAAGCGGGGTTCCTCCCTATGGGGGAGGGAGGAACCAAGCTAAAAATGAAAAATGCGTTTTTTCAGATTCGATACTTTGCATTTGTATCGACGATATGTTAGGTGTCGGATAGATATTCTTTTGCAAGTTTATGTACTGACAGAAATGTAGACATTTATGTCATTGACGTGTATACGACAGTTCTGGATTTGGTATAATTTGCGATAAATGTACGGCCCGTTTACACATACCTATACATTTTGTCCTGTAATAGGAAATAATCAGTGTTTAGATCTGTTGGTATTGAAGTATCGACATTATAGTTGGTAACCAAGATATTTATCAATGGCATTAGATTCTTCTCTGAATAAACAGTGTCGCCAGCACCTGATGGTATAGAAGTGTCGACATTATAGTTGGTAACCAAGATATTTATCAATGGCATTAGATTCTTCTCTGAATAAACAGTGTCGCCAGCACCTGATGGTATAGAAGTGTCGACATTATAGTTGGTAACCAAGATGTATATCAATGGCATTAGATTCTTCTCTGTATAATTAGTGTCGCCAGCAACTGATGGTATAGAAGTGTCGACATTATAGTTGGTAATTTATCAATGGCATTAGATTCTTCTCTGTATAATCAGTGTCGCCAGCACCTGATGGTATAGAAGTGTCGACATTATAGTTGGTAACCAAGATATTTATCAATGGCATTAGATTCTTCTCTGTATAAACAGTGTCGCCAGCACCTGATGGTATAGAAGTGTCGACATTATTTTTAGTAACCAAGATATTTATCAATGGCATTAGATTCTTCTCAGTATAATCAGTGTCGCCAGCACCTGATGGTATAGAAGTGTCGACATTATAGTTGGTAATTTATCAATGGCATTAGATTCTTCTCTGTATAATCAGTGTCGCCAGCACCTGATGGTATAGAAGTGTCGACATTATAGTTGGTAACCAAGATATTTATCAATGGCATTAGATTCTTCTCTGTATAAACAGTGTCGCCAGCACCTGATGGTATAGAAGTGTCGACATTATTTTTAGTAACCAAGATATTTATCAATGGCATTAGATTCTTCTCTGTATAATCAGTGTCGCCAGCACCTGATGGTATAGAAGTATCGACATTATAGTTGGTAACCAAGATATTTATCAATGGCATTAGATTCTTCTCTGTATAATCAGTGTCGCCAGCAACTGATGGTATAGAAGTGTCGACACTTAGATAGTGTCTTAGATTCTTAGATAGAAATATATATCTCAGATGTAAATTGTTCACAGTTTACATTAGTCACAATTTCTGTCCGACATAAATATCCTGCAATAACTATCAGATGTAAACGCGCCCTAAGGAAATAAATCCACGGGAGGAAGGAGGAACCACCGCGGAAGATGAGGTATGAGACCGAGAAGAAAACACCTACACAAAAGGTGGTCTAATAGAGCTCTATTACGCTGGAACAGCAACACCGCAACCCCAAATTCTAACATACTCAGTAATTTGTTGCTAATTTGTTACACTATTTTGAAATTTGTTGCTCCAGCCGTTTCCGAGAAAACGTGGCTGTGCTACGGGAATATTACGCTTGCAGGTCCACCCCTGTAACGTTTGATCTAATTATCTGACGAAATTCAGAATGTTGGCATAATTTATTGCTAATTTTTTACTCTAGATTGGGCCCAATTTTGAATTTGTTGCTCCAGCTCTAGGAAACGTGTCCGTGCTATATTACGTTAGCAAAGCTACGTTTTCTCGGAAACATTTGGAGCAACAAATTACTGAGTATGTTAGAATTTGGGTTCTGTTCCAGCGTTGTATAATGGAGAAGCCTACTTCTCGGCGGTGTCTTGAAGATTAGGAAACCAGGCAGCAAGCGAATGTAAAACATTAGCTTTCAGTACACTCTTACATTTTTGTTAGGATTGATATAAATCTCACCAAAACAGCTGAGGTTATTCCCGACGGGCTCATGGTTTATAGCCGAGGAGCTGCAACTTCGAACGGTAGTAAAACAAAGAAAGCAATTCCCAATAGATTTAGGACGGTAAGAGTGCTCAACAGTTCGAGGCATCTTTGTATGTAGAACGTTGTTCATTTATTTATTTATTATAGAGCTCACAAATGTAGCGATTCACTCTTATCCAGATGGTCGGAGTAGAAACCACTACTTTAAATTAAATTTAAAATTTAAAAAATCTAAATATTTACAGTTACTCTCGGACAAAAGATGTTAAAAAGGTATAGAGCAACTACAAAAAAAGTGTAAACATTTTACGCTATTTAATCATTCCAAAATTGAGAAAAAGGTAATACGTGAATGCAAATATATATATATATATATATATATATATATATATATATATATATATATATATATATATAAACATAAACAGATATATCAGACAAATTATCTATGTTTTGCACATTTTAGCACTTTCCTCCGAAGGAAAGTAGCTATTAAGGTTGCACTCATGACGGAATTTTTGAAAAATTTCCTCGAATCTTTATCGATCCTACCTAATAGACACCGAAAATAACCCCTGTTGAAATTTATTTATTTATATATATATATATATATATATATATATATATATATATATATATATAGTTATATATGTGTCCGTTAACACGATACAGGCAAGAGTTTTTGTTCTTTCGCCCGAAACTTGGCATGTAGTATTCCCCCATCAAACGATTGAACGAGTTCGTTAACCAACAAAATCGGTCCATCCGGACAGGAGGGGTTACTCCGGAGCCAAAGTAGTTATTTGTCAATACCAGCCGTACTTTTTGTTATATTTCAACGAAACTCGGTATTTGTTAAGGCCAACAGAAGAGAAAAATTCGTTGTAAAAATAAACTAAATCGGTTGACTAGAAGGGGGGGTTTACTCCGGACAGAAATTACTAATTACCTTATACCGGTAGTAATTTGTGTTGTATTGTTACGAAACTCTGTATACGTCCTGGCTATCTAATAATAATAAAGAAGTGTTGTGAAAATGAACTAAATTGGTCTAAGGGGGGGGGGGGGGGTGTTACTTTGTACTATGTTTGAATTGAATTCTCCCGCCAAACGTAGGTTCGCGAAACTCAAGATCAATAGATGAATATGTGAAGCTTTGTGTATTTATTACGTAGTGTAGTACCACGCATACACAAAACTCTGGAAGAAAATTAATTATAAAATTAATAATTGAAACAGCTGCTCATAATACCAAAAGAGCAGAACAATTTATGTTTTTAATAGTATGTGTTTAATAGTCAAGTTTCTGTTGCAAATGTCACAAACTGGTCCGTCCTGACTCGTCATTAAATGGCGATGCGTTGGTAACGAATGCCTGATGCGCAATCGAGTAATGACATCTTTTCTTCTGTTTGGACGGTTGCTTGAGGGCCAAACACAAACGGTTTTCTTGATTTATCTTAGTTTGTTGTTTGTCCATGTTTTTGCCATTCATTTTGTAAGTATGTTTTTATGTTCTTGTGTAAGTCTTGTATCGACATCCAAAAAAAAAAAAAAAAAAAAAAAAAAAAAAAAAAAAAAAAAAAAAAAAAAAAAAAAAAAAAAAAAAAAAAAAAAAGGATAAAAGTGCGTACCACAGGACTGGAAAAGAGATTGGCGTTGATGTCTAATTTCTGGACAAGGCAATAAGAAATAAAACACTTGAAACTCTATGTTTTCCTGCTATACAAGTGGCTAGACGTGTTCTCCAAATAATCAATTTATTGTGTCACTTTCTGTCCAAATTTATAGCAGTTAATGTTAGCAACAGCAGTTAATGTTAGCAACAGCAGTAAATGTTAGCAACAGCAGTTAATGTTAGCAAGAGCAGTTAATATTAGCAACAGCAGTAAATGTTAGCAACAGCAGTTAATGTTAGCAACAGCAGTAAATGTTAGCAACAACTATGGCCAAACGGATTGAGTTTAGGCCAAGAACAATGATTTTTTGGAATGAGAATATTTTGTCTCCAAGATCCTTGGTTCGAGCCACATTAGAGTGGCTTGGTTTATGTAAGAATTTCAATTTCCCTCGGGTTCCTTTAGAAGGGTAGACCTAACCCTCTTTGAATTGGCCACAACTCGGTATTGTCCTCAACGAACAGCTGATTACAGTCCCCTCCCTAGCTCTAATTAAGCCAGTTCTGAGAGCACAAGGCCGTCAGCTCCTTTTCCCTTTGGAAGAAAACTTAATTTAAAAAGTAATCAAGAAAGTTTATTTCCTTGAATTTAATCTCTTGTATTGTTTAATAATTAATATTCATTTATTGTTATCCGTAAATATCACAATATAGTACAAGGGTGGCCATGGTCCTTGATAGTTCAAGCCATTTTTCAAAATTGAAAATTTTTCGCCAGTTGCAATTAAATACGTATTTAAAAGGTATGCGAGAAGTGTCAGATGTAAACGCATCCTTATTCCTCGTTATAGAAATATATATCTCAGACATAAATTGTTCACAGTTTACGCCAGTTACAATTTCTGTCTGACATAAATATCCTGAAATAACAATCAGATGTAAACGCACCCTAAAGCTAGGTTTTCGTGGGGCAATATTACGAAAGCGTCCCCGCTTTTGATTTCGTTTTCGTGGTTCTTGCCTCAACAAAATCCAAGTGGGGATGAACCATGAGATCGCATGTCCTTCCAAACGGCCACGAATAACGATTCAGTATTTGTTTGGAAATCATGCTTTTACAAGAAAGTGGAGTTCTTTACGGTTTATAGTAGTAAATGGATGCAAAAAAGGAGGAATTTTGTGGCAACAAATTCATTAGATTTTTGATCTGAGCTATGATTACCCTGAACCTATGAACTTTGTAAATTTTTGAATTTGGCGTTCACATGATTTGGTCCAAATTTTGGAATTGTTATCGCTTCGCAAATAATTTTCACAGCAGCCAACTGCAAGTCCCGGTCTTTATATTCTTTCCACAATTGATCGTATAAAATCCTGTCATTTGAATATAACTCTAAAAATGTTAATGTTTCGTCGTCTTGGAGTTTAATTAGGCCAGACGACGACTCCGTCACTTCTCAATTTTAATTATAAAAAATAAACACTTGTTGCATTGAGTTCTCAGACGGGACTGGTGAGATTGGTGACCAAACTTGAAAATCAAACACGTTTAATACCGTTCGTGGATTTGCCTGACGCCCGATGACGTCCGAGGCAAACTCAGGCCACCTCGGGAATTCCACTAATTCCGTGGCCACGCTTTCGTATTATTGCCACGTGAAAACGGGGCTTTAGGGTGCGCTTAAATCTGATACTTCTTGCAAGAAATATATCTCGAATATAATAATTATCATAATTATTATATTCGACACCTGAGATATATTTCTTGCGAGAAGTGTCAGATGTAAACGCACCCTAATTGGTCGAGATAGAAATGTATATCTCAGACATAAATTGTTTGCAGTTTACATTATTAATAATTTCTGTCTAACATAAATATTCCGCAATAACTATCAGATGTAAACGCACCATTAGGGACGGAAACGCGGTAAGGTGGAGAAGATTCTGCGAGTCGGATGTTACCAAACGTTATGTACTAATATCGAGATGATCGATTACCTTCGTGCATGTGAATGATGACGTCAATAAGGTATATGGCGTCACAGGAGTAGTCTACAGCCCACCAAAGGGCTGGACAGAGGTTGTTGAGCTCCCAGAACACGGCTCGTCCAACGACGAACACCAGGTTGTAGAGAATGGCGAGTGTAACCAGGACCAGCCACTGAAACATACAGTTCGCATGAAAATTCCGTATATTTTAACATTTGCATGCATATATCCTTACTGTAATGCTACCGAGGCTACAGTAGGAGAGTTTATCTGATTAGGACACAATGTTGATGAAGTCATTGCCAAATGAGGCTCGGGCAAAATACTGGCGAATCAGACAAACTCAACAGATCCAATTAACACAAGCCAACAGAGTTTGTTGGGAGAAACCATCAGAGCTTGTTGATAGAAGCCACAAGAGCTTGTTGGGAGAAGCCACAAGAGTTTGTTGTGAGAAGCCGCACTGTACCTATCCTGAGGTTCTTTAACAGAGCCTTGTTCAGTAAATCTTCACCAGAGATAGTTCAGAGAAACCCATCAGAGCATGATCGGATAAGCCTCATCTGTACTTCCTGATCAGAGACGCTTTGCCGGAGGTTCCTACAAGCAACATGTCAGAGCATCATCGGACAAGCAACATCAGTACGTCTATTTTTTTTTTTTTTTTTTTTTGTGTGTGTGTATAACGGCGTATCAACATTAGGGCTATTAACGCGGCTGTCTACACGTTGCCACCCTTTTCTATAATGCCAACAGCACGTGGTCGGTCACCCATTCAGGTACTGGCCACGCCCGACGTTGCTTAACTTTGGTGATCTACGGGAACCGATACATTCAACATGGCTATGGCCGTTGGCTAGCCCGTCTTGTACAAAGAAGCTTCATCGGAGCTTGTTCAGAGGAACCCATCAGAGCATGATTGGATAAGCATCATCTGCACCTCCTGTTCAGAGGTGGTTTGCTGGAGCTTATTACAAGAAACCCATCAATGATCGGATAAGCATCATCAGTACCTCTGTTTCTTTTTTATTTTTATTTTTATTTATTTATTTTTTTGACAGAAACCGTTCTTTTCTGCTTGTCTTCTTCTTTACATAACGATTTTCCAAGGATGTGGGGGGTCGAGAGTTTTTCACCTGAGATTTGCTTTATGGTTAAGCCAATTAAATTAAATCGCAGTCCGTAGAGAAATTATATTTTTGAAGGGAAGATGGGCGACCAATCAGGTAGGTCACTTGAAGACAACTGTAAGGAAGTATTTGTATCTTACGTGCAGTAATCGTTAATCGTTAGAATGTGATGAACAAGGAACAAAAATAAAATCGGAATTCTTGAGAACCTTATAACCCGGTTTAAGGCCTTTGACACTCACTACCCTTTCGTTCCTGTTATATTTGGAAAGTGGTTTTCCATCTTCGCGTACTGTTTTAATGTTAATAAATATTCTGTTATAAGAACTACTTTTGTTTAACACTCCAATGGTCGCGCCATTGAAACTACCATTGGTGGTCGCCTCGTATCTGAGAGATACGCCTGAGTTTCAGTCTCATTTACCGTAAATAACTTTATCTATAGTATTAAGAATGAACAAAAACTGTTAACAGGAGGTTAATATATAATAGTAAATTTACCAAGAAAAAGTTATTTATTTAAACATGTTGATGAAAAGAGGAAGGGTATTAATTAATAATGCAATCCAAGGTGAGGAATAACCCTTCAAAGTTCAACATATTCTTTTATTATATAATAAATGTATATGTTGAACTTCGAAGGGTTATTCCTCACCTTGCATTATATTATATGTTATTTATTTATTTTTTTATTTTATTTTTTTTACGGCGCATCTACAACTTGGCCATTAGCGCCGGGCTATTTACAGGTTGCCACCCTTTTATATGCCAACAGCACATGGTCGGTTACCCATTCAGGTACTGAACACGCCCGACATTGCTTTACTTTGGTGATCTACGGGAACCGGTGTATTCAACGTGGCTAAGGCCGTTGGCGTTTTTTATTTATTATATGCAAACTCATATAGTTGAAATATACAAATAACAAGTAGGTAGGAAAAATTAGGAAAAATATTAATAATATTTTGTAGAAATATATAACTTCATAAAACGTCTTCTGTATCATCATCCACTTTACATCCATCTGGACAATAAAATGTGCAATGATAGAGACATATGGTAAATATTGGCCGCACCCCTTGCATTTATACAGGGCGAGCCTTGTAGTCTTGTTTGCCCAAAACATTTGGCATCGCTTTCTAGTTTTGGTTCTCTCGGCTACAGTACTATTTTTTTTACCCCTCTTTCTTCATTAATCGCTGCATCCATAATCATACTTGATATCATAAGTATGTTTATTTTGTTGTTGTTTTTATTTTGTGGTATTTATGGCACCAATGTGCCCTCTTTTCTAAAAGTAAAAATATGGTCGCGTGGTATCTATGAGATACAAAATAGTTTTAGTGGCTAGTTACTGCTTGGAGGAGCGTCAGGTCAGAACTGACCCATCAGCCACTACCTGCTCTAGGAATAGTAAAGGGTATAGTTAGACCCGCGCACTTGCGCCCCTTACACAGTCTACGTAAGATGCTCTGTATCTGAGAGATCTCACGCGACCATTGGAGTGTTAAAACTTAGCCAACAATTATTAACGATAGCACCTGAATTATCTCCGGAATTGAAACTCGGGCGCTGAAAATGTTATGAACATTTTACGCTATCACCAGGAAAATCATTTAGTAATGGAGACTCTTATAGGTAAGTACTACTTATGGACTTTTATCTGGGACTTTGAACATGAAATAGGACATTCTGTGATTAAGTATGCTTTAACAATATAAATGAGATTTGTTCAGGATCCAAACTCAGAAAGCTAGGGATGTTGAGGGAGGTTATGAAGAAAGGTTTGCTGAGACTGCGAGAACAAAGGGAACGTTAGGGTCATTGTTCTTGGGCAGTGACTGATGTAGACTCTCTCATCAGTCACTGCTATCTCGGGTCACTGTGACGGCGGTAACTGCTACTGGGCAATCGACTTCTTAATAATGCTGAATGGAAAGCCATACTGGTCTTAACTGATAATAAAAGAGGAGAAATAATCTGTTAAAGGCCATAAATGGATCAAAAAGATGGAATCATTAGATAGTTAAAATGTCCAAATACAAGGCTCGATAACAAGATAGGAAACCTCAGAATCGAGGAGTTTGACATCAATATAATCTTATGGCAGAAGAGCTTAAACGAATTCATATTAAAAAAACACAAAAAAATGAAATAATTAATAGACATTATTTTCAGCTCCCAAAAACATTTAATGAATAGTAAAATAGGCAATTTGAATGGAATTGATAAGACTATACAGGGAGTCCCGATTTTAAATGGCAAAACTTCAGGGCACCAAAAAACTAAGACAAAAAGGCCTTGAGAGATTTGGTCGTTTTTGTTTCGTTTTGGAGAAAATCGCCAAAAAAGAGACGAAACAAGTTTTCATTTTTTTACTTACCTACTTATTTTAATTTTCAATGAAAAAAATTGTAATTGTGGATTGTTTCAAGAAACCAATTACTAAAAGTCAATCTCTTGATGCTGATCTTGTGTTCGTGTACGGTAATGCATTAGAAGCGGAGCGAGTTTTTGCGCGCCGATTCACAAATAGAAGAGTGTTAAATTGATAAATATTTTTGATTATTTTTAATGGACTACGAGAGACTGGGTCATTCTTACTTTATATTGAAAGCGACCAATTCCAGGCAGCATTAAGAGCAGATCGTCGGTGAAGAAATTGAGTCCAACACCTGCATTAGGAATATCGCAGCAGGCAATAAGACGAACTTTGAAAGGTGATAATCGCTACCCGTACCATCTTCAAATATTGCAGAATTTATTACTTCAAAATTATACAAAGATATTGAATTTTACGAATTAGTTTCTTCGTATGGGAAACCTTAAAGTAGGAAGTTTATCCGGTGTCAATCAACTCAAGAGAGCAATTAAGAAACGGAATCATAGATGAAGCGCACCAAATATCATCAGAACAGTGTTTAGCTGCAATTTATCAAGTCAGTGCTAGATGTAATGCTTACGTATCTGCAAGAGGACAACATTTAAGAACTATACTAAATAGATGATAACAATAAAAACATTTAAATAAATAAAATGACCCAGACTCTCGTTGTCTATTAAAAGTTAACTAAAAGACTCGTCGATTAAGCACTATTGTATTTGAAAATCGACGCGCAAAAACTCGCACTAAGGCTGAAACGTAAACAAATGTGAAAAATAAATGAATAAGGATTGAGGTGAATATCTTATACAAGTAGAAATGTGTTAAAATAATTAAACCTCAGAATGTTTTCTTTAATAAATCTTTAACAAGACAATTTTTGTGTTATATTTTCATAGATTTTCTGTGTTTTGTACCAACCTTGTAGTGGAAAGGCTTGGATGGATCGACTGCCAGGTAGTTTTTTGGGCAGAACCTGAATTTGCAACCCTTTTCTTTGTCGATTTTCTTCTCAACCTCCTTTACCTTACTGCTCTCTTTGATGCTCTTGGGTTTTCTCCAGCTGGGCTGCAACAGGAGGGAATCAATCACTATTGACAAAAAAAAAAATAATAATAAAAGATTTTTTATGAATCAGAGGTCTGATTGAAAAGGGCCTGTTGACGGTTTGGGTATTAAAATTGATTCCGAGATACAGATATATTAGTAGTATAGAGGCACAAGAATACCTATATTATTTTGTTTTTAAATTATAATTCTTTTTAATTTTATTATAGATGCTTATGTTATGAAAATGTTTTAATATGGTTTTTATACGTAGGCTGTCGTCCGTTAGCAGTTCTTGCATGTCATAAGGTATGTTTAGTGGATTTCAGTAAGATGTCTGCTTTCTGTAAGTATATGCTTTATAGTAAGAGTCCTGTTACATTAGGGGGCACCTACTTTGGACTCGATCCGATAGCCACCGACCATCGGAAGAAAAACAAACGCAGTCATCTCAATGGAGGTGCCTACATTGGTCCCGGCCGGACCCGATTCGATCCGATCCAATGGCCACCGATTCTTGGCCGTTCAAACTTGTGTGTTTCTAGACCGATTTCTAACCGACGAAGCAATATGGTGCCAAACGACATATTGTGTTTCAAAAAGGTTTACAGCCTCTAGATCTTAACCGATTTCAATGCTTTTTTTTTTTTTTTTTTTTTTTTTTTTTTTTTTTTTTTTTTTTTTTTTTTTTTTTTTTTTTTTTTTAAATTAAAGGTAATACCATTTAGAACAACTTTATTACTTCACATTTTTGTTTTTCGTTTCCCTTGTTTATTAAATTACCTGGAAAGATGTCTATAGCCATCCAATGGTTATAGCCTTCCGCATTTTATAACTTTCCAACCCTCTAGCTACCTTTCTTATAAATAATTTTAAAATGTGAATATTACCTAAACAGTCGATGCGCCGTTAAAAAAAAAACAAAAAAGTCGTCATTACTGACGAGCTGGGACTAGATCGGATCGGATCAGGGGAAATACGGTTCCAGCCTTAGTTGCAAATCGCTCTGTCTTTTCTATTCACTTAGTACGAGTGAGCCAGGAATGAGTGGCCAATGCGTAGTCTGGTCAATATGACTTGGTCTCTCCTTGTAAGGGGCCATTTTTGTTTAGGACAAGGTTTTACAGTTGGCTTTATTTCAAGCAATTTGTTGTCTGTTAGTGTCCAGTATCAAGTACAGGGTGTCACAAAAATAATGGTCATCCTTTGGTCAGATGATTCTCTAATGGATTGGAAAAATAACCCCCATATTGACCCCCACAAAATTGACTTTGAAATTTAATTCTAGGTAAAATGTTTTATTGAATATTTTCAATCTACGAGTCATGAGGAAGAAAAAACTCAACGGCACCATAGGTCAGAAATGTCACTTTATGGTCAAAATGGTCATAAACAATGTAATTTAATAATCAATCCTAAAAATTTCGTGTCAGAATTCAAAAGCTGATGAACGGGCAAAACTTTCTGCTCGAACGACCAGAACTTACTTACATCTCAAGACATTCAGACAAAAATAACACACACCATGATGAATAGATCGCGAGCAAAGTGGTACTGCAGACAAGATAACCTCCTCAGGGAAGTACAGATGTATACAGTCATATTCATCAGGAGAACTAAGAACAAGAAGCGACGAAGTAATACTAACGCGACTTAGGGTTGGACATACACGATTAACTCTTTCGTACCTCTTCACAAGACACGACAAACCGCAACGTTCCGTCTACAAAGTCATAATATACACATTGTAATGGTGTGGCTACCTGGACACACAAACCTCCCAGGAAACACTAACGCTGATAAAGAAGCAAAACTTTCAGAAAAAAGATTAGGAGCTGACGAAGCCCGAATGACGTTACAAGTCATTTATCTGTAAATTACAACACCCATTATAAACAAATGGCAAAATACATGGACCATACGTGTGATAAAAGAGTTCGTAAGTGCCTGGCCGTCAAAAAATCGATTCACAAGAAGAGAAGAAGTTGTAGTAGGCTCAGAATAGGACATTCACAGCTGACTCATTCGCATATAATGATATGACAAGGCGAACCACTCTGCAAATGTAATGGTTGTTTCCAAATGACATCTTGGAAACATAAATTTTTAAATTTTATTATTGACAACGATTTTTAACCTGTACTGGTTATACCCCTGTTACTAGAACGTAAAGATAACGGGTTATCTCTAGGTTATCTGTTTCTTGACACTGGTCCTGAGCGCCCCAGTGTCAAGAAACATTATACTTTGTTTACTCGATTAATCGATAAATAACTTATAGTATGACCGGAACCGTGTTATAGTAAACTGCACAAAATTATATAGTAGCGTTAATTTTGATGATACATTATTTAACCCAATAAAATAACTACCTACTTATCTGCCGTGATAAAGCACGAGTATTCAGTTAGTGTCTCTCATACAGGTATCATTTTTTTTTTTTTTTTTTTTTTTTTTTTTAATTTCTTTATTCAATAAATATAAATATTACAATTGTAATTCAGTTACAATATAGTGTTCCTCTAGACCAAATAACTTCGAAATTATTTATTATAAATGAACTTACATATTATACATTTAATGAACAGTAATTGTAATGCGAGAGAAAAAATAGCCTGGATTCTTCTCGCTATCTTATAGACTTTCTAATGATAACAATAAGTAGGGCTTATTGTTTACATCTTTATGTCTTAATCCAGTCTGAGTTAGTCTTTATTGGTACGATGGTGACTAGTGTCTTTATTTTAGTAAGATGTGTTTAGTCCTCTTGTGTATGTATCTACGGGTGCATGATTTGTCATAATTACCTATTTTTTTAATTAGTGGATTGGTTTTAAGTCTACAAGCTCTAAAAAATTTTGAGGTCAGCCTGTGGATATAAGTTTTAAGCAAAGGTAAGTTAGTAATTTTGTGCAGTATTTTAATTCTGGTGTAGATGGGGAGGTTTAGGGAAATTCTAATGCATTTATTTTGCATTACTTGAAGTTTTTTATAATTAGTGTTTGAAGTGTAGCTCCAAACAGGGCACGCATAGGTCAATACTGGTCTAATACATGCTTTATAGAGTAGAATTTTGTTTTTAGTGCTTAGTTTAGATTTTCTGTTAAAATAAGGGTAGATTTGGCAGAGTGTTTTGTTTGCTTTGTTACATATTTCATTGACGTGATCTGTGAAGGTTAGTCCTTTGTCTAGAGTTATTCCTAGATATTTTATATTTTTTGGCCACGGTATAACAATATTTTCGACTTCAAGTACAGGTATCAATATATATTAAACTGTGAGTAATGATATGTCTACTTTGTTTTGTAAAACATTTATATAACTCAACTAAATAAAAAAGGAAGAGATAAAAATGCGAAGTTCCATTTCTGTCTTCTTACAAGGGCTTAAATTTAATTTAATGTAGTAAAAAGTGGGTTTTGTCTTTCCTCCGTTAAAATGACAGAAATAATACCGACGGCTGAGGTAAATGAGCAATATTAATCTTCATTTTTTATTTCTTTCTTATTATTCCGCGACTAATTTCTTAATGACTTTTTCTTGGAATCCTTTCATCTTTCATAAAGCTAATTCCTTACAATTTATTCTATATCTTCTATGAATTTTGAAATTGGCCTTATTTTCAAGCACATTTTTTTTTTTAATTTGCATTTTTTTCCGATGAACTCTCAAGAACTTCTTTATGCTTCGAAGAAATACTTTTTTTCTTTAATTTGATGTTTTTATTTAATAGCTCTCAAGTCTGTAATAATTCATTTTTATTACTTAAATAAAAAAAAAAAAAAATATTGGACATCTAAGTTGAAGGTGAGGGTGGGGAAGGATCAATGGATCCTTGGAATAGCCAACAGGTGCTGCTCCAAAAAATATTTCAATCAATTAAGTTATAATAGCGACGTTTCTAACCTGTTTAGCTCCATCTTCAGGCTTCTACAATGTAATATAAAAAACCAAGAATAAGGAGAAAAGTACTGATTTGTCACTATAATAATACAAATACAATATATAAGATGTATAATACTAATACAAAATACAAGGTCATGATAAGATCTACTATAAGGCTACTCATAATGTTGTCGAGTCCGTAATTTTAGAATAAGGAGTTAAGACAGGAAGAGTGACACAAGTGCCCTCTGGTGTAGAAGCTCTAAAGCTAGGTACATACAGTTTTGATGGTTGATAAAGAAATATTTACTATGTCTTTCATAGTCATAACTGAAAAACACCGATTTTTCAGTTGTGTCACTGTAGAAATACTAGAAGTAGTTATTCTGCCTAGAGCTCTTGAAAAGAAACTTAAAGGTCTCTATATCAATTTGATTAACATGTTCCCATGAAACAATTCAAGGAAAAATCTGTCATGGATTGATTAGATAGACGTGTAAAAATAGCTCTTCTTTTAATATCACCGGTATACAAAATTTAACTTTTTGTATGGTTTTTTTTTATATTAATATGTAATTATTCCTAATTTGAGTGTGCTGAATCAGAATATGAACATAGTTTTTCTCCATCACGTACCGATTTTCCACAATACAGGAAATAGTAAAATATGCTTTTTTATACTAGCCTCTATTGAATTTATTTTATATTATTAAATGTAAGTATACGATTCACATCATCACTTAAATTTTAAGGGGTCGGGGCAAAACAGTGCCAAGCAACATTTTAATCAAAACTAAACTTTAGCTGCTATGTGTTAGATATTATGTAGGATTATCAGTCTATGATGCAAATGACTACAAGATCTGTATGTTACTAAATATTGTTGCCCCTAACCATTTCACCTCATAGTCCCACATAATATCCGACATAAAACAGGTACAGTTAAGGTCTGTTAAAAATGTTGCTTGGCACTATTTTGCCCCGACCCCATCATTTGATCATTTGATCGGTTTTTACATAGTGCCTTGAAATGAACGTTTTGTAGAGTTCAAGAATTTTGATACTTCTCTTTTCAGCAACCAGCAATAATCAGTTATCATATTTTTATTCCATTTTCCTTTGTAGCGTCTTTCCATTTCCTTTATGTTCATATCTTTCACCATGCTTCTGACTTCTCAAATCTTTCACCATGCTCTTGGACACAGCCAAGATTTTCTGGAAAAAAAAAGTCCAAATGAAAGTGTAAGAAATATACTTTCACACTCATATTGCAACGCTGCTTTCGACATATTTCTACAATATTTTTGTAATTTCCCACAAATTTTTGACGACACTCTTAAAAGCAATCCACGCTTCTTTATTGACTATCTGCCATCGTTTCATCAAATAGGTACCAGAAATCAACTTTCTAATTTGTGGCCCAACAAATCCTCCCTCTTCAAGTTTAGCATCAGATATTTCAGGGAAAATCTTGCTGATATATTGGTAGCAGTTGCCATTCTCATCCAAAGCCTTCACATATTGCTTCATTAAGCCTAATTTTATGTGGTGTTTGGGGGTCCACAAGACACTCATGAATTACATTTTTCATTCCTAGCGCGAAACTCTGATTCCAATTTTTTCTTCTCCAGTGATCGGATCGGGCTTTACTATCCCATTCACAAAAAAAAAGTCCGTCACGCAGGAGCTGCATAACTAAGCACTTTCCTCAGAATTTGGGTAGTGTAGACTGCTTTCCAGAACAATTTGCTTAAAATATCCTACATAAATAAAATAAAAACATGAATAGTTCTCTTTTAAGTTTATAATGAGTAACTGATAAATTATTAATTTGCTTCCAGAGTTATGTTTACACATGGTACCTATTAAACTACGTAATAAATACAAAAAACCTCATATTATCGTATTTTGATCTAACGCAGGAACAGGATACAGTCACTCTAGTGGTAGAAAGCGCTCCTTGCGGCGGCTTTGTGAACCTACGTCTGGCGGGCTTTTCTATTGAAATATATTACAAATTAAACCCCCGCTTTCCGATTGACCGATTCAGCTCATTTTTACAACACTTCTTTCTCATGAGTTACCCACTACGTATACCGCGTTTCGTTACAATACAGCAGAAATTACGACCGGTATGAGTATATTAGAAATTTGGGTCCGGAGTAAACCCCCCCCCCTTCTAATGAACCGATTTAGTTTATTTTTACAACACATATTTACCTGCAGATTACCACTACGAATACCGAGTTTCGTCAAAATATACCAAAAATCACGGCTGGTAGTGGCGAATTGGTATTGTGGGTCCGGAGTAAACCCCCCCCCCCTTCTAATTAACCGATTTAGTTCATTTTTATATCTCACTTTTCTCTCTATATTACCACTACGAATACCAAGTTTCGTTGAAATATAACAAATATTACGGCTGACATAGTCAAATTAGTGTTTTGGAATCGGGGTAAGCCCCCCCTTCCGGTGGACCGACTTTGGTGGTTAACGAACTCGTTCAATCGTTTGCTAATTGAATGCTATACACCAAGTTTCGTGACGAAAAAACAAAAACTCTGGCCGCTATCGTGTTAACAGACACATATATATATATATATACATATATATATATATATATATATATATATATATAGATATATATAAATTTTAACGGGGGTCATTTTCGGTGTCTACTAGGTAGGATCGATAAAGATTTGAAGAAATTTTTCAAAAATTCCGTCATGAGTCCAACCTCAATAGCTACTTTCCTTCGGAGGAAAGTGCTAAAACAAAAAAAAAAAAAAAAAAATACCAAAAAAAAAAAACATGCCATTTTAATGTTGCTTAATTGCTGGCCTAGTAGCATGCCAATAACTTTTAAATCTCCACAAACCTGCCATTCATGACGTTCATATTTCACTTTTTCTACAAGTAATTTCAAGTCATGGTATCTTTCCTAAAGCTACATTTGCAGGGATTGGACTTAAAATAAGGCTTATATTGTTGTCTGTTACATTATTACAATGTTAGGTATATTGTTGCGAAGCACATTAATTTGAAGAATGATTAATTATTTCTTCGTTTTCTGGTTTATTTTCTGTCGTTTTATGTTTGTTTCTGTATTTATGTATGTTTCTGTTGTATTTAGTACTATAAGTTACAGATAATTGTGAACATATAAATTTGTATTTTTTACTGTATCTTAAAAAAAAAAAAAAAGAGCAAGTCGCCGTCGGTGCGAAGCTCGTAAAATAAATAAATAAAAAATGGTTTGTTTTCTGTTCCATATGCGCAGAACTACATTAAAACATTTTAGGTATAACAACAAATTGTGCTAAAATGGTACGTGATAGAAAAAAAAAATACAGATTTGGAATCAGCACATAAAATTTAGTAAAGTAGACATATTTTTGAGGAGGCTTGAGTGATAAATATTCGCGACTCCTACCTCTTTGGATAACCTCTGAGATTCTGAGTTTTGGCGCCTTTCAGAGGATTTATAAAAAAAAAAACGTGGTGTCAGTGGTGGAAGACTTGGAAGCTTTTTTATATATGTTAAGAGATGTGAAAGTGCGTGCCGCTAATAATGTAGATCCTAAATAGTAAATACAGGCCTGCAGGTAATATAATTATTATTTATGGTTCACCAATAATTATTGTGTTATCACTTCAGTTAGGAGCCTGGTTAACAAAACTTGGCCTCTCTAGAGCTATTGTTTTGTTATAGCTACATTATTTGTAATACAATTTATTAGAAATACTACATAAAAAATCAGTTCATAATCGGGATGTCATTACGATTTTACACAGCTGCTGGTCAGATGCTTTGTGTAACTGGCATGTGTAAAGAGAGCTTACCTAGTCAGGCTTTGACCAGTCCTATTGTGAACAGGTGTCAGCTGATGGCTCTATTGTTTGTCATGGTCGCTAATCCACGGGATAATGCAGCCGCTGGAAAATGCTCAAACCCCCATTTTGCTTTTATTCACTTACGCTCAACGCACACAGACACACAAGAGTTGCATGAAAAGCTTGACTATTTGCATAATAATGAGCCGACCTGAAATGTTAATTTTAATTTACACAGAAAACCACTTGCCGTTTTGCTGTAAAATACATTCTTCCTTTTGGGGGTCCTCTATTAACCCCTAACGACGCCATAATTCTTCAAAAGTCACAAATTGTGGTCGTTGGAGGCACATTAATAATTTTGTCTGGAGTTGGGCTTTAAGATAACCCTGTAGGCTTAATGAAGCGATTTTGCTGATTGCTGGCACAAACTCGTCTTGCTCAATGGAACGTGCTTTTCATTATGAGGATTTAGAATTCCGAGGTTTTTGCAGAAGATCAAATATTGTGTCCGCCATTTAAAACAAACAATAGCAGACACAATAGAATCAATCGCTTGGACACAAAATCTTGTCCGATCCATGCATGTACAGTATACTCTCCCTAATCCGGCGTCGTCGGGACCGGGTACAGTCGGATTTTTGAAAACGCTGGATTAGAGAATTCAGTTAGAAGCGGTGACTTATGTATTTGAAAACCCCTATTATTTGTGGATACAATAATATGTACCACGTTATTTTAAAGCTTACACTCCGCTCGCGATGAATGTTCGAAATAGACTGGATTAATCAGGCGTTCTAGCCGCAGGTTCCTTAGTAGAAACATTTATTTTCTTATTAGAAACAAAATTTTCTACCTTTAAAAGGAAACATATATGCCTTCTTTGACTTTCATTCAACGAAATACCACGAAACAAATGTTTGGCTAGCTAGGAAGGGAAGGTTTTGTAGGAACCCTCGAGCCGGTCTAGCTCCGGCGAGTTCCGAGATCCGTCACTCATTCCTATCGGAATTAGAAAGAGCAAAGGATTAGAAAGAGCAAAGGATACGAGAACGCCGTATAAGGAAGAGTCTACTGTATACGCGTATGTATAAACCGAATTCGTCACAATTAAGAACACCACATAGAGCATACATAAATAAGCAGATAAAATAAAATTCTTGTTTTCCTTGTCTCGAACTTCCGGCTGGACTCCTTGGTAGGACAGATAAAGGCAGGGAAACTTTGGAACGTTGGTTTGTTACCGAAACCCCCTGGTCAGGCTTATTGTCTCGGCTGCTTCACCTGACTAGAATTTATTGTAACAACATTATTCCTTATGAAGAAACATTGTGGTCATTTAGCGTGTTACCTTCCTCCCTGTAAACAGAATCACGTGGTCGATAAGGAGTCGACTCGATGACGTATTCCAGAAGAGAACAAAGTTTGTGTATAGGATGGTGCTCGGCGGAGAATCTAGACTATCAGCTGTGATGTTGCTGGATGATGTACTGAACTGTTGAGGCTCACCTCGATTACCTTCAGACCATGAAATCGGATGTCTCAGGAAAGGGTAGAATTCTCTTACCGAAAGCTAATGGTGTATTTAATAAAAGTTGATGAAGTGGCTAAAAAAAACTGAAATAACTCTTAACTCAATCCGACAAAGTACTTCTTTAACAGGATAGGGGACCACAGACAGCATTCTATTTGCAAGCACTTAACATTAGTTAGGGGGCACTTACGATTGGTCCCGATCCGATACCCCGGACTGTAGGAAGAAAAAGTCCGACTCGCAGGAACTGCATCATCTTAGCGCGGTTCCGTTCTTCTCCCTAGTCTAATTTGGAAAGATTAAAATATTTATTTATTGATAAGGCTTCGCAACTTTGGCGAATTGCCTGAAGATTAAAATAGAAGCAGTTATTATTTTGGTTCCACCAGTCTTGAATGGTCTTGATTTACGATCTTACCTGGAAGGGTCGGTCAACACTAGAAAGGGTCCCGCTAGTTACAAGGTCTTGGAATCTAGGAAATCTATATTTCTAACAATAAATTGTTTTGTTATTTTACTAAACCAGTTTTATTGTAAAATACATTATCCAACTATAAGCAATTAAGAAATAACAAGGAATAAAAACAAACAAAAAAAACCGTTCGAATAAACGAAATCAATTACTTTAATGTTTTAAGAACTTATTTCTCCGATTGACATCGCCTGATTAAAACTTTCGTCAGAACATTCTTTGTTGAGCATTTAGTAAGCTTTCGAATGGTAACCTTTCGCTACCCAAGATTTTCAACCGTTTTCGAGATATTAAGAAATTATACGAAGTTCCCAAAACTTTTCATTATTTCTAGCAATAGAAAATTGGTCTCATTTTACCTATCCTGTTTTACACACAAATACATTTTCCTAACATAAGAAATTACAAAAATAAAAATCAATAAAAAACTAAGGGAAAGAGACAAAAAATACAAAAAGAACGACAAACACCCGTTTATAAGAACTAAACAGACACATTAAGCACTTATTTCTTCGACTGACATCGCCCAATCAAAACTTGTTTCAGAATCTTTTCTGTCGAAAATTTAGAAAGCTTTCAAATAGTTTCTATCCACTTATGAAAATTTCCCAACCGTGTTCGAAATATTAATGAAAATATACGAAGTTCCAAAACTTTTCATGTCTGTTCATAAAATATTTTATTCTAACCCTTCCTTAACTCCAAACGTAACCAAAAGTTTAAGATATTAGTTTTGATAAAATTTGAACATGCAGATAATGTTTCAACTGAATCCCGTGATTCTAAGTACCCAAACCAAAAACGGTATTCAAAAACTATTTTTCCAATTTTCTCGAAAACGGTTAAAGCTATCGCCTTAAAAATGGTTCCATTCGTTTTCCTAGGCCAAGAAGCCTACAAAACGAGTACTTACAAGCATATGAACTCAAAAATGTAAGCGTTGCGATTTTTTTTGCGCGAATTTCGCCCCAAACGCCATCTTCCAGTGGGCGGATTCTGCTGGTTAACGAACTTGACCTTTAAAATTGGAAGACGGATTTTTGTACCAAATTTCATCACAATCGGACCATTAGGGAAGCCAGAAATGAGCGAACAGACAAATATATATATATATATATATATATATATATATATATATATGTATATATATATATATATATATATATATATAAATATATACATATATATATATATATATATATATATATATATATATATATATACATATATACACAAATTTGAACCACCGTTATTTTCGGTCTCTAGGGGTTCTGAAACGCGAAATTTTCTAGTCGGCACTTCCGGATTGTTTCATTGTATCAACCTTATAAGCGGGGTTCCTCCCTATGGGGAGGGAGGAACCGCACTAAAACGTAAGCGTTACGATTTTTTTTGCGCGAATTTCGCCCCAAACGCCATCTTCCAGTAGGCGGATTTTGCTGGTTAACGAACTTGACCTTTCAAATTGGACGTCGGATTTTTGTACCAAATTTCATCACAATCGGACCATTAGGGAAGCCAGAAATGAGCGAACAGACATATATATATATATATATATATATATATATATATATATATATATATATACAAATTTGAACCACCGTTATTTTCGGTCTCTAGGGGTTCTGAAACGCGAAATTTTCTTGTCGGCACTTCCGGATTGTTTCATTGCATCAACCTTATAAGCGGGTTTACTCCCTATGGGGGAGGGAGGAACCGCGCTAAAAAAAACGCATTCATCTCAATGGAGGTGCCTACATTGGTGCCGACCCGACCCGATCCGATGGGCACCGATCCTCGACCGTTTAAACTTATTTGTTTTTAGACCGATTACCGGCTTATGATTAATATGGAAAAGGATTGGAGAATCGGCACAAAGAGTCCTTAATTCTCTTTTGGACATAATATTACAAAAGTGACAATACTTAAGAGAACACAAGCTAGGTGGCAGCAACTGTCTAGAAAATCACTTGGATCTCTTTACCACAAAATGTATAATTTTGATATTGTTACTAGTTTCTTTATAACTATTATGGGGGGTTTTCTCCTGAGTCTCCTGGGATAAATTCTTTATGGGGTTATTGCCTACCGAAACATTTGTTTTTGTTTTTACGGGCGTTCATTTAAACTTTTTCTTACCGTTCTGGCGGTATTAAGCAGTACTGCTTGTTGGGCATTTTTGATAAGTTCCTCCGACAGTTTCAGGTAGGCATTTGCGGGAATTGTCATTTTCGGAATGAGCACGTTGGTCGAGATTAACTCTATGGCCAAGCCTTGGTACTTTATAATTATTATTATTTTTTTAATTATTATCTATAATTTTGATATTGTTACTAGTTTCTTTATTAATATTATTATAGTTGCTATCATTTCTCTATCTTAATGATATTGTTGTCATACTTTTAAAATTCAGAAAAAAAAAAATATAAAAAATAAAATATATATTACTTTAATTGTAATGCAGGCAGTATCGACAGATGGAACCTGCAGAATCTAAATAAACTTCCACAGTATAGGGATACTATATTGTGGAAAAAAAAGAAAAAAAGGTTACCGTGTTTACAGCCCATTCCTGTACCTATCTCATTTTTTTTCAAAAATGTCACGTAGTCTCCTTCACTTCTGGAGCCCCATTACACTGGAGCAGGCAATGATAATGCAGTCCCTGTGGGTCGTTATTTTTCTAAAGGGGTCTTACAGTTATTGAGTGGTTAGGATGATGAAATCAATGTTACCGCTGCGCGATCAAACATCGCCTAGGCCTGGTTTAGTTTTTTGAAAATAACAAATCATATCAAGCAATGTCTCTAAAATTTAAGAGAAGGTCTTTTTTCTCCTATTACTTGTCAGAGAGAAAAACAAATTAACTTAAAAACCCGGTTAAAGTGATGGCTTTGGAAGGAATGAATTCTGAAGGAAACAGGACAAAGGAGAGTAGGCGAGCCCGTGAGCTGAGGGAAAAGCTAATAGAAAGCAGTCAGATAGTTAGAAAATCCCGAGGTGGATTAGGAAAAGACGTGTTTCAGAGAATACGTGGGGTAGAGAAAGAGAAGAAGAGAGAGAGGTGTGGGGGGGGAGAGAGAGCGGGAGAGAGAGAGAGAGAGAGAGAGAGAGAGAGAGAGAGAGAGAGAAAGAGAATTTGTTATCAGTGTTCTAATGATAAGGAGAGTAGGAGGCATCCCTGCCCATCGCAAAGTCTTGTCTCAAAGTTAAGAGCGTGGGCGGAATTCCTCCCTTAGGACTTAGGGACTTTATTACTCCACACCTACACGAAGAAACATTAACTTTAACCTTCTGCATTTATTACGGTAAATACTCTAAATAAATTGTACCATTTAAAAACAAAAATGTACACAAAATTGTGGTTGTACAGTAAAATCAAGTTTTCCCGGATAAACTGGGACCAGGGTCGATCCGAGTTGACGAAAATCCGGGTTATCCACAGAATGTCGGAAAAATGAAAAAAAAAACAAAACAAAAAACAATAACACATAAGTCACCGAAATATGAAATAACCTATGTATTTGCAGTGTAGTCTGTATAGCTACAAACTAGTCTGTAGTAAAAAAGGCAGTGAGCTTCTGCTGTCTCAGTTTAGTGTATCGCTTACGAGCAGCGGGATCTCGCTTCCGCTTTAACCATGAGAAGTTAAATTTGGCAATTGACTCTCGAAATACACCACCAACTTCTGAATGTTCGCTACTGCTTCTGCATGGGTCATAACCACCATAAACTGTCCTTAGAAATCATCTTGAAACAAAAGTCTTCAATGCGTTTTATTTTCTTTTTTCAATCAGATACGGTCGATGTTCCTACTCCAAACTCTACAGAAATGTTCTTTAACGATATATATATATATATATATATATATATATATATATATATATATATATATATATATATATATATAAATGTGAACCACAGTTATTTCGTGATCAATGGATCTAAGGATTTGAAGTTTTCTAGTCTACTATTCTTCCGGATTGAGTCATGAGTTCTACGTCATAAACGGGTCTCCTCCGTATGGAAGAGGGAAGACATAAGCTAATATGTGTGTGTGTGTGTGTGTGTGTGTGTGTATATATATATATATATATATATATATATATATATATATATGACCGTTACGACGGATTCGCAATCTACGCAATCGCCTACTAATACAGTAGAATAAATGAATTATTACTTACTCTCCTGGCAGCTCGAAGGATTCGACGAAGGCCACGCTGGAATCTAGATCCTACTGGGACCACTTCTCTTCTCACCTGAAAAAAAAAAAAAAAAATTAAGTCTAGAAATAAAGAGTGGTGAAAATGCCACTAAGTTATTTGGGGTGTAGCCAGGCAATATGATTGTTCTCTAGCTAAAGCCCCGTTTTCACGAGGCAATATTACGAAAGTGTGTCCATGGAATTCGTGAAATTACCTCGTGTGAACGAGGTGGCGTGAGTTTGCTTTGGGTGGCATCGGGTGTCAGGCAAATTCACGAAGGGTATTAAACGTGTTTGATTAAAAATCTTGCTCATGAATCACGCCAGTCGCATCTGGGTTCTCAATGCAACAAGTCTTTGTTTTTTAAAATTAGGATTTAGAAATTTCGGTGTCAGCGTCTCACGTAATTAAACTCCAAGAGGTATGTAGACATTATATTACACTTTCGTGTGGATCACTTTATGTGGTTTCATGACACTTGGAAATTTTCACTCCCTTCTATTTGTTCAAGCTTTACAGCTGAATTACTAGCTATAAAAAAGGCTCTAAATTTTATTATCCCAACCACTCAACAAATCGTAATTTGTACAGATTCTTTATCATCAATCCTAGCAATCTGCAATCTCTACCCAGACAACTCACTGGTCATAGATATACAAAACAAAATAAATGAGTTCAGAATATATAACATAAAAACTCTGTTTATATGGATTCCTGGGCATTGTGGAATAATTGAAAACTTAAAAGTTGACAAAGCAGCAAAAGAAGCAACAAAAGAAGGACAAGTTTGCTGTCAAGTTCCTGTAAACGATGTATTAGCAGCCTTGAAACTACCACTAAAAAATAAATGGTTCCAAGAATGGAATAGGATGGAGTTAGGGGAAAAGCTCCGTGAAATAAAAGAAGACGTAGATGCATGGAGTAGCAGCATACGCGTCAGAAGACGAGAGGAAGTGATATTGACCAGGCTACGAATAGGACACTCAAGACTGACGCATGGCTATCTTATGGCAAAGGAACCACCAACGATATGTCAGTACTGCGGAGTACATCTAACCGTAAAACATATCTTCACCGAATGCAGGGGCTACATAAAAGAAAGAGATTCAGTTAGATTTGCCCACTGACCTAAGGGAACTTCTGGTAAATAACTCAAATTACATAACTAAATTATTTGCTTTCCTAGAAAGAACTAAGTTAATCGGACATATTTAATTTATAAATATTTGTGTGTATGTATGTATGTATGTATGTATATATAAATATATATATATATATATATATATGTGTGTGTGTTTCAATCTCCTCCTATCTATCTTCAATCTATATAGATCTTCTCAATCTATCTTCAAGTAGCACTTGGTCAATATCACTTTCTTTCCTCAATAGTCATATCATATCAATATTTATATATATCAATAGTCATATTGAAATTATATGCCAATTGAAATATATAAGATCAAACGAGTCTTCTAACTGAGACATCCATGACCCATGTGGTTGACATATGTCTAAAAACACAAATTAAAAAAAAAAAAACCTCCGAGAGGACGAAACTTTGAAATTTTTTAGAATTATATGCAAATAAGAGGATTTTATACGATTCAACTTGCAAAGTCCGAGACTCTCGGTTGGCTGGCGTGAAAAGGTTTTGCAAAGCGATGAAAATTCCAGGATTTGGAACAACTCAAGTCAACGCCAAATTCATGAATTTACGAAGTTCATATTGCCAGGAGCATCAGGGTAATCATATCGTAGCTGGAAATCTAATAAATTTGTTGCCTCCAAATTCCTCCTTTTTTGGATTCACTCTCTTACCCACCAGCGTTTTTTCTTCCGTTTTGGAATATTTACTTGAAATTCCATTAACCTGTGGGCCGAAATACTACTATAAACCGTACCGACAACTCCACAACTTTCTTTTAAAAGCCATGATTTCCAAGCAAATACTGAATCGTGATTCGTGGGCGTTTGAACGGACATGCGATCTCACGCTTCATCTCCACTTGGATTTTGTTGAGGTAAAAACCGCGAAAGAGAGATTAAAAGCGAGCACCCTTTCGTATTATTGCCCCCTGGAAACCTAGCTTAAGATTGGAGCATAGGGATGGTAGAGCACGAGCAAAGAAACCAAACACGTGAAGTTGATTCAAAAATTCGTAAACAGCTGGTTAATAAATTCGTCCAATCGTTTGTAATATGAAGCTCGTATTCAGAGATTCGGAATGTGCTGAAATCCTTCTTACAAAAACTCAGTAAAAATATAATAAAGTTCTTATGACACTCAACTGCTGTATTAAGTATAAACGATTTTTTATATCAACCGTAGGACATATTGCACATTACGAACATGTAAGAGGTGATTTTTGGTGATTAATAAATTCGTTTGTGTACTTTTTTTAATACGATGCATATGTACAGCTCACCAGCTACATTTTCTGCTAGTAATTTTGTGTATGAACGCGGATGTCGGTGAGCTAAAAATTAAATCTGAAATAACCGTAACACTTTCGCCTCCATTACTTTTCCCTTTAGATTCAAAAGGCTCGTAAATGGAGGGGATTCACTTTTACACCTCCAGGTTAATACAGTTGCCTTAAGTATTGTTTGGAGTAAGTACTGCTTTCCAGCAGTGTTTTCCGTTTTCAAATCGACTGACTGGAAGATTTTTTATGATTTGTTTTAAGAAAAAAAATGTCTTCATGAAAAATTCAATCAAGAAATGCACCCGATACTGAGGTATTCTCTAACAACTACAGCCGCAGCGAAAGTGTTAATGCTGTCATGACAAATTATTACATAGCTAATAACTTTTTAATTACTTTTAGGGCGTTAATGAAAAGGAATGGGAGCAAACTAAGCTCTGCAAATGATTGAAGCTATAATGACACGCCATTAATCAGAACTAAGAGGCGTCAGGTGGAGGTAACCGTCTACCCGGGATGGGCCTTGGGATGGTAGCTATAACCAGCTAGTAGGCACTTGTTGCTGGTGTTCTATCAAGATTCTCTCATAACCGGTCTCATGACACAAACTCAACCACAGGCACTGGTAGTAAGGAGGCATCAAACCCTTCAAAGGCTCTAGTTAAGGCAATACCTTTCTTTGGAGGTTTGATTAGAAACCGAAGATGAAAACTCAACCGGTCTATATCAAATTTGCATTTTACATGATAATAAACTATATTGATAGTACTAGCTTAATGCCCGTGCTTCGTTACGACAAATAAGTAGTTATTTTATTACCTTAAATAATGTATTTTCAAAATTAACACTTCTATATTGTTCCGTCATTAGTGACGTCACGCCAATTAGAGGCCCCAAAAATCTTGGCGCCTCGTTGAGGAAAAAAGGCGCGGAAGCGAGAAGGGTTGTGAGAAGAAAATGGCGTAAAAGTGTGCACGTTTTTTCTGTGGTGGTAAAAGGATTGAGGAACGTCTGAGTCCTACCTTCTTATCCCTGGAAGTAAATATACTCAGAAATGGAGTAGAACACAAGGCGACGGGAGAAGAGGACGAGGCGCGGAGAGGCGATGAGGACAACTCCACATACAGTTGTACATAGCTTCATGTAAATAAAGTTTATTCATTTTTTTTATGCTATATCACTCCAAACCTTATACAGTCCACAACCAAGTAAGAATACATAGACTTATCTACACTTCAAGTAAAGGTAGACGTCTTGTTTCATATATAATTTTGTGCAGTTTATTATTGCACGGTTCCCGTCATACTATATGTTATTCATCAATTGATAAGTAATCAAAGTATAATGTTTCTTGTATAATTTATTTTCCGGACAACCCAATAGAATACCGTATAATAAAGTTTTTTTTTTTTTTTTTTTTTTTTTTTTTTTTTTTTTTTTTTTTTTTCAAATATTCAAATGGTTGTAGTCAACAAGTTTTATTTAAGTTTATAATAATCCTGAATCGTTGCCCTAAGGTTCTTAATCTTTAAATGCCAGATATTTTATAATAAATCCAATCGTTATATTGGTCATCATTCAACGAAAACTGGCCAAGTTGGAATTGCAAAAATAAGTAAGTGGGGAGTATTATTAGGTCCCGCATCTTCCTCCTCAAGCCAAACATCGACGGAACCAACTCAAAATTCAATTACAAAAAAATTTATATCCCCCAAAAAACAAACTTCGAAAAAGAGAGGCCAATTTTCAGGCCGTGGCCTCTTCAACGTGCGAGTTCGTACAAACCCGATCGGTTGTAGTCAACAAAGAGTCCTGAATCATTAGATGCCAGACATTTTATAATAAATCCGATCGTTATTGTGGCCATCATTTAACGAAAACTGGCCAAGTTGGAAATCCACACATCATAATGAGAGGGGACTATTAGGTTCTTGACAAGGTATTAAGAGCCTAATACTTGGCCCGATAATATGATATCGTAACTTTTATAAGGAAACTGTTTTTGGGAGGGGCCTAGAACTTTTTTTCAACGTTTTTTTTTGAGGGGGGGGGGATAAATTCTTCCCTACATGTTTCGCGCACTTTTGGTGCATATTCAGGGGAACAAGTTACAAATATAAAAACTTACAGCCTCAACTTGAGGAGGTGAACCTTCCACTAAAGGGCCACGTCCAGAATGATATATATATACACACACATATATGTGTGTGTGTGTGTGTGTGTAGTTTTTATAACTATTCGGGCCGAACTTAGATATTATTTAAATTGGTAATCATTTTTAGGATACAATAAGTGCAAAACATACAACTTTCCACAAACGTTAAGGTTACTTAAGTAATAAACAAATAAAAATCAATCTATGAATATTTCCGCCCGGTATATACGCTACATATCGTCGATACAAAAGCAAACTAACGAATATGAAAATCACCACATTTCAGAATGGAAAAGTAGTTATTCATAAATTTTTTTTTGGACAGTCAAATATTCGTCAGATTTGACCTTTTGATAGTGGAATACTTTCCCTTTAATAGAGTGAAGTCAGATTGAAGAATTTTCCGTAAATAAGTCCAGCAGAAATTATTAAAGATGGACAATGAAAGATGCATTTTTTCATATTCGTTAGTTAGCTTTTGTATCCACGATATATGACATTATCCTTTAACAGTTAAGAACATATACACAAAAACTAGCCAACTACTAATAAACAGAGACAAAATTCGTTAAAATCCTACGAGAATCAAAGTATTCAAGTTTGGCAAATTAATATTTTATAGGATTATGAGGAATTTCCTCCGGGACGATATTTCAGGATTATTAAAGAGAATGGAGATAAATGACTTGAAGGGAGAAAATCCAATACCTGACAAAACCAGCTTAAATCAAAAGTTTTAACACGACAGGGTAGAGATCAAATATGTTTATTTGGGCTGTGCTTTATTAATGACTGGCTGAATATCCGTGCTTCGTCTCGGCAGATAAGTAGTTATTTTATTGCGTTAAATAATGAATCATCAAAATTAACGCTACTATATAATTTTTTGCAATTTATTAGAGCACGATTCTCGTCATACTATAAGTTTTTGGGGTCTCCCGTGGTCTAGTGGCCTTAGATTCATAAGCGGGAGATGCTGGGTTCGAACCCCACCGGCGGCAGGAATTTTCTCATCCCAAGGCTCTTTGGGAAAACTCCTCGCTCAACCCTGGATGTCTGCGCTAATGGCATAGTTGTAAAAAAAAAAAAAAAAAAAAAGGTCGAGGCTGTTTCTCGACAAGGGGACGCTCCGGACCATTGTCACGAAACAGATATAGAAGAAATAGCATCTCAAAGAGAAAGAATATTTAAGGCGCCAAAACTGGATAACTGACAGTATTCTAAGCGGAAATGACTCCCCCCTACCTTCTCAACGTTCGCCCTAGGAAAGCACTATAAACAATGCGTTTCTCATTTTGTTACCTTATTTTACTAAAATACTCATTTCACTATTAAATGCAATAAAAAACAACAACATATATATATATATATATATATATATATATATATATATATATATATATATTTCCGGATCGCGTTATGAGGTTTACTCCCTATGGAGGGAGGGGCCGCACTAAAAGGAACAGAAGCTTGTTTCGGATGTATCCTAATTTTGCCAATCTAACCGTATCATTAGATAGAAATTGCAAAGAAAAAAAAAAAGTATCATTATTATTATGATATATGTCACATATTTTTATGTTTTTATATAAATTAGTAAAAAAAAACATATGTTTACAATTTACGGAGAAAAGTCTCAGAATTCTATTCTTCAATAAATTGTTAATATCCCTGGAAAGATTAGGAAAAGCAATGAAAACTCCTATGGAAAAGTGGAATGAAAGGATGGAGAAGGATCCTGTAAAAGGAAAAGACCAGGCAAAGACATTGGAAGAGATCGAGGTAAGATCAACTATTCCTCGATATTTGATAGTGGCAATCCAAGAACAGTCAACCACATTCAACGATGTCAATCCTTTCGATATTCATCGCTGGATCTGTTCCTTTTCAAAAAATATACAGGTTAAGAAAATAAAGAGAACAGGTTTACTGTTTCTTGACTCACCGAATAGTAATGTAACCAAAAAATTATTAGAACAATCCACATTCAATAGGATGAAAATATCTGTCCAGCCTCATAAAACCCTCAATCAATCACGAGGAGTTTTTTACTGTTCCGACCTTCGAGATTTCAAAGAAGATGACATTCTTCAAGAATTAACATCGCAGAATGTTATCAACATTAGACGTCTTGGAAATCCAGCCAAAAAATCGGCATTATTCGTAGCAACTTTTGACACGCCGCAACTTCCTGACAAGCTGTTCATTGGGTATATATCTGTTAATGTTCGTGTGTACATTCCACCGCCTCTCGTCTGTTATAGGTGTGGATCCCTTGGACATCACCGGACTGCTTGTGAAAGAGAACAGATTTGCAGAAAATGTGCCCAACCTCAGCATGATAATGAGTGTTCAACGATTAAATGTTGTCTGTGTGGTGGGAATCATCGCACAACTACAAAATTCTGTTCCGTCTACGCTAATGAGTTCGAGGTGAAGAAACTGATGGTTACCAAAGGTCTTAGCTACAACGAAGCCAAGAGACAGATTAATGGAACACGAACAACAGAGACATATGCCAAGAAAGCGATGAAAAACGATCCAAATTCAGAAGATAAACTCACTACTTTAGTCGAACTATTTAGAAAACGGATTGAAATTTTAGAAAATCTATTGATAAGGAATCGCTGTATTCCTGAGTCTCCAAAAGCGAATGAAAACTCCACGACACCGGAAGATAGTACAACCAAACGGTCTAGCGGAATAGTCGCATCTTCTCAGAAATCTGGCCTTAAAGAAGTTCCGGAAACACCTACTCGTCAAAGCGAAGGTCTTAAGGAAGAAACGGAGAAACTACCTCAGGGACGGCGGAATCGAACAAAAACACCAACTAACAAACTACAGGACAATGATAGAACTAAAAAACGGTAAAACATGACCATTTTAGCTATTTTAATGTTCTTTGTAATATTCGTTTTACTTAATTTGGTGTTTTATGAATTTATTTGTTTTCCTGCAAATATGATTCATATAGCTATACTTTTCGAATTACTTATCTTTGAGTCTTTCTATCTTCTAATTTTATTAGTTGTCTTCAATTCGACAGTTCCTGTCTTATGCATAAGATATAAAACACAGTCCTCGTATTGCAGTATCCTTCTTTGTGTTCGTGAAACATTTTACCTCATCTTCAGCTTTATCATTTTTCTGAAATTGGAACTTGATCAGTACTATTTTAAAATTGTCACAACTTCTTATCTATTTCCTCTTTTAAGGTCCAAATTTATTTTAGGTCAACTTTGCCTTAACAACGTTTCTCTCCAAATGATAGGCGACTCGCTGAGAGATAATATGGGTCCCAGCAATACAGATATAAATGCTTTTTATTTATTTAACTGTTTTAGAAAACTGGTGTCTTATATTTTTATGACAAACTCACATCATGTCTGTGCTGCAGTGGAACATTAATGGAATTGCAAGGCACATCGAAGATCTGAAATTACTCCTGAGCC
Organism: Gonocerus acuteangulatus; assembly: GCA_946811695.1. Taxonomy (NCBI): domain Eukaryota; kingdom Metazoa; phylum Arthropoda; class Insecta; order Hemiptera; family Coreidae; genus Gonocerus; species Gonocerus acuteangulatus. The sequence goes on from OX328130.1 coordinate 19,287,497, forward strand.
AGTCCAAACCACAAGTCATTGCACTACAGGAAACACACCTTCAACAAGGTAAGGACTTCAGCATACATGGCTATTCCCTCTATAGGAGAGACTACTCCTTGGGTGGTAGAGCTTGTGGCGGAGTTGCGATATTTGTAGAGGATAACATCCACAGCGAACCTGTTCCGCTGAGGACGACTATCCAAGCTGTAGCAGTCTCAGTACACTTACCTTTTCGTCTAACTGTTTGTTCTGTTTATCTGCCACCAAGTGAACACATAGACGTTCACGAACTCAATGACTTACTGACACAATTACCAACTCCTCTATTATTCATGGGGGACGTAAATGCAAATAGCCAAATGTGGCATTCAATGGCCAATAATAGTAAAGGAGTACTACTACAACATGTATTTGAACAGAACGACCTGTTATGCCTCAACACAGACTCACCGACCCACCTCTGCCCAAGAACAGGAACACTTACAAACATAGACGTAGCCCTGTGTACTCCTTCAGTGTATACACGTTTTTCATGGGAAGTTAGCCAGGACTCTCATGGAAGTGATCATTTTCCCATCTTTATTAAACGGAATGCACTTACGCCTACTTTCCAGGGAATAAAACGGTATAACACGAAAAAAGCCGACTGGGACACCTACCAAAACCACATAACGAACGAACTAATGACTTCACACACAAGGACAATTGAAGAACTTAACTCTGTAATTCTTGAAGCGGCAAACTCAACCATACCTAAGACGAAAGACAAATACAGAAAAACACCAGTTCCTTGGTGGAATGATGATTGCAAGACAGCAGTTAGACATCGAAGAAGAGCCCTTAATTTATTTCTTAGAAACCCATCTGATATCAACCTTCAAAATTATAAAAAGAAAAAGGCGAAGGCTCAATGGACTATAAGAAACAGTAAAAAGAAATGTTGGATAGATTTTGTATCAAACTTGAACAGAAACACACCAAAACAAGAAATATGGACGAAGATAAGACAGATACAACATAAGACCTACAGACCCCCCATAACGGGAATAAAGAACTTAAACACTACTGTAACTGACCAAACTGAAATAAGTAATTTAATAGGCAGACATTTTGCCACAATATCCAGTAAGGAGAACTACACGAACGAATTTTCACAATACAGAAATAACGTAGAAATGAATATCCTTCCGATTACGAACCAACATAACCATCCTTTGAATGACCCGTTTACCTTAGACGAACTAAAACATGCACTGTCGACAACTCATCTCACAGCACCTGGACCTGACGGACTAACTTATGATATGTATAAAAATCTACCCAACATAGGCCTTGAGACCCTTTTAAATATATTTAACGACATATTTCAGAGGGGTGCCTATCCTCCCTTCTGGAATGAATCTATAGTTATTCCTATATTAAAAAAAGGGAAAGATAGTAAGTTAGCTTCAAGTTTCAGGCCCATTAGCATGACTCATTGTTCTGGGAAAATACTGGAGAAAATGGTGAATAAAAGAGCCATTTGGTTCTTAGAAAACAATAACCTTCTCTCCGTATTTCAATGTGGTTTCAGGCCAATGCACTCTACTATGCACCACATTGCTAGGCTGGAAAATGATATTTTAGATGCCTTCCTAAATAAAAAATCCATACTAGCTGTATCATTAGATTTAGAGAAAGCCTACGACAGAGTCTGGAGGAGACTAATACTGTCTCAGCTGCTAGAATGGGGTGTACAAGGCCAAGTCATGCTTTACTTGAAGAGCTATCTTTCCCGAAGATCATTCAGAGTGAGGATAGGTACTGCTCTTTCAGATGAGTTTCTACAGGAGAATGGAGTGCCTCAAGGAGGTGTGCTGAGTACGACTCTCTTTAATATCGCAATAAATTCCGTTACTAGATGTATTACTCAAGGAGTGTCATATTGCCTGTATGCCGATGACCTCCTTATCTACACCACATACACGGACATCAATAAAGGTAAACAACAGGTACAGAATACACTACAGGAGTTAGACAAGTGGTGCTCCGTAACTGGCTTTCAATTTTCTAGAGACAAGACTAAATATATAATATTCTCTAGAAAAAGAGCAGACCAAATAGCCCACTTAACATTACATCAGACAATCATTGACAAAACGGACTTACTGACTTTCTTAGGAATGACACTAGACAAAAAACTAACATGGTTACCCCACTTGAAAGGACTTCTTACCAAATGCAAAAAGTCATTGAATTTGTTAAGAATCCTTAGTAATACAAAATGGGGTGCTGACAAATGTACCATGCTTACATTCTATCGGTCTTACACCAGGTCTCTTCTGGATTATGGATGTATAGCATATTCATCTGCCAGTCCTACAACCTTAAGACTACTCGACACTATACACAACACAGGACTCAGGCTTGCCACAGGAGCTTTCAGAACCAGCCCTTCAGATAGCCTTTGCGCCTTGGCAGGAGAACCCCCACTGCAGTACAGGCGTGCAATGTTGTGCTCTTCATTTTTTATAAAGTCAAAAGGACTTGGAACGCCCTGTGTCCAGAGTTTCCTGGAAAATATACATTTTAATAAATACATAGCATTAAATTCCAAACGCAAACCATTTACTGTTAGATCATTAGAAGATAGAAAGAATTCAATTTTAAGGGAATGTTCAATTCTTAAAAACACATTTTCAGACACACCACCATGGAAATTAAGGAACTTAAGGATTGACCTGACGCTAACAAAATACAAAAGACAGAGCCGACTTCCACACTATTTTACAAAAATACTATCAACGCCATAATGAGACAAAACCCGAGGACATTATACACTTATACTGACGGATCCAAGACTGCCTCTGGAACAGGGGCAGCCGCCATTGTGAATGACAACATTTATCAAATTAAATTACCTGAATTGACGACCATATATACTGCCGAACTCTACGGAATACTTTTAGCACTGACTAACGTTCATGAAGCAGAAACTGACACGATTACCGTTTGTACTGACTCCTTAAGTTCCTTATTGTCCTTACAGAACATTTACAGTACACATCCTATTATCCAAAGCATATTTTCACAAATAAACATTCTACAAAGAATAAACAAACATATTACTCTCCTATGGCTACCTGGACACGAAGACATAAAAATGAGTACAGCTGTGGACATACAAGCCAAACTAGCTACCAACCGACCTGAACCCGACGTAAACACAGTGACGACATCTGACTTAAACAAAACCATACACACTAACACACTGTATGAATGGGAAGAAAATTGGCTGATGAGTGAATGTAAATTAAGAGAAATTAAGAACACGACCAAAGCCTGGGTAACAGAATCATTCACTCGACAAGACGAAGTAATTTTATGCAGACTCCGTATAGGCCACACCCGACTTACCCACTCATACTTACTGGACAGAAAGGAAAGACCAATGTGTAGACTATGCAACAGAACATTAACTGTAAAACATATCCTGACAGACTGTAGACAACGCAGCAACTTAACGATTCCTCATGACTTACATGACTTACTGACAGAAGGTAGTCCGTACATTCAAACACTTCTAACATATTTAAAATATACACACATTCACTCGAAAGTATAACTATATGTCATTTTTAATGGAAACATTTTATTCTTTATTATTTTATTGTATATAATATTTTTATATATATATTTTTTTTTAATTTTATTTCTTTTTTTCTTAATACTTTTTGTTACCTTCGTTTATTTCATAACCAACTGACTATCACTTGACTACCAACTGACTGACTTTGATTCTGCCGTTCTTATGAGGTCGTCGCCCTTGTTGCGAAACTCAACAACAATAAATAAATAAATAAATATAAATTAGTAAATTTTGTTTTAGGTCCATGGCTCTAAGGGTGCGTTTACATCTGACACTTCTCGAAGGAAATACACTCCTCCTCAAAAGTATTGCAACACCTTCAAATGTACTGATTACTGAAAAATTATGACCCAGGAAGCTTAGGGCAATACAGAATATTTAGATACAGTTAAAATAAAGAAATTTATTCAGAAAAAATAATAAAAATAATGTCAACTTATAAAAGATAAAATGAAAAATTACTTAATTAAAGAAAATTTTGAAAATTCAAAATTTCCAAAAACCTTATTTATTGAAATCAGTAGGCCGTATTCCCTCCACGAGACCTTATAATAGCCTCCATGCGACGTGGCATGCTTCTGAAGAGGTCCTGGATGAAGTCCTGAGGGATAGCCTCCCATTCCTCCAGAACTGCTGCCTCCAGCTCCGCAAGTGTGGAAATTCTTGAATTTCTCCCTCGGACTCTTCTTTTCAGGGCATCCCACAGATGTTCGATGCAATTAAGGTCCGGGCTCCTCGCAGGCCACTCCAATGTCCGGATTTCAACTGCGTTGAGGTAATCTGTCACACACCTTGCTTTGTGTGGTCAGGAATTATCCTGCATTAAAAGGGTTCCAGGCCCTATGAAGGGCATGTATGGCATTACATGTTCTTCCAGGATCTCTTCCACATACCTGGCACCAGTGAGGCCTCTGCCAGGCACCGCTACAAGATCCGTGCGGGCCTCCCAGGAAATGCCTCCCCAGAACATGACAGAGCCTCCGCCAAAAGCGACTCTTGGGGTTATACAGGCTTGATAGTAGCGCTCTCCCGGTCTTCTCCATACTCTCTCGCGGCCATCTGGGCTATTCAGGGCCACCCGTGTCTCATCCGTGAAGAGCACTTTCTTCCAATCATCAACTAACCAATCCCGGTGATCAAGCGCAAACCTTAGCCTTGCTCTTCGGTGTTCCATGGTGAGTAGGGGGCCTGTCATTGGTCTCCTGGAGGCTAGGCCGGCTTCCCTCAGTCTTCTGCTTACAGTTGATGTTGAAATCCGGAGCTGGCGAACATCAGCAATCAGCCTCTGGAGTGTAGAAGCCGAAGAAGCTCTATGTCGCAATGCCTGCAATCTCAAAAAACGGTCACCATTCCGGTCCGTGACTCTCGGCCTTCCTTCAACTGGTCTTCTTGAATGACGACCAGTTTCTCGGTACCTTTTCAGGCACCTGGACACCGTGGAATAGTGTATCCCAAGTCTTCGCGAAATTTGGCAAAGTGAAAGCCCTTCCTGCGAAAGAGTAACAATTCGCATTGAATTTTCACACTCTAAGGCTCTGCGATTGTTCATGTTCACAAGTTGAAAAAAAAAAGAAGTCTGTCCCTGGTAGTTCTGTATCACTAACTGAGGCCCTGGGACAATGGAGTAATCCTTTACAACCAATAAATCCAGAATACCTCTTATCATCATGCCTAATCCTACTTTTAATACAGCTTATTATCCTCCCTAGATTCCCACCAACCTGTAGTATTATGTTTAGTAAGATCCTGCTTAAACCAAAGTGTTTAACTGGAGTTTCATTTGTTCTAATTTGCGATAAATTCACCAAAAGCACAAATAATCAGTGTTTACATCTGTTGGTATAGAAGTGTCGACAATACAGCTAGTAGCCAAGATATTTATCTCTGAAATTAAATTCTTCTTGTAAAAATCTGTGTTTACACCTGGTGGTATAGAAGTTTCGACACTTATAGTGATCAGATGATGTTGAAAGGGGTAACACATGTTGAGCCACACACATTGACGCACTTGAAGAAAGAGAAAGCCATTCCTATCAATTCACTTGGTCATTGCAACAGATCTCTGGGTCACTGTCATCTGAGTCGCCTTGGTGTATTCGAGCTTTCATCTAGTACGTTAAACTTAAGGATTGTATGAAGCGAAATAAGTTGAAATGCCAGTTGAAATTTTATTAAATGTAATTTATGGGTGCTAAAGCTTTGCTAATGTTTATTATTGGTTAGAGTATTTTGATCCGTCGAGCGAGCTTGATTTTTTTGTTGTCCTTCGGGCCTTTGTATAGCACTATACTACAAAAAAAAAAAACGCTTGGGACGAGGACTTTCCACCGGCTTTGAGATAATTGAAAGTAAACAAAGACATGAAACCCTTCAATCTTCCGCCGATAGTCAATAGCATAGAAATATCGACCAGGGCATAGTTTTAGCGCATTTACTTCTTACTCAGGAAAGATGAAACAGAACGTTGCCGACCATTTCAGCATGTTTCCTCCTTCCCTATAGGGAGAAAACAGGCTCATGTCGTACAAAAGATGGCGCAATCCGGAAGTGCTAGAGAGATATCGTCGATACAAATGCAAAGTATCGAATGTGAAAAAACGATTTTTCATTTTAAATCTTTACAGATTGCTGTGTGACTGATGGATGGCAAACTCTCGAATCTAAGTTCACACAGTGAAAGAAGGATGTAACCACTGTCAAAAGGTCGAATCTGCCTACTATTTGACTGCCCAAAAGCAGAGTAATAAATAAAAGTATTTTCCCTCTTGAAAGAGTGAAAATACTCTGTGAGTATTTTCACATTCGTTAGTTTGCATTTGTATCGACGATATGTGCATGTATCATCTCTCTCTCTCACTATATATATATATATATATATATATATATATATATATATATATATATATAAACACGAGGGCCATTTCAGTGAAGTTTGTTGGCAGCAGTAAACATCTAGAAGTTTTTTTTTAACGGTTATTTATTAACTTAGAAAATAAAAGTTTTTTTTTAACACTTTCGCTATGGCTGTCATTTTTTGGGGAATACCTCAGTCACGGCTCGTTGGGAAAATTCCTAGCTGCACCCTGGATGTCGGCGCTAATGGCATTGATGTTAATGCGCCGAAAAAAACCCCCTCAGTATCGCACTTTTTGTCTGAATTACCTATGTAGACATTTTTATTTTCACAAAAAAATCATAAACAATCTTCCAGTCAGCCGATTTGAAAACGGAAAACACTGCTGGAAAGCCCAAACAATACTTAAGACAACTGTCTTTACCTGCAGCTGTAAAGGTGAATCCCCTCCATTTACGAGCCTTTTGAATCTAAAGGGAAAAGTAATGGAGCAGTGTCCTTCCGAAGGGACACTCGGAAGCGGGTAGGATCGCTAGTGTCCTTCCGTAATGACACACGCAGCGAAAGTGTTAACAGTTAAATTTTAACTTTTCCATAAAACAATAACTGTTTAGATCCCTGGTTAAAATCTACTATATATTTGTCAAATACCACTCACTTACTGACTGACCTATCACCGCCAAGCTCAAACATCTTGACAGAAAAATTTGAAATTTTGCATGGAGACTCACTTTAGGATGTAAACACTCGCTAAGAATGGTTTTTTTTTTGTTTATATTCAATTTTTTAAGTAAATTTTAGAGGGGTTTGAATTTTTATTTGGCTAGAGCAGGCAAGCCTACGTAGCGTGCGTTGCTAGGACGATAACAGGTCAGCTGTTACCGTACTGTATATATTTCATAATATTATTTTTATTTGCGGTTCATTTAAGCTATGAAAGAAGACCTTGAGTTACTAGAAATAAACTGTGATTTCGTCCCTCACAGAGTTTACTCTACACCTGGTGATGGTCCATCCGAGGTAATAATATCCCGAACCCTTGAACAGCCTCCTCACAAATCAGCATCCCCAGTCAGAACACTTGTTGGTAATGCTCGCAAATATAATAGGTGGTTCCAAATGACATCTTACATAAATTTTTAAATTTATTATTATTTACATTATTTTTTGATTACTTATGAATTGGTGAGTAACATGTAGTATGACGACGGAAACCGTCCTCCTTATTCATCCTTATTTTATTTGTTGTGTGTGTGTTTTACAGCGTATCAACGATTTGGCAATTGACCCCGGGCTGTCTATAGGTTGCCATCCTAATTATCCTTGTCGATATTATTTTTAAAATCTCACAAGGAATAGTGATTTTTTTTCAAAAATTTTTTTTAGGTACTTTTGGGAATGGCTGACCGATTTTCCTGCGTGGCAATAACCCTTGTGGTTGAAACAATCATGTCATCCTTTAATATTGTTTGATGGTGACACGTTAGAAACTAATAGGCCTGGATGGTGTTGCTATTAGTCCCAAGCTGATCGGCGTGGGAGGAAGCAGAACACGGGGGAATTGGATTATATCGTCAAACTAGGCAGTCTCATCTACTGGCACTTAGTGAAGCAACGAAATTCCTTCCTGGACACTCATTTTGGCACTTTAGAATTGACGAAAACCTACCCATATCCTTTAATAATGTTATACATAATTGTATTTTTTCTCCCTCAAAAAAGAAAATTCTGAGGCCAAATTTAATTAAAACGCCTTGGTATGATCACTTCCTCAGACCATAAATATGCCTTTTATTTATATCACCACATTTCACAAATAACGTTTCGGCCTGAAGGCCAATTTTCAAATTCTAGAAGAAAAATAAAATAACGTCAATAAGAGATTGACCAACGGACCCGCTCACACCTCATCTCACATAACTCCCAAGCCCCCAGATGCTATGGCCTCCCGAAAATCCATAAAGAAAATAATCCCTTACGTCCCATCATTTCTAATATAAACTCCCCCTCCTCAAAACTAAGCAAATTTCTCCTTACTTCCCTCCAGACCTTAAGTCACAATAACCCCTATGACGTACAAAATGCACACGACCTCAAAAAACAACTACACTCCCTTCTCATCCCTCCTAATTTCATTTTAGCCTCTCTAGATGCCCAGTCCCTCTTCACAAACATTCCCATAGATAAAACCCTAGAAATTATTGACAAGAATTGGACCACCCTCGAACCACACACCAAGCTATCTCGATCTTCCTATCTTGAATCCCTATCCCTCTGCTGCAAATCCGGATACCTCCTATTCCAAGATAAATTCTTCAACCAGATCTCTGGCCTCGCCATGGGTAACTGCCTCGCTCCTGACCTTTCCAATATTACCCTTAATGACCTCCTTGACCAAATCCTCCCCATGTTCCCCGACGATATTATTTTCCTTAAAAAATATGTTGACGACCTGTTCCTCATAATTAATCCTGATAAGATTCCAGAAATTCTAACAGCCTTTAACTCCTACCACCCCCGGTTAATATTCACCATCGAGACCGAAACTAACAACTCCCTTCCTTTCCTTGACATACTCCTTATAAGAAATACAGACGGCTCTATATCCACTGATTGGTATACCAAACCCACTTACTCGGGACGACTTCTCCATTACCTTTCCTCACACCCCAAACACCAAATCCTCAATACTGCCAGCAACCTAATAAATCGAGCCCTCTCCCTATCCGATACCAAATTTCACCCTGCCAACAAATCCCGACTCCTCGATATTCTTACTACCAATGGATTTCCTACCAACATTATCACCCGTCTCATAAATTCTTTTAATAACCCTAAACCCATCCCCACTACCCAAGACAATATTGTCCCTCAATTCAGAGGCCACCCATATATCCCAAACCTCACAGAAAAAATCCAAAAATCCCTACGAGATACATTCCCCACTCTAAAACTAGGACTATCGACACAGAACAAACTGAAAAACTTACATACGACTCTTAAAGACCCTATCCCACAAAAAGACAGGACCAATGTAGTCTACAGAATCCCTTGCATCACACCCAACTGCAATAGTGCGTACATTGGACAGACTAAAAACCCAGTAAGAAAACGTATCAACAACCACAAAAACGATATACGGAATAAAGACATAAAGACAGCTTTAACTAGACATGCCATCACAGACGGACATGACTTTGGTTTTGACCAATACTCCATCCTTTCCACTGAATCCAACGAAGACAAACGCCTCCTTTCCGAATCAATTTTTATCCACCTAGAAAATAACCCAGTTAATGACAAAATTGACAAAGAAGTCATCTCCTCTACCTACTCCAACATCTTCCATTTATTAAAAACTCCATCCTAATCCCATATACCGCCTGCAATATAGCCCTTTATACCTGCCTCCCTTTCCATTAACACAACATTTTATGACTTTATGGCCCCTTACTGTACTTCGCCGCTTTCGCCGCTCTTTCTTTCATCTTCTATGTTCTCTGTCCATTGGGTGGTCCAGAACCCCCCCCCCCCTCACCAACTCCTTTCTTCCTATGTTTCCCTGTATTAACTGTCAGAAATGATCCCGCATTTGTGAGGAATAGTTCTCTATCTTCCCATCGGTAAGTCCATATTGTTATTCTTATATCTAATCTAATATGTAATCTGTTATTCTTATATCTGTTTTCCTAATAATCCAAACACTTCTAGAGCACATTGTTCTTCTATATATTATGTTCTAGTATTTTATGTTTTATCTTTTTCCATATATGTATGTGTATTTGTGTAGGTAGGCATATATATATATATATATATATATATATATATATATATATATATATATATATATATATTTCAGTGTTACATCCGTCCTACTTGTTTTTTACAGCCCTGATGAAGGCTTGAAGTTCAAGCCGAAACGTCGGCACAATAAAACCATTTTTATGATAAAATGTAGTTTTATTAAGTAGCAGTGACCGAACCCCGACAATCCCTACCTTGCATCATCTACGGTCAACGATCTCCTCTCAATCAAAAAATAAAATAAGTGTCACATCAAAATAAACCCTCTTTTTACACAAATGAAAGGCCACCTCAAAAGATGCTTTAAAATCTAAAAGTAAAACCTCGTTTTCCTAGGAAAAATCTATAGAAATCTATGTGTGAGAGAAAAATGGTTATCACTGTGGACTAATAAGTATTTGTCCAGTAGATTTTCAAAATGTTTAGGAATATAATAAGCTTAACGTCTAACTGAATCCACGGCATTACGAAGGACGTATTGTCTTTGAGATCTCATGAGCTTGCACTGTTCCTGGATCCTGTTGATGTGTTTCTCCATCCTCGTCATGGGCTCAGAGTACACTCTGCTCTTCAATGTTCCCAATACATGGAAATCTAGAGGATTCAGATCAGGAGGCAAACGAACTGGTCCATAGTGGCCGATACAATAATTAGTGAATTCACTGTTCAGCCATTCCGTCACTGCTCGTCCATTATGACCCGGGACAACTATGCATTTAAAATTAGAGTAAGTAATTGTTTGGTAGTTGGGGCATACTTCGTAGTAACTTCAGTTTGTACCTTGTACCCTCCTTTGTACGGGAAGGTTCGCCTTAATACAATTAAGCTGTATTTTTTAGTTTAATGAGCTTTTTAGGTCCGGAGGAGGTACCTTTGTTGAGAAACATGTAGAGCTTAAATAAAATAAATTGAATTGACGTGGTTAATTCTTTTTTTTAGACCTTCTGCCTGAAAAATATCGTTTGTTAAGTTATTATACAGTTAATTACTTTCGAATAACATCGACATAAAATGTAAACAAATGAGTTGCCGCTTTAATCTTGGAGTTCGTAGACTCTTGAGGTCCTCCGAGAAACAGGAAGACATTTTCGCATGCCCGTGTAATATTTATCACCGCTCAATGTATTACAAAAATGTATAACCTCCCAATGCTTATAGCCTTCTAGGTGCCTTCCTTATAAATAATGTTAAAATATGAATATTAATGCTTCTCTTATCGTTAATTAACTGTTACACTAAGATTTATTTTTTCGGGACTGATATACTTCCAGAAGATTGATTTGCCTCTCAATTCCTCCTTCATACCTTCAACATTCAACCTAATCGAAGGTTTCTATGCTTGTAAGGTGGTATTTCTCAAATTAATCACTAATTTTTCACTTCACTACGTGATTACTGCCGGGCTGTTACTAAATCGGATCGTATCGGATCGGGACCAATGTAGGTACCCCCTTAGACACCTGGTGATCTGGCATTAGTAAGCATTGGTGTAGGTCTGATTAGCATTCGCCCTAGGCAACTGGCGTTCTAGCATATAATCCAGCTGACAGTTGTTGGTGTGCGGCTGATTTACATCTATGCCTTAAATGTATGTTCATTAACAATTTACGCCAGAGTTTATTACAGAAGAAAATGTCTTAGGCTGTCCTGAGGATATGAAATAGCAGAGCATTAAATAAAGAATTTGAATCTGAAGACCTTCCACTTCATTTAAGTGTAATTTTTATATGACACGAGCTGAATACCCTTGCTTCCTCACAGCAGATAAGTAGTTATTTTATTGCGTTAAATAGTTAAATCATCAGAATTAACGTTACTACAGATAACTTAGAGATAACCCGTTCTCTATAGGTTACCAGTAACAGGAGTTTAACCAGTACAGGTTAATATTCGTTGTCAATAATAAATGTACGTTAAAATTTAAAAATTTATGTTTCCAAGATGTCATTTGGCAAGGGTTCAGGATATTATTACCTCGGAAAGACCATCACCAGGTATAGCGTAAACTCTATGAGGGACAAAATCACAGTTTATTACTAGTAATTCAAGGACTGGCATCATAGTTGGAATGAACCGCATAAAAAAATAATATTATGAAAAATAGATGCAGTACGGTAACAGCTAACCTGTTATCGTCCTAGGAACGCATACTGCCTAGGTGTGCATGCTCTCTTTATAACCAACTAAATATTCAAACCCCTCTAAAAATACTTCAAAATTTGAATATCAAAAATTCCTTTCCATGCAACATTTCAAATTTTTCTGTCAAGTGGTTTGGGCTTGGCGATGATAGGGCAGTGAGTGAGTGATGTATGATAAATATATAGTAGACTAACTTCTTTGTAAACGCAAGACAAATATATAAATCTTAGTTTGCATAAAGTTGAACCTGTAGAAACATTTCATGATTCTCCGCTATTTTTACAAGTGTTGTCAAATGCTATTAAAAAAGTCCGACTTGTAGGAACTGCGTCATCTTAGCCCGTTTCCGTTCATATCTCTAGTGTCATTAGTGAAGGAATAATTTGTAGTTTCATCTTTCGCAAAAAAATCTGGAAGAGAAGGAAGTTTTAAGGCGCCACTGGCAATGTCATAAGCGAAAAAGACTCCCCTCGCCTTCTCAACGTTCGCTCTAAGAGAAAACAATATGTTTCTAATTTCCTTGCCTTTTTTTACTAAAATACTCATGTCACTGTTAAATGCAATTTAAAAAAGTCCGTCACGCAGGAGCAGCATAACTAAGCACTTTCCTCAGAATTTGGGTAGTGTAGACTGCTTTCCAGAACAATTTGCTTAAAATATCCTACATAAATAAAATAAAAACATGAATAGTTCTCTTTTAAATTTGTAATGAGTAACTGATCAATTATTAATTTGCTTCCAGAGTTATGTTTACACATGGTACCTACTACACTACGTAATAAATACAAAAAACCTCATATTATCGTATTTTGATCTAACGCAGGAACAGGATACAGTCCCTCTAGATACAAAGCGCTCCTTGCGGTGGCTTTGTGAACCTACGTCTGGCGGGCTTTTCTATTGAAATATATTACAAAGTAAACCCCCGCTTTCCGATTGACCGATTCAGCTCATTTTTACAACACTTCTTTCTCATGAGTTACCCACGACGTATACCGCGTTTCGTTTCAATACAGCAGAAATTACGACCGGTATGAGTATATTAGGAATTTGGGTCCGGAGTAAACCCCCCCTTCTAATGAACCGATTTAGTTTATTTTTACAACACATATTTACCTGTAGATTGCCACTACGAATACCGAGTTTCGTCGATATATACCAAAAATCACGGCTGGTAGTGGCGAATTGGTAAGTGGGTCCGGAGTAAACCCCCCCCCCTCATAATGAACCGATTTAGTTTATTTTTACAACACATATTTACCTGTGGATTACCACTACGAATACCGAGTTTCGTCGAAATATACCAAAAATCACGGCTGGTAGTGGCGAATTGGTATTGTGGGTCCGGAGAAAACCCCCCCTCCTAATGAACCGATTTAGTTCATTTTTATATCTCACTTTTCTCTCTATATTACCACTACGAATACCAAGTTTCGTTGAAATATAACAAATATTACGGCTGACATGGTCAAATTAGTGTTTTGGGTTCGGGGAAACCCCCCCCCTTCCGGTGGACCGACTTTGGTGGTTAACGAACTCGTTCAATCGTTTGCTAATTGAATGCTATCCTGGGTAGAAAAGGGTGGTGACCTATAGATAACCAGTCCTAAAATTCCGAATTAATTATAGTGGACGTTAAAATTAAATAAATAAATTAAAAACCAAAAACAACCAATTAAAAAAATGAAAATTAAGCAGCGACAAATACCCGTTCAAATACCCGTTCAAAAGAACACTCTAAAGTTTTATGCACTTATTTTTCCTATGGACATCGCCCAATAGAAAATTAAAATTTTCATTCGATAAATCATTGTAAGGCTGTACCTACATTGGACCCGTATTTCTCCCGATCCGATCCGATCCGATTTCGTTTGATGGACAACGGCCGACGCACAGTGGTATTTTTAACTGATCTAGCTGGACAAAATTCGAAAAATTCATGAAAACAAATCTTTGATTGGACCTTGCAGGTTTTTCCTAGATAGTATATAGATTACAAAACAAGAATAAGTCGCCTCAAAAACTTCAACATTTAGGGATTACGGATTGTTTATATTAGGGTATTTCATACTGCAAAGTTTATTACTCCATCTTTGAATGAATACTACAGTTACAAAAATGATTTGTCAGTACTACAAAATTATTTCATGTTTCAGAAAGGTAAGTATGATAGTCTTTCATTATTTATCATAATATATTACCATTAATGTTTGCTTTACGCGATGCGATTTGTAATACCCTTATTGTTAAGTTACTATGGTACAGAAATTTTGCTGTCCGGCCTCGTCCGGCCTAGTTTTAACTTTTTCTTATTTTTCAATTAAGTATTGACTTGGAAAAGCAAGAATTAGCGGCCAGAATCTGCCTATTTAATAATTATAACTGATTTTCTGAAAAAATGCTCATATCGAAAAGGGAACTTTTTGAAGTTTGAATCTTACAAAGTCCAAAAAAAAAAAAACCAGGAAGGTATATAAATTGTACACCAACAATTTCATTTACCACAAGGGAAGGAAAAATTAAAAAAAAAAAAAAAAAAAAAAATGGAGACATTCTTAAGATATTTACGTCATAAGTGGGAAATAGCAAATCGAACAAAAAGTGTTATTGAGAAACGTTTTGGAGAGTGGCTTGATACAAGTTTGGATTACGATATACAATCAGATGTAGAAGAAGATTTAAGTATATCTGCCAGTAGTGGGGGGCTATCGAATATTGAAGATGTATTTCATTGTTTACTATACTCCAGCGATCCGTATATTTCTAGTATGAATGCAGAAATTCGTCGACATAAGGACGAGTTTCATTCCTTCCCAGGTGAAATAATTAATTTGTTGAATGAAACGTTACTTCACCGAGAATGATTTCTTAGTTCTGATAACTTAATTTTGATTACATTTTTTTGTTGTATTGTTGTGTTTTCAATTATTATTTTCAATTATTATTTTCGATGTATTTTTTTCCAAATATTATTATTATTTGTAATACCTAGATTTGAAGCTTTTTGTTGTTGTTGCCTTTAAAAAAGTTATAAAAGAAGTATAATAATAAAAAAAATTAAAAATATTTAATTTTGGTTAACACATAAAACGTAATAAAAAGCGGCCTTTTCTGCTAAAAAAGTTAAAAAAGAACGGTAAGACTATATTTCCGACCCCTAAAAAAGGATATATTCGTGATCAGCAAGTCATTTTCTATATGAATCCTTGATAAAATAATTTTGTCCAGCTTGATCATTTAAAAATACCACTGTGTGGCGTGAGTGCCTACATTGGTCCCGACTCAATCCGATCCGATTTAGTCACAGCTCGTCAGCAATAACCTCGTAGTGAAGTGAAAATGAATGATTAATTTAAGAAATACCACCTAATAAGCATAGAAACCTTCGGTTTTCATCTAGAACCTTCGGTGTTCATGAAATCGGTTAATATCTAGAGGCTGTAGGCCTTTTTGAAACACAATATGTGGTTTGGCGCCATTTTGCTTCGTCGGTCCGAAATCGGTCTAGAAACAATGTAGGCGCCCCCTTATTCAATAATAAATAAAAATAAAATTTTTATACGTTTTTCATTGCATCGCTGAAAAATGAATGAAAAATTATTCATTATTCAGAATGAAATATCAAATTTATTCATTATTCTGAATGATTTTTGCCCAACACTGGTAGTTACAAGTTGCGTCTTCTCTGGTATGCCTCTGCCAGTCCTACAGCTCTGAAGATCCTCGATGTTATTCATAATTCCTGCTTACGGATTTGCATAGGCGCCTTCCCTACGTCTCCTGTAGCTAGCATATTAGCTGAAAGTGGAGAACCGCCTTTAGCAATGAGACGAGCTTACCTCGCATTGTCTTACCATGTATCCCTTAAGGAGAGGAGACTGCATGATTCTCTGCACGCAATAGATCAGGAGAACAACCTTCCTGGACAACAGAGGATTCCAAAAAATTTCAAGCACCGAATTAAGTTAATAGCGGATAAACTCGATTTAAATATACCCGAGATATTCACATACCCACCTGAAGACACTCCATTCTGGAAAACCAAACAAATAATCCTAGACTTTACCTTATCTGAACATACAAAATTAAACACAAACAATATCATTTATCAAAATATTTTTTTGGAACATATTCAAAAATATACAGAATACTCCAAAACTTATACTGATGCTTCTAAAACTGACTCCCGAATAGGATGTGCCTTTTTAAGAGACAACTCCTCCAAGAAGTATAACATGCATGAAGCTAATAGTATATTCACGGGGGAATCTTTTGCAATTTGGCAGGCCATGGAAGACATCAAGATCCAAGACAATAACAAGCACCTGATCGTAACGGACTCACTCAGCGTGATGAGGGCACTACCGGCACTAAAGAAGGGCCATCCTATTATTGCAGAAATTCGGAAAACTCTAGCCACACATAATAAAGAAATTACTCTTTCATGGGTTCCTTCACATGTGGGGATTGAACTCAATGAGAAAGTGGATAAAGAAGCAAGCGATGCTAGAAGCATGCGGCCTCGATTTTAAAAAACAGGTAATGAAATTGTGGCAAAATGAGTGGTTAAACACGGAAACCAAACTAAAAAACATAAAAGGGGCAGTAAATGTTTGGAAAACCTCTAAAAGGTTGAACAGAAGAGAGGAAGTGGTATTGGCAAGAATACGAATCGGCCACACCAAAATAACGCATACCTACTATTTAAAAGGACTTTCCCCTCCCACCTGTAAACTCTGTCATGAGGAATTAACAGTTCAACATTTCCTGACACAATGCATGGGATACAACGAACAAAGGCAACAGAATAACATTTCGGGCAGTATGGAAGAAATCTTAATGGATGAAGAAAGAACAGTACAAAAAGTACTAAAATTTATTAAAGAGATCGGCCTATACCATGTAATATAACACTAGAGAACTGCCAATGGCTCACATGGGTAGAGGCAGTATATACAGAACAAAGAAATAAATACGAAGACATGGTATAGTTGGGATTCGGCTAGGAGAAAAACGTCAGACTTTCAGAAAGAAATCTGTATTTGGACGTTTCGGCTGCACATTGGCAGCCTTCTTCAGCTAAAAAATATATACAACTTATAAGTAAAACAAATAAATATACAACTTGTAAGTAAAAAACAGGCAGAAATGAGCGTAGTATATACTAGAGAACTGCACGGATACGTAAAAGTCCGACTCGCAGGAACTGCCTCATCTTAGCGCGGTTCCGTTCTTATCCCTAGTCTAATTTCGAAAGATTAAAATAGAAGCAGTTATTATTTTGTTGAGAGGAGATCGTTGACCGTTGATGATGCAAGGTAGGGATTGTCCGGGTTAGGTCACTGCTACTTAATAATACATACCCCATATGTGTAGGTATGTGGGCATATATATGTACATATGTGTGCGTGTATATGTGTATGTGTATATGCATATATATAAATATATATATATATTATATATGTATATATATATATATATATATATATATATATATATATATTTACATAGATATGTGCATATATTAGTGTTAAATATGTCCTACTTGTATTTACAGCCCTGATGAAGGCTTGAAGTTCAAGCCGAAACGTCGGCACAATAAAACCATTTTTACGATAAAATGTAGTTTTATTAAGTAGCAGTGACCGAACCCTGACAGTTATATTTTGGTTCCACCAGTCTTGAAAGGTAGGATTTACAATCTGACCTGGAAGGGTCGGCAACACAAGAAACCGTCCCGCTAGTTGCAAGGTCTTGGAATCTTGGAAATCTATATTTCTAACAATAAATTGTTTTTGTTATTTTACTTAACCTGTTTTATTTTCGAATACATTATCCAACTATAAGCAATTAAAAAATAACAAGGAATAAAATACAGGCGAAAAGAACACTTTGAATAAGCGAAATCAATTACTTTAAAGCTTTAAGCTCTTATTTCTCCGATTGACATCGCCTAATCAAAACTTTCATTAGAACCTTTTATGTAGAGCATTTAATAAGCTTTCTAATGGTATTCTTCCGTTTACCAAAATTCTCAACAGTTTTCGAGATATTAAAGAAAGTTCCCAAAATTTATATTATTTCTAGCAACAGAAAATTGGCCTCATTTTTCATATCCTGTTTTACACACAAAATTTTCGCAACATAAGAAATTACAAAACTAAAAAGCAATAAAAAACGAAGGGAAAGAGACAAAAATTACAACAAGAACGACAAAAACCCGTTCATAAGAACAAAACAGACGTATTTGAAGTTTTAAGCACTTATTTCTCCGATTGACATAACCTAATCAAAAATAGTTTTAGAATCTTTTTTGTAGAGAATTTAGTAAGCTTTCAAATAGTTTCTATCCACTTACCACGATTTCCCAACCGTGTTCGAGATATTAATGAAGGTATACGAACTTCCCAAAACTTTTCATGTCTGTTCATAAAATATTTTATTCTAACCCTTCCTTAACTCCAAACGTAACAAAACTTTCAACATATTAGTTTTAATGAAAGTAGAACATGCAGATAAAGTTTCAACTGAATCCCATGATTCTAAGTACCCAAACCAAAAACGGTATTCAAAAAATATTTTTCCAATTTTCTCAAAAACGGTTAAAGCTATCGCCTTGAAAATGGTTTCATTCGTTTTCCTAGCCCAGGAATCATATAAAACGAGTACTTAGAAGCTTATGAACTCAAAAACGTAAGCGTTACGATTTTTTTTGCGCGAATTTCGCCCCAAACGCCATCTTCCGGTAGGCGGATTTCGCTGGTTAACGAACTTGACCTTTCAAATTGGACGACGGATTTTTGTACCAAATTTCATCAAAATCGGACCATTCGTCTTCGAGCTAGAGAGCGAACAGACAAATATATATATATATATATATATATATATATATATATATATATATATATATATAAATATATACATATATATATATATATACAAATTTGAACCACCATCATTTTCGGTCTCTAGGGGTTCTGAAACGCAAAATTTTCTAGTCGGCACTTCCGGATTGTTTCATTGTATCAACCTTATAAGCGGGGTTCGTCCCTATGGGGGAGGGAGGAACCGCGCTAAAAAGTAATCGAACAAATAATCAACGAGTATAAAATGGACGATGCGAGTACATACTCGGCATCGTTTGGGCTTGGCATCGCCGAGTATAAACTGGACGATGCAAGTACATACTCGGCATCGTCTCGAATTGGCATCGCCGATTACTTTTCATTACGATTACGAGTAATACTCGTGAGTACTGCATCGTAAATAACTGTCGACTTCTCGACATGTCGATAAAGGAGAGAAGATAAGCTACAAGCGTCCGATTCTCAGGAACTGCGTCATCTTAGCGCGGTTCTTTCATATCTCTAGTGCTATTAGTAAAGGAATAGTAGCAGTTGTTGGAGGGGTTTGATCTTTCTTGATAAATCTATATATATATATATATATATATATATATATATATATATATATATATATATATATATATATATATATATATATGTTTGTTCCTTATACAAATCCATACCGTTTGACCGATTTTTACCAAACTTGGAATAATGGTAGTTCTCGATACAAGAAATCTCCAAGGGAAGGTCAAAAAAATCTACCAGCTGTCTGTCTGTATGTTTGTCCCTCATACAAATCCACACCGTTCGTCCGATTTTGACTAAACTCGGTACACATGTGGATCTTAATCTGAGGAGTGTCGTAGGCTAAGTCAAAAACGTCTACCAGCTGTCTGTCTGTATGTTTGTCCCTTATATAAATCCACACCGTTCGACTTATTTTGACTTACACCGAGTCGATGTCGGACAAAAAAGTCCGTCACGCAGGAGCTGCATAACTAAGCACTTTCCTCAGAATTTGGGTAGTGTAGACTGCTTTCCAGAACAATTTGGTTAAAATATCCTACATAAATAAAATAAAAACGTGAATAGTTCTCATTTTGTAATGAGTAACTAATCAATTATTAATTTGCATCCAGAGTTATGTTTACACATGGTACCTACTACACTACGTAATAAATACAAAAATCCTCATATTATCGTATTTTGATCTAACGCAGGAACAGGATACAGTCACACTAGTGGTAGAAAGCGCACCTTGCGGCGGCTTTGTGAACCTACGTCTGCCGGCTTTTCTATTCAAATATATTACAAATTAAACCCCCGCTTTCCGATTGACCGATTCAGCTCATTTTTACACTTCTTTCTCATGAGTTACCCACGACGTATACAGCGTTTCGTTACAATACAGCAGAAATTACGACCGGTATGAGTATATTAAGAATTTGGGTCCGGAGTAAACCCCCCCTTCTAATGAACCGATTTAGTTTCTTTTTACAACACATATTTACCTGTAGATTACCACTACGAATACCGAGTTTCGTCGAAATATACCAAAAATCACGGCTGGTAGTGGCGAATTGGTATTGTGGGTCCGGAGTAAACCCCCCCTTCTAATGAACCGATTTAGTTCATTTTTATATCTCACTTTTCTCTCTATATTAACACTACGAATACCAAGTTTCGTTGAAATATAACAAATATTACGGCTGACATAGTCAAATAAGTGTTTTGGGTTCGGGGTAAACCCCCCCTTCCGGTGGACCGACTTTGGTGGTTAACGAACTCGTTCAATCGTTTGCTAATTGAATGCTATATACCAAGTTTCGTGGCGAAAAAACAAAAACTCTGGCCGCTATCGTGTTAACAGACACACATATATATATATATATATATATATATATATATATATATATATATATATATGCATATATATATATATATATATATATATATATATATATATATATATATAAATTTTAACGGGGGGTCATTTTCGGTGCCTACTAGGTAGGATCGATAAAGATTTGAAGAAATTTTTCAAAAATTCCGTCATGAGTCCAACCTCAATAGCTACTTTCCTTCGGAGGAAAGTGCTAAAACAGTCAGAAATGAGCGTAGTATATACTAGAGAACTGCACGGATACGTAAAAAGTAATCGGATAAATAATCAACGAGTATAAAATGGACGATGCGAGTACATACTCGGCATCGTTTGGGCTTGGCATCGCCGAGTATAAACTGGACGATGCAAGTACATACTCGGCATCGTCTCGAATTGGCATCGCCGATTACTTTTCAAGTAAATAACTGTCGACTTCTCGACATGTCGATAAAGGAGAGAAGATAAGCTACAAGCGTCCAATTCTCAGGAACTGCGTCATCTTAGCGCGGTTCCGTTCATATCTCTAGTGCTATTAGTAAAGGAATAGTAGCAGTTGTTGGAGGGGTTTGATCTTTCTTGATAAATCTATATATATATATATATATATATATATATATATATATATATATATATATATATATGTATATATAAAAATCACGTGTCTGTATGTTTTTCTGTCTGTTTGTTTGTTCCTTATACAAATCCATACCGTTTGACCGATTTTTACCAAACTTGGAATAATGGTAGTTCTTGATACGAGAAATCTCCAAGGGAAGGTCAAAAAAATCTACCAGCTGTCTGTCTGTATGTTTGTCCCTCATACAAATCCACACCGTTCGTCCGATTTTGACTAAACTCGGTACACATGTGGATCTTAATCTGAGGAGTGTCGTAGGCTAAGTCAAAAACGTCTACCAGCTGTCTGTCTGTATGTTTGTCCCTTATATAAATCCACACCGTTCGTCCGATTTTGACTAAACTCGGTGCACAGATAGATCCTAATCTGGAGAGTGTCTTAGGCTAGGTCATAAATCTCTACCAGCTATATGTCTGTATGTTTGTTTCCTATAAAAATCCACACCGTTCGACTTATTTTGACTTAAGTTGGAACACAGGTAGATCCTAATACGGAAAATGCCATAGGCTAGGTCAAAACGGCTACCATCTGTCGGTCTGTATGTTTGTTCTTTATACAAATCCACAAGGATAGACCTATTTCTACCAAACTTGGTATACATGTATGTCTTGATACGGGGGTGTTATAGGTTAGGTCAAAGTCGTCTAGGACTCACAGTTGGGAGGTCACGGGTTCGAAACAGTTAGAGATTTGTGTTATTAGATTTTAATAATACTTATTTGGTTTCTAATTTATTTAGGATTTTCTATATGCAGAAAGTAGGTGTAGCATGGCGCGCCGGGTAACAGCTAGTATAAAATAAAATCTCGAAGAGAAAAGAGATTTAAGGCGCCACAACAGGAAACAGACAGTATCATGGCGACTTCCCCTTCCCTCACCTTCTTAACGTAGTTTTAATGTTAAATGAAATTAAAATAAGCAACAACCAGTTAAAAGGTTACGTAAACAGATAAAAAAAAAAAAAATTAAAAAACCCGCTCAGTAGACCAAGCTAACAATTGCGAATTTTCAAATCCGTTCATTTCCGATTTAAATTACCTCATCAAAAATTACATCAGAACCTTTTTTGTAGAGAATTTAGTAAGCTTTTGAATTATTAACTTCCACTTGCCAAGATTTCGTACCGTTTTAGAAAATATACGAAGATCCAAAAGCTTTTCATGCCTATTAATGAAATATTTTGTTTCTAGTACTTCCTTAACACCAAACGGAACCAACATTAACCTAACATAAATTATAGGAATATCAAACGCCTGGAACAAGTTTCAACTAAATTAATCCTTTTTGAATACCCAAACTAAAAATTAGTTTGGAAAAGTAGGTGTTTCATTTTCCTCGAAACGGTTACAGATATCGCTTTAAAAATGGTTTTATTCGTATTTCTACGTTAATAAACCATATGCTTGCATGAGTATCCAAAATGTTCGCGTTACAATTTTTTTGCACGCAAATTTCACTCCAAAAAGCAACTTGCGGTGGACGGATTCTGCTGGCTTACGAACTTGACCTTTCAAATTAGTCGACAATCTGAATATATATATATATATATATATATATACATATATACAAATTTGAACCACCGTTATATTCTTGCTCTACGGGATCTGAAACATGAAATTTTCGTGTGGGTACTTCCGGATTTTGTCATGAGATCAACCTTATAAGCGGGTTTCCTATGGAGGGAGGGAGGAACCGCGCTAAAGTTAATTGGGCGGTTAAATCAAGGGATGCGGATTAAAGAGCGTCGAGTTATTGTAATCAGCATCAGCAGTGTTCAGCAGTAGCACGAATTTAATCGCCTATTTTTGTCCTTAAGTTCCATATTTGTTTTTTCGTTACAAATATGGAACTTAAGGACAGAAATAAGAGTGATATGTACACCTCAAAAGAAGTATGTGGTTATGGTATGTATGGTGCTGTTTAAAAAAAAATCGTAATTGACTGTGGTGGTGCGTAAGACGTGCTACCATTTGTAATGTGTGGTAAATGTGAACATATTTTATATACGGTGCTAGTCCATCTATTTTAAGGAAACATAATATGTTTTTAAAACAACAGCGTTTCCACATATTATGTGGATTAGAGTAGAGCTCGAAAACTCTACATCTGGAAATGCTGATATTAGAAACAGAAAAAACCGCGCGTGAATGTGAGTGACAAAATAAAATAAAAAAAAGTTACCAAGAACGTGTTTTTAGATTCGGCAGGACAGGATTAACGGTTATTTCCGCCTTTATTTATGTGTTTTTTACTTTTATCAGCTTAAAAAAATGTTTATTTCTTATATTACCTTTATTACTTATTCTTCTTTATTTTACTACAGACTGTCTTACATTGTTTTTGTTTACGTTACAATTGTTGAGTCACTCTAGTTTCGTTCATTGTAAGGAATAAAGTGGACTTTGTTTTGAATTTCTCTAATCTCCTCAGAATAAGCAAATTTGTCGTTTCGCAATTCCATGAGAATATTGAACATGAGAATGATTTGCTCTTCATTACACATGGCGATGCGAACCAGTATAAAACATAGTTATGCACGGCGATGCCGATGCTAAACCTTCAATACTCGACGATGCCGATGCCAAACCCTACTGTACTCGGCGATGCCGATGCCAAATATTATTTTACTCGGCGATGCCGATGCGAAACGATGCGATGCCGGTGTTCGTAATGAGTACGATTATACATAAAGTAATCGAGTTACTCGTCCCACGAGTATACCTACTCGTGATTACGCGATGCCATACTTACTCGTGCAGTTCTCTAGTATATACATCAAGACAATAAATTTTAACCAATCTTATTTTTAAACAATGAAAATACGGTAGTTGGAAAGTAAACAGCATTTAGAAAGTAGTAAGTAAACAGTACAACAAAAAAAAACGAACATTTTTCATATAGTGAGAAAAAACAATCTATTCTATAAGTGAATACAATTTATAATAATTAATATATAGATAAGTACCACTAGAGAATGCCTAGGGGGGAGGGAGGAAGACCTCGAGGACAGCTTAGGTAACCATGGTTGAATGTATGAGGGACAGCAACTACACAGGGGGTTTTATAGTTTTGACTGGGGGAGTGGGGAGGAAGCGCTAAGTCGGTGAAGATGAAAGAAGTGCAATTGCTAGGTTATAAAAGGTGTTAAGAGTTTTGGGACACACAAGTAGAAAAAATGTCTGGAGCCTGGGAACAAAGATAAAAAAGAAACGTCCAAATACAGATTTCTTCCTGAAAGTCTGATGTTTTTCTCCTAGTCGAATCCCAACTACCTTGTCTTCGTATCTTTGCAACGGCTAACTATCTCCGTCTTCACAAATAAATAAATTGCGTCTTCTAGTCGCCGTCATAACCGGGTTAATTTTAATAGGGACAAAGATAACACTTTAAAATGAATGTGGAATTGTAAAATTAATTTTCCACGTCCATTTTTTTTTTCTTTTTGAGGGGGTTGTGATAAAATATAATTATTCCAAAGAGGAATTGCACTGTACAGCTGGTCTGTTTGTAATGAAGGGCCGCTGTTCTGAATGCACCAACAAGGACAGATTAACATGCCGCTCTCTAAATTTGCATTTCATCTAAACCTCGACAGCTGATCTCCTGCCCAAATCTATTCAGTCGTTGGACCAAATCCAAGCTAGTGATACTACAAAATAGCCAAACGAGTAATGCGTTAGAATGAAGTCCGACTCGCAAGAACTGCGTCATCTTAGCGCGGTTCCGTTCATATCTCTAGTGCTATTAGTATAGGAATAGTAGCAGTTATTGGAGGGGTTGATCTTTCGTGAAAAATATAAAATAAACTCTCGAAGGGAAAATAGATGTAAGGCGCCTCAACAGGAAACTGACAGTATCATAGCGACTTCCCTCACCTTCTCAACGTTCGCTCTTGGAAACACTATATCAATGTTTCACATTTTCTTACCTTGTTTTAGTAAAATAGTCGTTTAACTGTTAAATGCAATTAAAATAAGCAACAACCAGTTAAAACGTTTGATAAACAGATACAGAACCCGTTCAAAAGAGCAAAACTAACAATTGCGAATTTTCAAGTCGTTATTTTTCCGATTGACATCACCCCATCAAAAATTACATTAGAACCTTTTTGATGTAAGCATAAAAAACGCTTTCTTTAATTTTTTTCTTTATTTGTTCTATATGGGGTTTCCAATTTAAATTCTCATCAATACTTAATCCCAATTATAGGATATGCCCTTCTGGTAAAACTGTGCATGTCCAATTCTCAATCTTGGAGGGACTATTTATTCTCCACGATTGCACCTGGTCTCCAATGAATGATAAAGGGTCTTACATTTTTAAATTTATTTTTAGCTATGTTAGAGCATTCCTAAAACAATAATTCGAATATGTCTTTGAACTTTTTTGTAAAAGAGTTCAATCTGTATGTGCGTTTGTTCTCCTGTTACATGTTCGGAATATCTGCTAGCAGTGTCACTTTGTCTAAGGATTTTATGTGCTCGAAGCTACCACAGTTTTATGTGTCTTCACGTCGTTTGTAAGTCGTACATACCGTCATGAATACTTTGCGTAGATCATTGTATTATTTTAATTAGGCTGGAAAATTGAATCCTTTAGTTGTGTACCTTAAAAGTTAAAGAAATATGTGTTATAATTATTAGCACTTTCCTCCGAAGGAAAATAGCTATTGAGGTTGCACTCATGACGGAATTTTTGAAAAATTTCTTCGAATCTTTATCGATCCTACCTAGTAGAGACCGAAAATGACCCCAGTTAAAATTTATATATATATATATATATATATATATATATATATATATGTCCGTTAACACGATACAGGCCAGAATTTTGTTTTTTCGCCACGAAACTCAGTATTTGTTGTGGTCAACTGAAGAGAAAAATTTGTTGCAAAAAGAAACTAAATCGGTTGACTAGAAGGGGGAGTTTACTCTGGACAGAAATTACTAATTTGCTCATACCGGTCGTAATTTCTGCTGTATTGTAACGAAACGCGGTATACGTCCTGGGTATCTAATAAGGAAGAAGTGTTGTCAAAATGAACTAAATCGGTCTATCGGAAGGGGGGGGGATTTACATTGTACTATGTTTGGATTGAATTGAAACAGGTGTTATTTATTTTATTATGTTATTTATCTATATAGGTTATTTTAAGCAAATTATTCAGGAATGCAAGGACTTTTATTTAAAATTCATTCGAATCGCATATCTTACAAAACCTAAATGAATAAATAGTTAAATTCATAATCGATACGTTAGTTACATAAATATTACCACTGCACATACTGTCATCTTTACACGCAGGATAGTCGGAATACATATGTTAGAATGAATAATAATTTTACACTGATTAACCTAAGGACGAAGAATTATGTTTAAAGGCATCAGCTCAACCATGAAAAGAATAGGATGGTAACCTTTAAATACCCCGTCAAAAAAAACTGTGTCATGTATAAATGGTCGTTAAAAATGAACATCAAAATCAATTTTTTTCGTTTGTTATTTAATTTTTTCCGGTGTTACGACCAACTGAATCTGTAAATCCTTAAACATAACGAATATTTAATGCCATCTTTTTAGCACTTTCCTCCAAAGGAAAGTATCTATTGAGGTTGCACTCATGATGGAATTTTTGAAAAATTTCTTCGAATCTTTATCGATCCTACCTAGTAGACACCGAAAATGACCCCCGTTCAAATTTATATATCTATATATCTATCTATCTATCTATCTATATATATATATGCATATGTAGTTATATATGTGTCCGTTAACACGATACAGGCCAGAGTTTTTGATTTTTCGCCACGAAACTTGGTACATATATAGTATTCCCCCATCAAACGATTGAACGAGTTCGTTAACCAACAAAATCGGTCCACCTGGAGAGGGGGTTTACTCCGGAGCCAAAGTAGTTATTTGCCAATACCAGCTATAATTTGTGTTGTATTTCAACGAAACTCGGTATTCGTTGTGGTCAACTGAAGATAATTTTTTTTAATAAAAATAAACTAGATCGGTTGACTAGAAGGGGGGGGGGTTCACTCCGGCCAGAAATGACTAATATCCTTATAACGGTCGTAATTTCTATTCTATTGTAACGAAACTCTCTATAAGTCCTCGCAATCTAATAAGAATGAAGTGTTGTAAAAATTAACTAAATCGGTCTATTGGAAGGGGGGGGGGTGTTACTTTGTACTATGTTTGAATTGAATTCTTCCGCCAAACGTAGGTTCATGAAACTCATCAAGATCAATAGATCAAAATATAAAGCTTTGTGTATTTAGTACGTAGTGTAGTACACCGCGTACACAAAACTCTGGAAGGAAATTAATTACAAAATTAATAATTGAAACAGCTGTTTATAAAAAATGTTTATCTGTCTAGGTTATTTTAAGCAAATTATTCAGGAATGCACTCGACACTACCCAATTCTGAGGAAAGTGCTTAGTTATGCAGCTCCTGCGTGACGGACTTTTTTTCTTTAAGTATGTAATAATAACCCTTTATTTCAATATGATGTAACAGTAGTAGTTTCATTCTGTATATTTTTGATGAAAAATTGTCTTACATTTTTCTACTTTTAGGTTACACATGTATTTTTCATTCAAATCAACTTATTTAGCTCGATTCGTTGTAGTGATGGGCGATACTCGAATGAGAATCGATTCGAATTGAAATAAAATATTAATTTCGTTGGTACATAATTGTAAGTAATCGTGAAATGGACCCGTATCGAAGTTCGGTCCTTATCGAAGATGGATCAATATCGTAGATTGATCTTCTGAATCGATGTGCACGATCTATTTTGTATGCAATCGTCAAATCGACCCGTATCGAAGTTCGGTCCTTATCGAAGATGGATCAATATCGTAGATTGATCTTCTGAATCGATGTGCACGATCTTTTTTGTATGCAATCGTGAAATGGACCCGTATCGAAGTTCGGTCCTTATCGAAGATGGATCAACATCGTAGATTGATCTTCTGAATCGATGTGCACGATCTTTTTTGTATGCAATCGTGAAATGGACCCGTATCGAAGTTCGGTCCTTATCGAAGATGGATCAACATCGTAGATTGATCTTCTGAATCGATCTGCACGATCTTTTTTGTATGCAATCGTCAAATCGACCCGTATCGAAGTTCGGTCCTTATCGAAGATGGATCAATATCGTAGATTGATCTTCTGAATCGATGTGCACGATCTATTTTGTATGCAATCGTCAAATCGACCCGTATCGAAGTTCGGTCCTTATCGAAGATGGATCAATATCGTAGATTGATCTTCTGAATCGATGTGCACGATCTATTTTGTATGCAATCGTCAAATCGACCCGTATCGAAGTTCGGTCCTTATCGAAGATGGATCAATATCGTAGATTGATCTTCTGAATCGATGTGCACGATCTTTTTTGTATGCAATCGTGAAATGGACCCGTATCGAAGTTCGGTCCTTATCGAAGATGGATCAATATCGAAGATTGATCTTCTGAATCGATGTGCACGATCTTTTTTGTATGCAATCGTGAAATGGACCCGTATCGAAGTTCGGTCCTTATCGAAGATGGATCAACATCGTAGATTGATCTTCTGAATCGATCTGCACGATCTTTTTTGTATGCAATCGTCAAATCGACCCGTATCGAAGTTCGGTCCTTATCGAAGATGGATCAATATCGTAGATTGATCTTCTGAATCGATGTGCACGATCTATTTTGTATGCAATCGTCAAATCGACCCGTATCGAAGTTCGGTCCTTATCGAAGATGGATCAATATCGTAGATTGATCTTCTGAATCGATGTGCACGATCTTTTTTGTATGCAATCGTGAAATGGACCCGTATCGAAGTTCGGTCCTTATCGAAGATGGATCAATATCGAAGATTGATCTTCTGAATCGATGTGCACGATCTTTTTTGTATGCAATCGTGAAATCGACCCGTATCGAAGTTCGGTCCTTATCGAAGATGGATCAATATCGAAGATTGATCTTCTGAATCGATGTGCACGATCTTTTTTGTATGCAATCGTGAAATGGACCCGTATCGAAGTTCGGTCCTTATCGAAGATGGATCAACATCGTAGATTGATCTTCTGAATCGATCTGCACGATCTTTTTTGTATGCAATCGTGAAATCGACCCGTATCGAAGTTCGGTCCTTATCGAAGATGGATCAATATCGAAGATTGATCTTCTGAATCGATGTGCACGATCTTTTTTGTATGCAATCGTGAAATCGACCCGTATCGAAGTTCGGTCCTTATCGAAGATGGATCAATATCGAAGATTGATCTTCTGAATCGATGTGCACGATCTTTTTTGTATGCAATCGTGAAATGGACCCGTATCGAAGTTCGGTCCTTATCGAAGATGGATCAACATCGTAGATTGATCTTCTGAATCGATCTGCACGATCTTTTTTGTATGCAATCGTGAAATCGACCCGTATCGAAGTTCGGTCCTTGTCGAAGATGGATCAATATCGTAGATTGATCTTCTGAATCGATGTGCACGATCTTTTTTGTATGCAATCGTGAAATGGACCCGTATCGAAGTTCGGTCCTTATCGAAGATGGATCAACATCGTAGATTGATCTTCTGAATCGATCTGCACGATCTTTTTTGTATGCAATCGTGAAATCGACCCGTATCGAAGTTCGGTCCTTGTCGAAGATGGATCAATATCGTAGATTGATCTTCTGAATCGATGTGCACGATCTTTTTTGTATGCAATCGTGAAATCGACCCGTATCGAAGTTCGGTCCTTGTCGAAGATGGATCAATATCGTAGATTGATCTTCTGAATCGATGTGCACGATCTTTTTTGTATGCAATCGTGAAATGGACCCGTATCGAAGTTCGGTCCTTATCGAAGATGGATCAACATCGTAGATTGATCTTCTGAATCGATGTGCACGATCTTTTTTGTATGCAATCGTCAAATCGACCCGTATCGAAGTTCGGTCCTTATCGAAGATGGATCAATATCGTAGATTGATCTTCTGAATCGATGTGCACGATCTTTTTTGTATGCAATCGTGAAATGGACCCGTATCGAAGTTCGGTCCTTATCGAAGATGGATCAATATCGTAGATTGATCTTCTGAATCGATGTGCACGATCTTTTTTGTATGCAATCGTGAAATCGACCCGTATCGAAGTTCGGTCCTTATCGAAGATGGATCAATATCGTAGATTGATCTTCTGAATCGATGTGCACGATCTTTTTTGTATGCAATCGTGAAATGGACCCGTATCGAAGTTCGGTCCTTGTCGAAGATGGATCAATATCGTAGATTGATCTTCTGAATCGATGTGCACGATCTTTTTTGTATGCAATCGTGAAATCGACCCGTATCGAAGTTCGGTCCTTGTCGAAGATGGATCAACATCGTAGATTGATCTTCTGAATCGATGTGCACGATCTTTTTTGTATGCAATCGTGAAATGGACCCGTATCGAAGTTCGGTCCTTGTCGAAGATGGATCAATATCGAAGATTGATCTTCTGAATCGATCTGCACGATCTTTTTTGTACGCAATCGTGAAATCGACCCGTATCGAAGTTCGGTCCTTGTCGAAGATGGATCAATATCGAAGATTGATCTTCTGAATCGATCTGCACGATCTTTTTTGTACGCAATCGTGAAATCGACCCGTATCGAAGTTCGGTCCTTGTCGAAGATGGATCAATATCGTAGATTGATCTTCTGAATCGATCTGCACGATCTTTTTTGTATGCAATCGTGAAATGGACCCGTATCGAAGTTCGGTCCTTGTCGAAGATGGATCAATATCGAAGATTGATCTTCTGAATCGATCTGCACGATCTTTTTTGTACGCAATCGTGAAATCGACCCGTATCGAAGTTCGGTCCTTGTCGAAGATGGATCAATATCGTAGATTGATCTTCTGAATCGATCTGCACGATCTTTTTTGTATGCAATCGTGAAATGGACCCGTATCGAAGTTCGGTCCTTATCGAAGATGGATCAATATCGTAGATTGATCTTCTGAATCGATGTGCACGATCTTTTTTGTATGCAATCGTGAAATGGACCCGTATCGAAGTTCGGTCCTTGTCGAAGATGGATCAATATCGAAGATTGATCTTCTGAATCGATCTGCACGATCTTTTTTGTACGCAATCGTGAAATCGACCCGTATCGAAGTTCGGTCCTTGTCGAAGATGGATCAATATCGAAGATTGATCTTCTGAATCGATCTGCACGATCTTTTTTGTACGCAATCGTGAAATCGACCCGTATCGAAGTTCGGTCCTTGTCGAAGATGGATCAATATCGAAGATTGATCTTCTGAATCGATCTGCACGATCTTTTTTGTACGCAATCGTGAAATCGACCCGTATCGAAGTTCGGTCCTTGTCGAAGATGGATCAACATCGTAGATTGATCTTCTGAATCGATCTGCACGATCTATTTTGTATGGAATCCTGAAATCGACCCGTATCGAAGTTCGGTCCTTGTCGAAGATGGATCAATATCGTAGATTGATCTTCTGAATCGATCTGCATGATCTTTTTTGTGGATCGATCTTTTTATTTCGATTCGAGTCGATTCATATTTGAGAATCGCCCGTCACTAGGACACGTTATAGTTAAGGAAGCATTTAAGATCATAAAAAAAATGGCAAAAAAATTATTTCGTTTAGAGCCTTCTGCTCAAATTCAGGCACATAAATATGCTTTAGGTCCACCTGACAAACCTTTGTAATGTACTGTATAACATACAGCCTTCTTCTTCGTACATGGCTACTGCGCATGCGCGAACGCCAGCGGACACTTTTTTGGAACGCCTAGGCCCACCCGATAAACCTATGTGAATGTACTCTATAACGTACAGTCATCTTTTTCGTACATGGCCACTACGCATGAGCGAACGCCAGCACACACTATTTTTTGGCACTTACAGACTTCTTTTTCGTACATGGGCACGTCACTGCGCATGCGCGGACGCCAGCGGACACTTGTTTGTGACACATACAGTCTTCTTTTTCGTACATGGCCATTATTCATGCGCGAACGCCAGCGGACACTTTTTTCTGCCATTTTTGTGTAACGGTATTTTCCACCACTAAAGCATATTTATGCTAAAAAAAAGTTGCAAGGTAGTATTACTACTCGAGGGAAGAACTTAAAACCGATAAAAAAAAATAGAAGAAATGCCTTTGCTTTGAGGGTGGATGAAGGGAGAGGAATGAGATGAGAAATCCTGGTACTACATAATAAAATTATAAGCTAAGATGGTGGAGCAGGGGTTATATACCGGTGTGAATCTGGAATCGACAGGTGTTGATGGATGTTCCATTATCCCTAATCCATGTTCAGGGGTAAGTGCTTCGGGGGAGTTCTCCTTTTAAGCAAGTAGTTTTATATTGGTTTGGAGAGTATTTTTATTATTATTTATTTTGTATTTATTTGATTTTTAAACTTCGCTTATATGGACAATATTATGATTGTAGGACGTATGCTAAATTTGAAAAATCTCATGCCAGACATTTATACGTAAGTTCTAATAATTCACTATAAAATGAAACGACGATTTATATTTATCTACTATATATTTGTCATATACCACTCACTCACTCACTGACTCACTGACTTATCATCGCCCAGCCCAAACCACTCAACAGAAAATTTTGAAATTTTGCATGGACACTCCCTATAAAACGCAGACACTCACTAAGAAAGGATCTTTTGATATTCGAATTTTTAAGTATTTTTAGAGGGGTTTAAAGTTTTAGTTGGTTAGAGCAGGCACGCCTAGGCAGCATGCGTTGCCAGGACGACAAAGAACAGCTGTTACCGTACATTATCTATTTCATAATATTATTAATTGAGGTTAATTTCTACTATGATGGCAGTCCTTGAATTACTGGAAATAAAATGTGATTTTGCCCCTCATAGAGTTTACGCCCTGGTGATGGCCCATCAGAGGTAAAAATATCCCGAACCACTTGACACAAAAATTTGAAATTTTGCACGGACAATACGTTTAGAATGTAAATGCTCGCTAAGAAAGGTTTTTTTGATATTCAAATGTCTAAGTACTTTTAGGGGGGTTTGAATTATTAAGAAGTTCCTCATCGGCTCCAAAATGGTTCGATTTTGATAACATTTGGTACAAAATCTTTCTTTTCATTTAAAAGGTCAAGTTCATTAACCAGTTGAATCCGTTTACTGGAACATGGTTTTTGGAGCAAAATTTGTGCGAAAGATTCCTTAACGTAGGAAAACGAATGAAACAATTTTTAAAGCGAGTTCTGTAGCCATTTACCAGAAAAATTGATAGAAATACTTTTCAAAATTAATTTTCTGTTTGGGTATTCAGAATCGAAGTTTATGAAAAAAAATTGTATCAATGGTGATACAAAGTTTTCGGATCTCAGAATATTTTCTAAAATATCTCGAAAACGGTTGGGAAATCGTAGTAAGTGGAAGGCGGCTATTCGAAAGGTTACTAAATTCTCTACAATAAGATTCTGTTGTAATGTTCGGTGGGGCGATGTCAATCGAAGAGATATGTGCTTAAAACTTCAAATTTGTTAGTTTTATGCTTTTCAACGTGTATTTGTCTCTGTTTACCTAACTTTTTAAGCGGTTGTTGTATCTCTTTTTTGCGGTTGTTGTAACTCCCCAACGGAAACAAGCAAGGTTACCTCCACATAGTGTTTCCTGGGTAACTTTAAAGTCCGTACAATAATAAGCTGTACAAAATATGTAGTAGCGTTGACTTTCATCATATCTATTGAACTCAATATAAAAAATACTTATCGGCCGTGGTGAAGCACGGGTATTCAGCTAGTATATATATATATATATATATATATATATATATATATATATATTTATATATTTATTTATGAGCATCCGCAACTACAGCGGCTTACTCAGAACAATCATATACACAGAAAAGTCCGACTCGCAGGAACTGCGTCATCTTAGCGCGGTTCCGTATATCTCGAAGAAGTGGAGTAGATTAGGCATCACAAATAACAGGAAACTGACAGTAGCCAACTTACACAGAAGCGGATAATTCTTAATCCTCATTCTTGAGGAAGGCTGAATAAGCCAATACAATTATGTACTGAAAACTTACTCACTCTACGACTACTGCTTTGAAGGCTCTATTCCAAACAACCGAAAATTCGTTGTCATTTTAAGTTCCTTGTTTTACTAGCAAATTCGTTTCCCTGTAATAATAAACTGTAAATGTGTGCTTCATGGCAAATAAAAGTTCATTCTCTCGTTAAATCTTTCTATAAAATAAGAAATAATGATAACTTCAGTTGTAGCAGGAGGAAGGCTATATAGAAAGGAGAATTCAAAACAAACCTATGTATAGGCCATCATGGTTAGCCACAGCCATCTTGATTTCCAGAGTTATTCCAAACGTATTACCTATACCTTTCACCATTTCTTAGCTTATTTTACTACAATACTAATTTTACTGATAAATGCAATTTAAAACAAAAAACAACCAATTAAAAAGTGAGCTTAACAAATAGAAAAACCCTTTCAAAACAACAAAACAAACACGTTTTAAGTTTTAAGTGCTTATATCTCTGATTGACGTTGTCCCATCGAATATTGCTTCAAAACCTTTTTTGTAGAAAATTTAGTAAGCATTCGAATGGCTGCCTTCCACTTACCACGATTTCCCAACCGTTTTCGAGATATTTACGAAAAATGTATGAAGATCCGAAAACTTTTCATGTCTATTAATAAAATATTTTTTTTCGCATACTTCCTTAACTCCAAATATAACCAAAATTTAAACATCTTAGTTGGGATTAATTTCCAAGATGTAGAAAAAATTTCAATTGAATCCCGCGATTCAAAGTACCCACAATAAAATAATGACACGCGAAAACATTGATTCCACTTTTCTCAGAAACGGTTACAGATATCGCCTTAAAAATGGTTTCATTCGTTTTCCTATGTTAAGAAACCTATAAAAGAAGTACCTGCAAGCATATGAACTCAAAAACGTAAGCGTTACGATTTTTTTTGCGAGAATTTCGCCCCAAACGCCATCTTGCATTGGGCAGATTCTGCTAGTTAACGAACTTGACCTTTCAAATTAGAAGACTGATTTTTGTACCAAATTTCATCAAAATCAGACCATTTTTGAGCCGACAGGAGCGCGAAGAGACAAGCATGTATATAAATGTATATATATATATATATATATATATATATATATATATATATGTATACAAATTTGAACCACCTATATTTTCGTGATCTATGGGGTCTGAAACGCGAAAGTTTCTGGTCGGCACTTCTGGATTGCGTCATGAGGTCAACCTCATAAGCGGGTTCTCCCTATGGAGATAGGGAGTAACCGCGCTAAAATTATATTATTACAAATATTCATATACACTGTATTTATATTGATCATTTTACATCCGGTTCATTAGGAGGGGGGGGGGGTTTACTCCGGACCCACAATACCAATTCGCCACTACCAGCCGTGATTTTTGGTATATTTCGACGAAACTCGGTATTCGTAGTGGTAATCTACAGGTAAATATGTGTTGTAAAAAGAAACTAAATCGGTTCATTAGAAGGGGGGGTTTACTCCGGACCCAAATTCCTAATATACTCATACCGGTCGTAATTTCTGCTGTATTGTAACGAAACACTGTATACGTCGTGGGTAACTCGTGAGAAAGAAGTGTTGTAAAAATGAGCTGAATCGGTCAATTGGAAAGCGGGGGTTTAATTTGTAATATATTTGAATAGAAAAGCCGGCAGACGTAGGTTCACAAAGACGCCGCAAGGAGCGCTTTCTACCAATAGAGTGAATGTATCCTGTTCCTGCGTTAGATCAAAATACGATAATATGAGGATTTTTGTATTTATTACGTAGTGTAGTAGGTACCATGTGTAAACATAACTCTGGATGCAAATTAATAATTGATCAGTTACTCATTACAAAATAAGAACTATTCACGTTTTTATTTTATTTATGTAGGATATTTTAAGCAAATTGTTCTGGAAAGCAGTCTACACTACCCAAATTCTGAGGCAAGTGCTTAGTTATGCAGCTCCTGCGTGACGGACTTTTTATTTAATCATATAAATAGTCAAATATGCTAACAAATTTTATAAAGTAACAAATTAACAGATTTTAACTTCTTAGTTTTGTATTGTGAATTTTGTGATAAGATATAGGTTTGTGTTTAATTTTCATTGTGTCAGTCAGTGAGATGGTAGTACAGTATGAATCTGTAGTTTTAATATTTATTTTTTTAGTCATTAATGGTGTATAAAACAAATTCTCTGTGGATTATTTTAATATTTTTATAAAAATATGCAATCTCATACATACAAACCGAAAAACATATATGTATGCATATAGACATAAGTATAGGGTATAGAAGATATAGTTTTGGCTCATTTTGTTTTTTGTGTTGTAATCTGTTTAGTAAGTTGGTCTTTTTGAGGTAGTTCAATATCTCATCTAATATATTTGTTTCTATCGCAGAGTTATTCAATCATATTGTAAGGTAAGTCATATTTTTGTCGCTGTAAACATTCAGTCAGTATGTGCTTTATAGTCAGCGGTGTGTTACACTGTGTACATGTCGGTCTGTCCTGTCTCGTCATGAGATAAGTGTGTCAGTCGGAATGGCTAATAAGAATTAGCCATTCCGCTCTTGCTTGAAGGCCATTCACACATAAGTTTTTTTAAAATATACTAAGCTTCGTTCTTTCTAAGCGTGTCGTTACGTTTTTATTGCCGATAAATTGTAAGATAATGTCCATTCGTCAATCGTTTATAATATAATTGGAAAAGGTTTTCCGGGCATTTGACTGGTTCAAAATGGGTGTCAACATTGATGGTAGGAAGCTGAACAATTTGAAATATGCTGATGACATTGTGTTGATCTCAGAAAAGGCTGAAGAACTAATGATACTGTTGATAACCAATAGCTCGAAAGATGAGATAAGCTACAACATAATCGCACTACAGTACGTAGATGAATTCTTTTGCTTGGGACAACTTATATACTTTAATAATTATTAAATTGTATTAAATTGGATACACTAAACACGAATCCGTTAAAAAAAAAAAAAAGTCGCTCTCAAATAGGAAAGAAGTCATTAAGCAGTAATGTTTACAGATATGGAGGTTATAACAGCTGGCGTAAACAACGTATTTGTAAACATGCGCATGCGCAAGAATGTAAAATTGGGAAACAAAGAACTCTCATTTGAAATGTTGATAAACTATTTATTCAAAAATAATTGTAAATTTTGAGGGCCTCCTCAACCGTCATAACCTGTCGCTTATGGGCAAAC
This sequence comes from Gonocerus acuteangulatus, assembly GCA_946811695.1. Classification (NCBI taxonomy): domain Eukaryota; kingdom Metazoa; phylum Arthropoda; class Insecta; order Hemiptera; family Coreidae; genus Gonocerus; species Gonocerus acuteangulatus. Next base: position 19,325,610 of record OX328130.1, read on the forward strand.
GTGCTATGCGTTTCCGCTGGGTGCGCTCTCTCAAGAAGATATCAAAACTCTAGTCAATTCAACTAACTAAAATTAATATAATTCTATTAATTTTATCGAGTTGGATTGACTAGAGTTTTGAAATCTTCTTGAGCGAGCATAGCGGGAGGAAACGCATAGATTCAGGGATTTCTGTTATATAATACTTTTCAACAGCGAAATGAAGAATGATTCATTATTTAAAAAAATGTTTCTGAATAAATAACTGCTAATAAATTTAAATAATTGATGGTAAATTTCAATTAGACTTCTTTATTATGGACTTTTCCATACCCGCGCATGCGCATGTTTACCAATACTTTGTTTAAGCCACTTTTTATAACCTGCATAACTCTAAACTTTAGTCCTTAATAACTTATTTCCTAGTTGAGAGCGACTTTTTTTTTTTTTAACGGATTCGTTTTTAGGGCATCAAAAAGCCTCATAGTGCAAAATTTGAAAATAATCGGTTCGGAGGAGGCTAAACTTCAGTATTACCAATTCTTATTATTTTGTTATTTTCATGGAATAAAGGCTTTATTTATTTTGAGTGTTATCAATGAAAATGGGTTATGTTACCTGTGGCAAAGCGTTGTCGACATGGATGATTGTTGTGTCCTTAGCCTCGAACTCCCTAGCGAACCTCCCCGAGACGGTCTCCACGCTCTGAAAACAAATTAATACTCTCTGTTAAAAATAATATTTTAACATGTAATACCATAAAAAAAAATCTCAATTGAAATGTATACAAGAATAATTTCATTATTCATTTTAAAATGGCAGTAACGACAGCTTTGTTTCGTTCCTTCTAAAGAGGAACAGGTAGAAAAGGGACACTTTCACCTAGACAAGCCAACATAATGCTTATTATGGAGAGTACAACTTAAGTAAATTTTGGAATCGCCTTTTCTCAAAAATGGTTAATCTAATCTAAAAGTGTGAGGACAAGTTTTGTTGATAATTGCATGATATACAATTACATCTTACCACATAAACTATATAAATACAGTGTAATGTATATTTATATAATATGAGGTACATGTGAAATAATGTGTTAGTATGCACGTATGTAATAATATAATTGTGTGTATATAATATAATTGTGTGTATTTTTTTTAGCTGGAGATTCTCCCTCAAGGCATAGAAAAATGATTTTTATATTGTAACAAACTATCAAATTATTTATTTGTTTCTACAATATTTCAGTTATTGCCTTGTTTAATGTTTTTATTTTTTATTTTTTTTTGTTCGTTTATCTTTTTTTCCAACTATTTTTTATACTTTGTCTCTTTGTGTTTATACTTTATACATGTTAATAATTTATTTTTACCTATTTGTTTACTTTTATTGAATTAATTTTCACGAAGTATGCGAGCAAATCACCTTGCTGTTATGGTGCTCCGTAACTAAATAAACATTTCATGGAGCTAATCGCCTACGTTACGAAGCTTCTCAATTGAATAAGTAAATAAACTGGAGATTCTTAATGACATTTTCTACTAAAGTACGTAGGTACTTTTCGAGTCATTGAATTATTACGATTTTATGACCAATTTTTGACGGATTTGTTAATATAAAAAATAAAATTGTTCACCATTTTTGAAAAAAAAATTAATATTTCCTAAAAAATCTTACTTTACTAGATTTAACCTTCTACTTTCAAATAATTCTAGTTTTTTGTTCTAGATTAAAAATTGCAGCTTGAAGAATAACGTCAGTGAAAAAAAGGGGTTTCCGTTCGTCAGACAAAGCGCCGCCATTTTTTTTTTTTTGGAAGAATGAAAACTCTTTTCATTCGGTGGACTTAAACATCCCATATAGAAACTTATGATATAAATAATTGAAAAATGTTAATGTATTTGTTATATATAAATTCAAGAAAATTACTTTTATTTTGCTTACACAAGGTAGTTTTAACCCAAAATTAATGCACATAGAGTGAATACAATAGTTATAATCACAATACATTAATGGATATGTATCAAAATGACAGCGGGTCGGCTTGACTAGAAACGCAAATGGCAACACTGCATGTGCGGTCACCCATTTCGCGGTTTTCTCTCTCGAATATCTATTCCTCTAATTTCGACCGGGGCGGACATAGCCTTACTGGATAATATTACTAAACTACTCCATAAATTCAATATACACACTACAATATTATGGCCCACTAGAAAAACAATAAGCCCGACTCGCAGGAACTGCGCCATCTTAGCGCGGTTCCGTTCATAACTCTAGTGCTATTAGCAGTTATTGGTTGGATTTGATCGTTCAGAAAAAATATAAAATAAAATCTCAAAGAGAAAATAGATTTAAGGCGCCACAACAGGAAACTGACAGTATCATGCCGACTTCCCCGACGTTCTCATCGTTCGCTCTTGGAAACACTATAACAAAGTTCCACATTTTCTTGCCTTGTTTTAGTCAAATACTCGTATTACTGTTAATGCAATTAAAATGGGAAACAACTAATTAAAACTTTAGGTAAACCAATACATAAAAGAGAAAAACTAACAATGGCGAATTTGGAAGTCCTTATTACTCGGATTGACATCGCCTCGCCAAAAATTACATCTCAACCTTTTTTTGGGGGGGAATTTAGTAAGATTTCGAATAGTCGCCTTCCACTTACCAGGATTTACCAACCGTTTTCGAGATATTTTAGAAAATATAAGAAAATCCCAAAACTTTTCATGCCTGTTAATGAAATATTTTATTTCTAGTACTTCCTCAACTTCAAAGGAACCAAAATGTACCTATCATAGATTAGATGAATATCAAACTTCTGGAACAAGTTCCAACTGAATTAATCGTTTCTGAATACCCAAACTTAAAATAAGTTTGTTAAAGTAGGTGCTTCAATGTTTCTCGAAAAGGCTTGTAAGCCAGCTATCGCTTTAAAAATGGTTTCATTCGTTTTTCAAGCATATGAACTCGAAATCGCAAAATGGTTTCGCTCCAAAAACCATCTTCCGGTGAACTAGGGAGCAAACAGACCTATATACATACATATATATATATATATATATATATATATATATATATATATATATATATATAGTTATTTCTTCTTTATATATGGCCAAGGTCAAAAGAATAGTACTCCAATTCTCTTTGTACTATTTATTGTTTGTACGCCCTACACGTTTCGTGGCCTTTATGCCACCTCCTCAGGAGCCATTACATCCTAAAAATTTTTAACAAATTTTTAAAAACATATTTTTCATTTTCGTAAATCCATTAAATTTATGTCATTAATATATTATAGACGAATCAAATTACATTTTCTATACTAAATCCTAACCCTAAATCTATTATTAAAGTATAATAAAAATAATTTTATATTGCACATATCCTATGTGTGGATAGCTCCCTCCAAAAACCATCTTCCGGTGAACTAGGGAGCAAACAGACCTATATATATATATATATATATATATATATATATATATATATATATATATATATATATAAATATATATAGGTATATAAAATTTAACCAGAGTTATATTATTGATCTATGGGATCTAAACCATGAAATTTGTGTGTTGGCACTTCTGGATTGCGTCATGAGGTCAACCTCATAATCGGGTTTCCTCCCTATGGAGGAAGGGAGGAACCGCGCTAGAATAAATTCGACAGTACACGACGAGTCACAGTCGTCAAATGTACCCAAAGGGTTCAAATACTGCAAAATGGGAAATAAACAGTTCTAGTCCGCAGTTTAAGTTCCACTTCCAACTCTTGACAAATCGCCTACTCATATCTCAGCTGTGGTAAAACACTTGTAAAGTCATATTTCGCCAAGCGCCAAAACGATCATCTACCACGTAGACTTTTGTAATGCCATAATGGGAGACATATAATTCATAAGCTGTGTTCCTAAAATTTAAAATGGTTTCAATAATGTAGTGTTGTTCAATCCTTTTGCATATGAGGTTGACTTCATGACGCAATCTGAAAGTGCCGACTAGTAAATTTCACGTTCCTGATTTCCATAGAATATGCGGTGGTTGTATTGAATATATATATATGTATATATATATATATATATATATATATATATATATATATATATATATATAAAGGGTGGTCCCGAAAGAAACCGCCATATTTGAGGGGTGTATAGTTGAATGCCACCAAGAAGAAATTGTTTTTTTTTTTTTCTTTTTTTTTTAACGGCGCATCGACAAATCTCGGCCATTAGCGCCGACACCCAGGGTGCAGCCAGGAATTTTCTTAGCGAGCCCAGAGATGAGAAAATTCCTGTCGCCGGTGGGGATCGAACCCACCATCTTATCCGCTTATGAATCTAAGGCGCTAGCCACTAGACCACGGGAGACCCCAAGAAATTGTTACATGCATTATTTCCCTAGATACAGGCGTTTCCGTGTTGTTTGTCTGAACACTAATTTCTGGCCATTTTTGTGCTATTTGTCGTTCACCCCAGAGGGAAAATTTAATTTTCATGACATTTTCAAATTCTGCATCAAATTTCCTATAAGACCACATGTGCCTTGTGCAAACATTTCTCAAAACCTCTTGGCCACCGGGGCTCTACAAATAAAATAAACACATCCATTCCATAAAATATCGATAAATGCTGGATGTCCAAAATCACCATCCGTTCCCATAAAAAGTGAGAGATATTTTTGAGGCATATGGCCTATTTAGACCTGATGTTTTCTTTTTAGGTAAATGGTGTATGTTCTAGGGATTAATTGTAAAATCATTTTCGTTTTTTAAAGAAATTTGGCTAATTAAACCGGAAATTATTTTTTGTAAATGGAGCAAGCCTATTTTTTCCCCACATATTATGTATTTATGTTGAATAATGCGAAAACATTTGTTAAAACGTTAAAATATAATTTTAGGCGACTTTTTTACCATTGAAGTTTCTATAATCGAAAGTTCATGTTTAAGCTGGCTATTTGCTTGTTGCCCTTAAAATCTTATTCTTAGTTGGCTCTTTGATTAGAAAACATTATCTTTCAGTTGTGTACCAAACGGACCAGAAGTAATGCGGGAATTCCCGTTGTTGTGGTTAATTTGCGAAGAATGGAGCTTTGGGGAAAACAATGATTTATACATCCTTAAGGTTACAATATAAAACAGAATATTTTTCGATGCCATTTATTGCCATTTATTTATGCTGTATATATATATATATATATATATATATATATATATATATATATGCAGGTACATATATGCAGCATAGATAAATGGTGACCAAAAATAGTCATTCTCTTTTATTTTATTTCTACGGGGAAGTGAGGTATGGTAAAGGAACAAATGAGCTGGAATGTATTCTATGCGGTTCTCCGAAGTTAAGCAGTTAAGTATATTGTTGCATTTAAATGCATCGTACCATTCTATTCTCTAAGATTAATTAAGGGCTGTTGTTACATAATAATAGTCTGAACCTAGTAATTAGATTTTCACGAAAATAAACTCAAGTAATAGAGATAACACTGTAATGACAATATCAATATCACAAACCATTGTAAGAAACTATATGCTAAAACGTCTCAATAATAATTAATTTATATGCAATTTCAGAAACTACTAGATTTGCAATGTGTTTAATATAAGTATTTAGACTATGGATAATGTCGTATTTAATCACTTCGTTAATAAATTCTGAACGAAACAAGAGGATAGTACATTTTATACATGATAATGTATTTGTCATTTGTAATAAAAATTACAGTTGCCCCCAAACATTAGCCTTTATAAATAAATGACATAAAAGTTATTTATGGAGACCCGATACATCTGGCAGTCAGTACTAAAGCATGTTTATGTTTCTAGGTATGCTATAAATAATGGGTGGCCCATTGTAGAAAACACGTCCTACAAATATGTCTCATGTGCAGATGAACATAAAAATGGAAATAAATAGTGTGATTTGTAACAGATAGGAATTAGTTGAGGGGAGTGTTGTGCCATCTAGTGGAGCTGCCTAGAACTAAGGGGGCAGCAAAAGCAGGAGTCCGCTGAACCAGCAAAAATCCTGGACGACAAGTGGTTGTCAGCGGGCTCTCCTAGGCTAGAGACTATTTACTTCCTGGTCATGGTCTTCTGTGGGTAAAAGCTTGTTATATGGGTCTCAGGCAGTTGGGGTTTACTTGTGGTTTGTTAGTATAGCGTAGATATAAGACCTAGTTATTAAGAATCGGACAGTGGGTTATGTCGGCAGTCATTTTTTTGGAAGGATTTAATTACAGATAATTTTGTATGCTTGAAATTATTTACTTTGCTGCCTTCAAATCCTCCCCTCCTTAGGTCACGATTGCATATTTAAAGATTACGATTTTTTAAAAAATATATTAACTCGGGAAGAGATTTAAACCTAGATTCTCTTTTATGAAGCTCTGTTGCGTTAATAATGCATTTGGGGTTAATATCAAAGAATGGCAAGCTATACGCTTTTTATGAAATCTTGATGTATTTGATTTCTTATCATCATTTAATTACATAATAATAGGATGTTAAAAATGAAATAATAATCAAATCATAAAATTACGATAACACTGGCCGCTCGAGAAAACCTGTTCAAATTCAGTCAGGCGTATTGAATTCTATCCACGTGAATCACCAAGCCTAAATAATCCTTCTTTACCAAGGAACGATTTAGTTCTACTTAATTTAGATTAGTTCTACTTACTTCCATACCGTAGGGTTTATAGGGTGTCCCCCAAAACGGCAAAACTTCGGGAATCTATGCAGGTTGAAAAAAAGAAAGAAAAATGTCCTTTGGCATATATCTCGTTTCCGACAAACAAAAACCCGCAAGAAACTTAAACACAATTGTGAAATATCAAAATCATTAAAAGTATAAGTTTTATCTTCTATTGAGCCAATGGGCTTCCTGTAGAACAAATCATTAATGTGTCCCCTTGCGAAGAAATCCAAGGGCGTGAGGTCTGAGCCGCAGAAGACACTACGTCCTGACCAACGCCGTTGATAGTTCGGACGGCCCTCCCGTAGTGGGCTGGACAACGGTCGACTTGGAACCAGCTTCCCAATCTCTGTGCCAAGAAGCGACTTCCCCAAGAACAACGACAGTTTACATGCGAGTACTGCGTGGGAAGACTCTTCTTTCAATTCTTAAAAATGGGGACATATTATTTCATTATTCCACACAAAATCAGAGGCATACTCACTCCTATATTTTTGGTGTGGGAGAATAAAGGAGACAGGCGTGGGTGTGAGAGGTTATGAGGACTGTTAACGATTTTTATATAGGCCTTTTAATTTTTTTTAAGTTTTTTTTTTGCACCCGAAACGAAGCAAAAAAGACATATATGTCAAAGAATTTTTTTATCCTATATCGATTCCTGAAGTTTTGTCGTTTATTTTGGGGACACCCTGTATATTTGAATACATATTATTTATACACAATTATACATTAATCTTCGAAATTTAATACCTAATTTTAATTAATGACGTATATGTTTTACTTTTTTTTTTCTGTATGCACACTTTTAAATTGAATAGGGATCCTTCTGAAGAGGGAGATTTTGGAGTGGGAAGTTTAAAATGTCTCTCTAAGTTAGTGAGCTAGAGATGTGAGTTGAAATCAATAGACAGGTCAGAGGGTTTCTGGTGGAGACACCAGCTCGGAGCTTGTCACCCACTCGCAACCAGCCATATTCAACCATTCAACCCAAATTTCAGACGGGCAAGTCTCTTATTCAAGGCCTACTCTCAACCTTTAGCGAGTAGTTCAAGGAGAAGAAACTGGGGAAAATTATTCGGGTAAAATTATCGGGTAAAATGTATCTAAATAAACTCAATATTTTATTGAGTTGTATAAAAGGTTTCTTATGGTGTTGCTGACCGATAGTTACGGATATTCCATTATATCTTGGAGCCTCATTGGACGCGAGATAAGCTCTTCGCGGAAGAAGATATTTGTCCGAAATTACGTACTACAAATTAACTTGGAGCTGTTACTGCATGTGTGTTCTTTGCACAGCATAAGGATTAACATGAGACCAAGTGTACAAATTGGGACTTAATATTCCACCATAATGAATGTGGCCTTGTACCACATAATGAATGTCGACAAAATGTTGCGGCCGAACTGAGGATTAACATTTATCCATCCAACATCATAAGTTTGGATTACCCTTATTCAACCAACCTGAAATGTTTTCGAATTCTTCCCCCAAAATGTCTAGTCAAAACTGTGTGCCAAAAACATCACGTAAAAGATAAATCAATGAAAATTTGAAAAAAAAACACTAAATGTGACACATCTCTCAAATGAAAAGCTTTTCCAATCGTTTCTCTCTGTTACTTTTTACTACTTCCGGACTGGACTATGGATTCCCACAGTTTGGCCTATAAAAAATGAATAATTTTTAATTTCTTTACACAAGGTATTTGAATGAAACAAAAGCACATTCCACATTTTTTAGACACAAGGGAGCCAATCGTTCAATTTGAATGAATGAATAAATTAGCCTTTTATTTCATCAACAAATATTTACAGTTATTGAAATAATTTTTCAAATTGAACAATTATGTAATAAAATAGTATGAAATAAAACCATCGGATAATAAGCAACAACAATTGTTGATGAAGGCCTTCCTTTTCAGAAGTAGTAGTCTATACTTTCAGCCTATAGGGAAGCGGAAGTCGCTAAGTAGGATCTCTGCTCCTTTATATTTCCAGGCCTGGCGATCCATCGCCAATCTCCACCATAGCGGTCCAGCCTTTTCTTTGAAACAATCGCTTCATCTTTTGGCTTGTCTGCCTCTGTTTCTTTTCCGGTCATATGGCGTCCACCTTGTTACTTCTTGGGACCATCTCTCGTCTTGCCTTCTCATCAGGTGTCCAGCCCAATTCCACTTCAGCGAAGTAACGCATGAAGAGATATCTGTTAGTCCAGTTCTCTTCCTTATTGTCACATTTCTGATCCTATCCTTCCTCTTCACATTTACCAAGCTTCTTTCAATAGACCGCTGTCAGGTAAGTAGTCTATTGGTATTAGCTTTGGTTAATAACCAGGTCTGGCTCCCGTATGTTACTAATGGTAGGATGCAGGTGAAGATTTTTGAATCGTTCAATTTATCCCTCAATAAATCTCCACTTCGTTTGCATAGATTTAATGCTAATTAAATGTAGAGGTTTCCCTGTAATTATTGAATCTGTAGTCCATTAGGGGGCTAAGGAAAAAAATCGCAAGAAACCTCTGATTCATCGAGAAAAACAGAAGCGCATTATTCGATGCCCAGAAAGTATGTTCTGTCAATAGATTTAGTGAATTAAAACACTGTTTTGTTAAAGGAAATTGTATCAATTTTATGACGGCATAAATAGAATTTAAATATCTTTAACCGTTTTTGAGCAAACCTTTCTTATTCAATAAAAAAAACAGAATTCAGGACCAGGAATCGGAATCAGACCATACTTCTATAAACGTTTTTGTTGGAAATAATGTCCAGAATCACCCTGTATATGTATGTATATATATATATATATATATATATATATATATATATATATATATATAGTATTGTTTTTTAGCCAATAGGTCATAAATACACTCCTTTCACTTCATGTTTTTTTATTATTTTCACCCCAACCGGTTTCGAGCTATTCTGCTCCTCCTCAAAGGGTATTTCCTACAATTATTTGTACATTATAAAACCACCTATTGAGCCACCTATTTTCGTCGGTTCGGAAAATTTTCTGGTTGACACTTCCGGATTGCGTCATGAGGTCAACCTCGTAAGCGGGGTTCCTCCCTATGGAAGGAGGGAGGAACCAACCTAATCAAAGCCTAGTGTATCATCTAAAATTATTTTCAGATAATTATGTTGTTTGTGAATTATTGAGAAATATCATATTATTCATGACCCAATTTTCTGTGATTGTATTCTATTCTGTGAAATTTATTGCTCACAGTTTTAAAGACCTATTCATTTGCAAATTACATATTATCATTGCACCAGGAAAATTAGAACAGGTTTTTATTGTCACTGTTTTAAGTTAAAATATTTGTAGATACGTGTTTGTATATTACACCTTGTTACCGTAAAATAGGTCAGATTTTACAGTGTGGTTAAATTGTTACAAACCTACACTGCTTATATATGCATATATACTCGTCTGAGAGGGAACAGACAAATACGTAGGTATATATTTGTCTGTTCGCATTATTTGGACAAAGTTCGACCCTTTGGTATTAGTTAAATTAAAATAGCCTGTACTAATGTGACACCATTTTACGGTACGTATTTGACGATAAATTCATTTCAGAAAAAAAAAAAAAAAAAAAAAAAGAGTCCGACTCTGCGTCATCTTAGCGCGGTTCCGTTCATATCTCTAGTACTATTAGTAAAGGAATAGTAGCAGTAATTTGATCTTTTTGCACGTTTTTTGTTTTTCTCGAAAACGAAGCGAAAACGCATTGAGCATTGAGATGTCATAACTTTAGGGGTTTATTCTACGCCATTTGTAGTTTTGTGATGCAGAAATGAGTCCTATCTGAACATTTGGCAGAGCTACTAAAAAAATTGTCTATTTTAAAAACTATTGTTTTTTTACTAAAAAATTTGTTTTCGAGAACAGGGATTTGACTTAAAAATAAGAAAAAAAAATAGATTCAAATAGATTTTTTTCTAAAACAACGAGGCAACATTTTAAAGCATATTAAATAAAGCAACTATTGAAGCGGAGGTCAAACCTCTAAGTCTAAAAATAGTTGATTAAGAAAGTAGTAAATTAACTTTATTTATTTTATTTTATTTATTCTTTTAAGGAGCTACGTAACGTAGGCGATTGGCTCCATGAAATGTTTATTTGTTACGGAGCACCACAACAGCAAGGTGATATGCTCGCATACTGCGTGAAAATTAATTCAATAAAATTAAGCAAATAGGTAAAAAAAAAAAAAATTTTAAATTTATAAAGTATAAACACAAAGAGACAAAGCATAGAAAATCATTAGAAAAAAAAAAAAAAAAAAAAAAAAAAAGAGCGATAAAGAAAATAAAAAATAAATAAATAAAAACTTCAAACAAAACAATAACCGAAATATTGTAGGAATAAATAAATAATAGAGTGTCTGATAGTTTGTTACAATATAAAAATCATTATTCTATGTCTTGAGGGATTTAATGTAAGGACATTGTATACAGAAGCCGCTCTTATGCACGCATACACACACACACACACACACACACTCAAACATACAAAAACATTTATTAATTAACTTTAGAAAACACCAATATCAAACATTCAAAACTATATGGCTTTTTAGATAGCTCTTAATTTACATAGAAATATTTCAATAACGGGTGTTTCTTATTGGAACTTATATGTAGATTCTAAACATTTGGTTGTTATTTATGATACATTAATCGAGCAATGGAGCAAAATTTAAATGAAGTGATTCTTTTCTCCGAGTAATTATTAAATTGAAGATATTGTTACTTTCTCTAATACATAGGCCTTTCGTCTACTTCATAGAAAAATTCAATAATGTAACAAAATAGGGTACTTAAGTAGTAGCTTCAGCAGGTTAGAGAGTAGTGGGTCTCGTTCAGTGATCTGGATCATCAACGGTGGCATTTCTATTGGCTTATTCCTATGGGCAATGCGATTCGCGGTTCTTTCTAGTGACCGTTTTGTTCACTTACTGTTTTTAACACGATTCACTTTTAGATTTGTGTTTTTTTACGCTAATTCTATTCATTGTTTCTTAGTGTTGTTTGTGTCCTTGGTGCTGTTCTTCTTTTACAAGGAAAATGAGTCTTTGGGATTTACCTACGACTGAAAAAGATGCCATTCAGACAGTTGGAAAGGTTACCAAACTAACCTTCCCTAACTTTTCTTATCTAGCATATCGGCCCATTTCCCACCGAAAAACCAGTGATCTATATTATCAACATGTTGGATTGACTAGAGTTTCGATATAACCTTGAGCGAGCGGAAACGCATAGCAATTATGCCATTAACATAAGTTCTAATGTTATGTCAGGTTTAATCAAAATCCGCTAGAATTTCACATAAATAACAACCGCATAATTGGAGCTTACAAATCTAATTTAATAAACAAAAATCTTCAGGACAATAGAAACTCTTCGTTCAGCCCTTTATACACACACATAATAGTTCTAACAGAGTCTCCACAAAATTACCAGAATATAAATTTGCCATTCCCAATAATAAAAGTAATTGCCCAAATTAGAACTTCCGGAAAATACCATATGAGATTCACATTCAGAAATTACTCTTACAATATAAACCCAAAGTTAATCTGCAAACATTGTAAATTGGAAGAAAATAGCCTGCATATTTTTTTATACTGTCAGTTATATGAAAAATTTAGAAACACATTTTTGACAATTAGGCCAAATTTTATGGAGCAAGATTTCTTTCAATTGTTCAACTCCAAAAACCCTTCTACATACATGAACATATACAACTTTTTGTCTCACGCACTAAAAACTAGAGAGCTTTTTTTGAATAATGTAGATTAACCAATAGAAAACATAATAAAAGCAAATTTTTTTAGTAATTTTTTTTGTTAGTATTTTTGCTATTATAATATTAAACATAAGAAAATGTAATTAGTTTATTATATTTGTAAATTCTTATTAGATTAAGCATGGATTAAAAATATTTAATCTTAATAATATTAGACTAATCCATATTATATAAGTCCTTCCTCATGCAATGAGGATATTCCTGTAATGCATTAATAAAAAAAAAAAAAAAAAAAAAAAAAAAAAAAAGTTCTAATGTTATATAACCAAGGAAACTTATGCTAATGGAATAATTGCTATGCGTTTCCGCTCGCTACGCTCGCTGAAGGTTATATCGAAACTCCAGTCAATCCAACTCATTGATAATATTTATAAATGGTCTTTCGGCATATTACCACAACTTTAATTGAGTTTTCATTTCATGATCCGGATCTCTGAACGAGACTCTCATCTCGAGATCGGTGCAACTAGTACGCAAGTACTCATAGGCCTTTCGCCTACTTAATAGAAAAAGTCAATCCACTCGCTATGCTCGCTCAAGGTTATATCGAAACTCTAGTTAACCCAACTCGTTGGTAATATAGATCACTGTTTTTTCGGTGGAAAGTGGGCCGATATGTAGTTTAACATTGCTTCAAAAGAGTACTTTTCAGTCGTTGGTAAATCCCAAATACTCATTTTCCTATCGAAAAGAACAGCAAAAAGAACACTACAACGCTAAGAAGTGAAACAAAAAACAATAAATATAAGTTGTAAAAAACACCAATCTAACAGCAAGTGAACACAAAACGATGTTTAGAACGGAAGAAAGAACAGCCAATGGAATTCCCCATAGGAATGAACCAATAGAAACGCTTCATTTGAGCTCTCATTTCATGATTCGGAACCCTGAACGAGACCCACTTCTTGAGATTGGTTCAACTAGTACTTAAATACCAAGGTTTCGATTAACGTTTTATGGGTACGTAATACTAGATCTATACACTGCTTTGATTTCAAGCATTAGAAAAACGCTTTCTCATCTAATCGAGATGAAATAGGAAGAAAAAAATATAAGAACTAATGGAAGAGAGTAAGGGAAAGCTGTTCTCTCTCCTTTAAATTCAATTCAGAAGGGAAGTCCCGAGGGGTCATTCATGAGGGTTCAGGAATACCGATCGAGTCTGGTTTCATCTCCCTCGGGTCTATTTTCCCTTTGTATCTCGTATTAAATGATGTATGGCTTAGGAACGGGATGATATCGAGTCGAAGGGATGATAAAGCATTCTATTCTTTGGTACAGTGTGAGCAAAAGTTTTCATACGTCTGCTAGAAATATATTCTAAGCTTTACAGATGACACTAGAGATAAGAAC
>OX328130.1:19341988-19367386 GCA_946811695.1 Gonocerus acuteangulatus
AATGAACTTAATGTTACTTTATATATATTAGTAACAAATATATTGTTTGTTATTGACATTTATACTAGTACGTGGTCTGGTAAATCTAGTGTTAAAAAAGTTTTTTATTCATGCTTCGATTTAACCCGGGAGCGGTCGCATGGGTCTGACAGACCCGACAAACGCAGACTTGCTCTTCCGAGAATCGCTGGTGAGCAGTTACCGAGCTGTCGTCCGGTGGATATCACCTCCCGGAACCAAAGTGCCTAGTTTTTATTTTTAATATTAAATGAAGTGCTTTACTCACGCTGCGATTTAAACAACGTCTTCAATAAATATAGGTGAAAAAAAAATTACAAAAGGGCAGACACTATTGTGGGGTTCAATTATCAGGAAACATGAAAATAAATGTTGCCTAAGATAGACTGCAATACACTGCGTGTATAAGAGAACCGTGCAGGTGTGGTTGCTCCCATTGGTTCTTGCTCCATTTATATTGCCACTTTGAGAAAATATGGTATTTTAGATGTGCCACAGCATCTGACGGCAGGATGTACGAGTAAGGAATGCCTTCTTTAATAGCTCGTTTGGCTGCTACATCCGCTTTATCACTACCACTTATACCATTGTGACTAGGAATCCAGCAGACAGTAACATGTCTATTGTTAATCTATACAACTAAGTAAAAATAACTTTGTTTTGTTAGATTTTTCGAAGTGAGACCTAGTGATAAAAGGAAAGCGGTGATAAAGGATCGTGTGGGTAGGGAACGGCATTCAAATTGAATTGCCTCCGAAAGAGCAATAAGCTTGCTCCAAGGGCACAGCATCGCTTCCAGACCTTCCCTTCACTATGTAGTTATGGACTTGCCAAGCATTTCTACTCCCAGGGTTGGATAAAGGAAACATTCGGTCAAGGGTAAAATAGTCTCACGTTTAGGGAAACAATACTTTAAGGGGTAATATTACATTGTCCGATCAAAATCAAAGTCATTTTCATGAAATTATAAATACCAAATAAATCAATATTTTTTAATTCTTTATATTAAACGTTTCATGGGATGTTAAAGTATACATAAAAATACGTTTCAATTCTTCGAAAAAAATAATGGCGGCGCTGTGTAACGGAAACCCTCTCTTCCCACGGGCGATAGTCTGCGGGCGGCAATTTTTAATCTAGAACGAAAAACTAAAATTATCTCTAAAGAAGAAGGTTAAATCAGAAGAATAAGAAATATAAATTTTTTCGAAAATGGTGAACAATTATTCATTTTCTATTAAAAAATCCGTTAAAAATCGGTCATAAAATCGTTATAAATTTAATAAATCGAAAAAATCCTACGTACATTACTAGCAATATCTTTAGGAAGCTGGAGTTAAAATTTGAAGTTGATCGGGCAAGAATTGAAGACGCCAGACTATCGCCCGATTTGAAAAACATAGTTTTGAGAAAACGACTTTAAAGTTCTGAAATGTTCATTTATTTCCTATTTAATTGTATTCATACTTTATTCTAATAAAGATTTAAAAAGTGGGTTTCCATTTTGAAATGTATTAAAGGAGGACCAGAAAAAAAAACCCGTAACAATTAAAAAGGCCCAATCGAAGTTCGCTCAAGAAATTATCATCAAATCAGCACCGCGTTCACCCGGAAAATCGTATTTTTTGCCCGTTTAAACAATTTTTATTCACATAAACACTCTTGGTTATCATTTTTATTCACATAAACACTCTTGGTTATCATTTTTGGTTAGTTAAGGAAGAATTTTAGCCCATAAAAAATTGTAAAAAAAAACTTACAAGGTAGTATCACTCCTTAACTTCTTCTTCAGTAGAATATTGTATATCTAGCAGTGTTGCACAAAAGTCATTCAGAATAATGAATAAATCTTGTTATTTCATTCAGAATAATGAATAAATGTGTTATTTCATTCTGAATAATAAATAAATCATCATATTTCATGCATTATTCAGCCATTCAATAATGAATTTTATTTCTATTCGTTATTTAACAAAAATTATTCATTTCAATGAAAATTGTAATCAAATAATAAAAGAATTGGACTCTAATTAATTTAAGAGAAAAATACTAAAATACAAGCAAAAACGAGATTTTTTTTTAGAAAATTCATATATTTAAAGTACTGTAACATCACTCCAAATGAACCAATTGAGTTCGTTGAAGTCTCAAAAAATTAGTATTTTTAAGCACTAATGAAATTAGTCGTTTGTTTTGTTTAACGACTTGAATACAAATATTATAGTGTAAAATATCCTAAATTATGAGTTGTGAGGGGTGGGGCTAAAACAAAAAGTGCAAGGTTTTTTTCTGGCACCGGATTCGGATTCAGCGACCTCAAAAATATATAGTAACATGGTCTGCTCTCTGGGTCGGAGCTTTTTATTTTTGTATGGCTGTGTTATCATTAGATCTAGTAGATTTAATTAGCTTGTCAAGATGTGAAATAATGCCTTATTCGCATGGCGCCCGAGCGTAAAATGGAAAGGTAAAGAGAGGGTAATGGTATAAGTGGTAGTGATAAAGCGGATGTAGCAGCCAAGCTATTAAAGAAGGCATTCCATACTCGTACATCCTGCCGTCAGATGCTGTGGCACATCTACCATAATAATAATAAAATACCATATTTTCTCAAAGTGGCATTATAAATGGTTCCAAAATAGAGAAGTTGAGGGAGATTAAATCCACAACCTCGGCATGGAAAACTGGATGAGGTGGTTCTGTCGAGGATTAGAATTGGACACACTAATCTCACCCATGCATATTTATTTAAAAGAGAATCAAGCCCTGAATGCAGAGCTTGTGGCAAATATCTTACTATCCAACACATTTTTACTGAATGCAGAGCCTACGAATCCGCTCGGAACCAAATGGACATTCATGGTCCTCTCTGTGATATACTTGGAGACGACCATCAATCAAGCCAGAGAGCCACTGAGCTATTTAATAAAATATAATAAGCAATTATTTACAAAAAAAAATTAATAATTCAAATATTAAAATATAAAACATTTCAGATCATTAGTTTCAATATTAGTGTATTTTACTTTCAACAACTTTTTTTTTTCTCATTATTATTTTTTCCTCTAATACATTTTGATTTACTTAGGCAACAATTTCAGATTTTTTATATATATATATATATATATATATATATATATATATATATATATATATATATATATATAATATAAGGCTTTAAATTTCTGAAGGCAACAACGACCCATGTGGTTGAATTTGCCTTATGAAAAAAAAAAGAGAGGGTAAAGGTGGCGAGTAAGTTTTACTAAACAATTTTCATCCCTTTATGAAATGAGCTTTGAAAGATTCAAAATTTGCAATACTTTCATTTCAAAAAGATTTACCTTTGAATTTTGAATCCTAGTCAATGAGTTCCAGGTACAGAGACTGAATAGTCACCATCCGGTGATTTATCTACTGAAATAAAAAGAACCGGAACGGCATCGGATATATATAGTTTCCAATTCGGAGATAAATTGGAAAGAATAAGGGAAGAATGGTCACATCATTCAGAAAATCTGGAGCTATTTTATCAAACGAAGGAATACAAGAGAGTTTTTTAAAGGAATTAATGAGGTCACTATATTCTTCTTTATCCTATTTCTTCCTGAATACAGTATAACTTGGATAATTCGAACCCCTAGGGACCGATAAAAAAGTTCGAATAATCCAAAATTCGAATTACAAAAGCTTTTGAAAATAAAGAACTAAAAAATCGAATTTCATATTTTCACATTTTTTAATTTAAAAAAATAAATTTTATTTAAAGAAAAAGAAACATTACATGAATTGTTGATTAAGTAAATAATTAAGAAATAATTTATCAATAAAGTAAAAATAAAAGTCTATTGTTTTGAAAAAAAGTCATTTTCATGGGTAAGAATTTTTTAGTCCTTGGCAATTTCAGATTTTTTCTTTATTCCTTTTTCAACTTCTGTAATCGCAGATATTTTCTCTGACAATTTTAAAGTTTTATAACTTCTATACTTCGTCTAAAATCAAAAACTCACTGAACTGCAATGTACACAATAAATTCAAGGCACAAACAGTACAACAGATCTAAGACTGACTTATAACTGAATAAGACGGGCTCATAGCCATAGTTGCGAAGCCCTGATAATGAAATAAAAATAAAAAAATAACTGAATAAGAAATGGAGATGGGAGGGATGGTGAGAGGAAGTTCTAGGATAAAACGACAGGATGGACCTGTAACAACCCCTGGAAGGGAGACTGAAATTTTCAAAAGATTTAAGATCGACCGCCTCTCTGTCCACTTCTCATTGGACACAGGCTCGTAAAAAATTCGAATTATCCAAAATTTTATTCGAATTAACCACGATTTTTTTACATTGCTTATGCCCTAAATTCTAGGGACCGAGAGAAATATTCGAATTAAAGAAGATTTCGAATTATCGAAGTTCGAATTATCCATGTTCCACTGTATTACAATTCAACTAAATGGACATTGTATGTAAGTCAGTATATTGAGAATTAGTTCAGTCAATAGGTATGGAAAAAAGGCCTAACCTTCCAAAAGGTGGGGCAGTAGAGGTTTTTTTTTTTTTTTTTTTTTTTTTTTTTTTTTTTTTTTTTTTTTTTTTTTTTTTTTTTTTTTAGTATTTCTATGAATATCAAAAAACCAAGTTTTGCAACATGGCCGAACCCTGAACTTTTGAAAGCCGAAAAACCACAAACGTTTATTACTTTTTGTGTTTTAGCGGAGTTCAACCCCCCCCCCCCCGCTAAAACTCAAGATATATCATGAGATAAGCCATGATATATATAATTTTAATCAGCATTTAATACACTATCGAATGCTTTTTACCACACCTCTCTAGCTATATTTATTTCGGAGTTATGGTCGATTTTATGATCAAGTGTCTGTCCAAAAATGTCCTTTTTTAAAAAACTTAAAGTTTTATAACTCGAAAAGTAATAAAGATAAATTTCTAAGAATTTGGATTTTTAAATGTCGTATGGGGTACTATAGATGAGCCAAATGTAAAAAAGTCAAAAAATGTGTGTGAAATTATTTCCTTTATTTTGGATCACTTGTTTGGAGTTAAGGAAGGGTTAGAATAAAATATTTTATTTTTAGACATGAAAAGTTTTAGGAACTTCGTATATTTTCCTTAATATCTCGAAAAGGGTTGGAAATCTAGGTAAGCGCAAGGTTATCATTCGAAAGCTTACTAAATGCTCTACAAAAAAGATTCTGAAGTAATTTCGATTAGGCAATGTCAATCGGAGAAATAAGTGCTTAAAACTTCAAATGTGTTTGTTTTGTTCTTTTGAACGGGTTTTTGTAGGTGTTTAGCTCACTTTCTAATTGGTAGTTTTTTTAAAAAAGGATTTATTTTTAGAATTAGTACTATAGTAGATGAGTACAAGAAAATGTAAACAATTTGATATTTTTTAATGAATTCAAACAGTGAGATTAGTATCTCTAGGAGTGGATGAAGGGTGCTGCTTGACCCTTCCAGGTAATGCCATAAAAGCTTTCAAGAAAGACTGAACCAAAATAACAACTGTTTCTATTTTAATCTTTCCAAATGAGACCTCCTGCGAGTCAGACTTTGTTTAATCAAAATATCTGAAAAGTTATCAAAAAATTTGAGGTTGCTGGCAGAGAAGGAAGATCTTCAGGTAAATAAAAATACGTCTAGTTTCTTCACAACAGCCCTCAGCAGTGAAGCTGAACTCATTATAGTTCTGAGGATGGTAGTTTAGTGTACTGGTAGCGGGATAATAAAATAATAAAACTTGTAAAATAAAAGTCGCTATAATGCTTCGATAAAATAAATAAGTTGACTCTGCACAGACGAAATTAAAAGATAATAATAAGGAGAAATTATAAAACTGATAACAAAAATAAAACGTTCTTCGAGGTAATAATAATAAATGAATAAATAATGTCTGATAAAGACTCTTGGAACACCACGAGAGCACATGCACAGGTAGACGCCATTAACACACTGGTTTTCACAGGTCTTGTGACGCAGGGCTGCTTTGCAGTGTACCCCCTGTAAAATTATTATTTTGTCTCTTATCTTTACAATTTGGCAACACTGAAGTGGGCGTGTATGGTTGATATCAGGAGGAGGTTACACTGGCCAGGTTAGTGTTTACATCTCGTTAGCTGCCACATCACCTCCCCCCAATGACAGAGTCATGGAAGCGGACAGGAGGTCGGATGAGTCTTCCTCGACAAGTCCGATGAAGTGGTTCTGCTTGTGTGGCGGCTGATTTACTGGTTGTAGATTGGTCGGAGGAGGGCAGTGTTGTCTGTGGGTGTCCAGTGGTCTGCTGTGCTGGTGGCTCCTGGATGGTGTAGGCTGGTTTGAGGCGGTCAACTGAGACCGTCCTGGGTCCTGACGGGAGCTGGATCTTGAAGGTCTTCGGCTGTCGGTCCAGTACGGGATGAGGACCGGAGTATGGTGGTGTGAGCGGTTGTCGCACTGCATCATCTCGCAGAAAGACATGACTGCAGTTCCTGAGATCCTTAGGGACAAACGTTTGGCTACTGCTGGAACGATGAGGCGCTGGTCGTAAGTCCTTCATGTGGTCCCTCAGCCTTCGCAGGAACTCCTCAGGGTCCTCTGGTCGTTCGTTGCTTGCCAGCAGCTCACCGGGTAAACGTAGAGGCTGCCCAAAAACAAGGTCTGCTGCACTGCTAGCGTTATCTTCGCGCACTGCTGCTCTCAGGCCAAGAAGTACCGTAGGTAGCAGATCAGTCCACCTTGATGCGTTGATAAGGTGAGCTGTGAGGGCAGTTTTTAGCGTCCTGTGCCATCGTTCAATGCAGCCATTACTTTGCGGATGGTATGAGGTTGTCCTACAGCGCTTCACCCCTAGAATCTGTGTCAGCTTGCGGAAGAGTTCACTCTCAAATTGCCGCCCTTTGTCCGTTGTTATTTTGGCTGGGACACCGTAGCGACAAATCCAAGACCTGTAAAGTGCTCTAACTATAGTATCCGCACTAATGTCTTCAACTGGCTCAGCCTCGGGCCATCGAGTGAACCTATCCACCATAGTTAGACAGTATCGTTTGCAGTCTGATGTTGGAAGTGGACCAATAATGTCTATGTGGATGTGCTCGAAACGAGCAACTGGGGCAAAGACTCCTGGAGGTGCGACGGTATGGCGCTGTACTTTACTCCGCTGGCAAGCCATACACCCGCGTGCCCATGTGGCAATGTCCACGTTCATATTGGGCCAGAAGAAGCGTTGGGACAGGAGTCGCCTTGACCCACGTATGCCGGGGTGGCTGAGGTTGTGAAGTTGCTGGAACATGGCTTGTCTCAATGATACGGGCAGGTACGGACGCACTCTTGAAGTGCTTGTCTCACAGAGCAGTGGTTTCGGTGAGTGTGGAACGCCCATCCATTTGAGTGACAGAGCCGGATTCCGAAGGAGCTCAGCAATGTTGGGGTCGTTTTGCTGTTCCGCAGCAATTTTCTCCATGTCGTCTGGGAGTGTTATCTCCTCCATCCTCGACAGTGTCAGCGACCACATTATCACTACCTGACACATGGCGGACATCGGTTGTAAACTGGCTGATGAAGTTTACAAGCCGGATCCTCATGGGTGTAGCCGTTTCTTGGCGTTGCCGGAACATGTGGGTCAGGGGTTGTGGTCTGTGAGGACAGCGAAGTTGCGACCTTCGATTGAGGGCCTGAAGTGACGGATTGCTCGGTGTATGGCGATCATCTCTCTGTCGTAGGCAGAATAACGTTGTTCGGCATTCGTGAGAGTCCTGGAGAAGAAGCCAAGGGGTTTCCATCCCGATCCTTCCCGTTGCTGGAGAACTGCTCCAATCGCTGTGTTCGACGCATCACATGCCAGAGTGAGTTCAGCATCCTCGGATGGGTGGGTCAATGTGAGAGCTGATTTTATGTCGTGCTGACACCGTTGAAATGCAGCATCCGCCTCCTTAGACCATTCCATTGTTGTCGAGTCACTTTTCTTGCAGTTGCCAACAAGTGCATGGAGAGTATGCTGGTGTTCCGCTGCATTAGGTATGAACCGTCTATAAAAATTTAACATACCTAAGAAACGACGGAGTTGTCCTTTGTTGCTGGGTCGAGGGAAGTCCATGATGTGGTTGACCTTTGCTGGTAGGGGCTTGATACCTTGTGAATTCACGAGAAATCCCAAGAATTCAATCTCCGCCTTGCAGAACTGTGATTTTGATGGGTTGATGGTCAAACCGTGCTCGCTCAAGATTCGGAAGACATTGTCCAGGTGAACGCGGTGCTCATCCTTGGTAGTGGATGATACCAATATGTCATCTAGGTACACGAAAAAATACGGGAGTGCCAGAATGTTGTCCATGAGCCGCTGAAATGTCTGGGCAGCGTTGCGAAGGCCAAAGCACATTACCAGGAACTCGAAAAGACCGAAGGGTGTCATTACTGCAGTCTTCTTGATGTCTTCTTCCGCTACAGGTACTTGGTAATATGCTCTGTTTAGATCCAGCTTGCTGAAAAAGACCTTACCGCTGAGATTGGTGTTGAGAGTCTGTACGTTCGGAACGCTGTATCTGTCAGGAACAGTCTGCTCGTTCAATCTGCGATAGTCCCCGCAAAATCGCATTTTGCCATCCTTCTTCACAACAATATGCAATGGGCTTGCATACGGGCTGTTAGATGGTCTGCAAATACCCTCGTCTACCATCTTGAGAAATTCCTCCCTCGCAGCTTTGTAACGCTCTGGTGGAAGGCGTCGAGCTTTGGCTGTGACCGGTGGTCCCTTCGTCTCGATGAAGTGCTGGATATGGTGCTTCGGTTTCTGTAGGACTGAAATAGGACGGGTTACAGAGGGGTACTTTCTTAGGAGATCATAATACCACTCACCAGTGGGCACTGAATATACAGTAGGTATTTTGGAGCAGGCGATGGTTCCTTTGGAGGTGAGTCCAGTCTTCGCATCGAGTAGCTGACGACCTCTGAGATCAACGAGTATATGGTGATGAAAGAGAAAGTCCGCCCCGATGATGGGACTACTGATGTCTGCCAAGATGAAGGTCCATGGGAGTGGTCGTCGGAGTCCAACATTCAGCGTCTTCTTGACTTCTCCATAAGTCTTGATTTTTGTACCGTTGGCTGCGTACAAAGGGAAGTTTGTTGGGTACCTCCGATCCCGTGACCTGGCGGGGAAGACAAATATGCATGCACCTGTGTCCACTAAATATCTCTCTCCCGTGTTTTTCTCCTTCATAAATAGTCGGCGTTGATGAGTGTCAGCGACATAGTCCGCCCTCTCGGCCGCTGCTAACAGTTTTCCTGAGCCGGAGTGGTCTTCTTCCAGTCACAGGGCTGTCTGCATTTCCGTGCTTTTTCCCGGAAGGTTTCGTAAAAATAACACCACTTACGATTCCTGCTGTTTGACCGGCTCCGCCGTCGTGGGTGTGATTGGCCTCTTCGCCCTCGTGTCACCTGGGTTTTCAGCTCTCTCACTTCGAGGCTTAACTGTCGGACCATATCCTCAAGCTGTGATAATTGGGATGGTGAGGGATGAGTGCTCTGTGGGCGTACTTCGTGGATGCTGGGCTCGTATACTTCTGCTATACGGTCGGCGATCTCAGCCAGTTTATCCACTGAAGTCTCGTTTGTAACTGCCAGCGTGGCCTGCATTCGGTCGGGTAGAGCCCTTAGCCACATATTGCGCAAGAGGTCTGAGGGTACAGAGCTGCCAGCGAGTCGTTTTAACTCATTTAGGAGCTGGGAAGGCCGCTCACCCTCGGATAGGCGCTTCTCTTCTAGTAGCCGCCTAATCCGAAGATTCTCTGATTCTGCATAGATGCGCAGGAGTCTGGTTTTAAGGGCTTCATATGGTTCAGCAGGTGGGACTTTAACTATGTCTGCCACTTCTTTCAAAATTTCAAAGTCCAAGTTGGCAATAACTAATTGAAATTTAATTCTGGAACTTGTTACCTTGGATGTGGCGAAGACGGCTTCAGCCTGACAGAACCAAAGTTCCGGGTCTGCCTTCCAAAAGACTGGGATTCGTATATTTGGTCCTAATCCGCAAGCGCCGCACTTCCTCGGTTTTCGTCGGAATTTCGTCCTTTTCGAGGTTGGTTTCGCTCATTTTCCGTATTCGTAGTCGGGATCACGACTTTAGTGTACTGGTAGCGGGATAATAAAATAATAATGTCTGATAAAGACTCTTGGAACACCACGAGAGCACATGCACAGGTAGACGCCATTAACACACTGGTTTTCACAGGTCTTGTGACGCAGGGCTGCTTTGCAGTGTACCCCCTGTAAAATTATTATTTTGTCTCTTATCTTTACACTTTGGCAACACTGACGTGGGCGTGTATGGTTGATATCAGGAGGAGGTTACACTGGCCAGGTTAGTGTTTACACTCGCTAGCTGCCACAGTAGCAAAAGCTACCGAAAGCGCTCAGGATGAAAATAAACTGTTGTGAAGGAACTAGACAGTTTTTCATTTACCTGAAAAGTTGTAGAGTTGGCGGAAAATTCTTCCATACTAAGGTTAAAGCTAATTACATTTGCTACAACTTCCAGCCGAATTTTTTGTAGCGTGAGTGGCAAACTCGTCGCAAACAGATTGTTGAAAAAAGATAATTTTCAACAGAACTGAAAATGATTCATCTTGGATTTTTTTTTCTTCAACTATAAAAAGTATACCACAGATATTCAGTGCCACACCTAGATCAATACTGTTCGTAAAAACTGTTCAAGAGAAAGCCATGCTTGGAGTGAGTTACAGCCGGCCCAAAGGGGCAACGGATGTTCGTTTGCCGGCCCGTGTGTGCCTAACCTTTGAAACTAGTTTCTTCAATCCTTTTTGAACCAATTCAATTGTAATTTGTATTGTAACAATTCATTGTAATGTAACATGACTTATTGACGAATTCATATTTCACTATCAATATCATATTTCACTCAACAATCATCTAAGGAAAATTATAGAGGATGTAATGAAATGGACATCGTGAGACCGTCAAAATAGAAAAAATGAAGTGGTACTCACAAGACTGCGGATTAGCCACATCAAATTGACCCACACGCACTTACTACGAGGCTTACAGCCACCGACATGCGACTCTTGCCATGACATCATAACTGTCGACATATTCTCCTCCACTGTCCTGTTTTTCATAAAGATAGAGAAGCCCACGGAATCCCGAGGAGCCTTCTAGAAGCACTAGAGGACAACTTTGAAAGTACACAGAAGACCACCTGCCAATGACTCTTTTTGAGTAGAGGCAGAAATTTAAAATAAAATAAAAAATATTTTGGTCTTCGGCCCATTCATTCAGGAACAAGTTCATTCATCACGTAAGTTTGTGAAATTCTAATTGAATTACAATTTCATGAAGCAATCATAAGTTGGGTTTTGCATGTTTTAGTAGGATCATGTTGATTCAGGATCCAAGTAAGTTTTCTTTAAGGGAACATTCCTCAATTCTAAACTTTGTTTATATTTTTCTTACTACTTTTTATAATTCAACTTTTGTTTATGGTTATTAAATAATATTTAATGCATTGAGATTAAATTAGTTTAGTATTTATTAAAGCGACTTCATAAAAGTAAAAAGAACTATAAGTTACAAGATTGTATTGTGTGCTTAACTATTCACTTTCATAAATAGATAAAAAAAGTTTTTCCTTCATCATAAAACGTCTTCTTGCTTTCTTTATAATAATTAATTTTGACCGTACCGGCTTCCGTTGATCATCGAAGCAATGTCGGGCTTGGCCAGAAGCGTAATTCTAAAGACGATGTTCTCAATCAAAATGTTTAGTAATAATAATAAATTTCTGGTAGTAATAACCATAATTTTCTGGTAGTGGAAATGTCCTAACATTGTGTGAAAACATCCGGTTCCCTCTCACACTGTTCCATAAACCCTACATTTTAAAAACCTTGCAATTTACTATTTTTTAATTATATATATATATATATATATATATATATATATATATATATATATATATATATATATATATATATGAAACTTGGTAGGTCTTAGTTATGTTGCATGAGGTTACTTTTGAAGGTTTAGTTGACTTTGTAACATTCTCCAGTTTTTCTCCAGCGCATCTAACTCTTGATTTTCCAGTGGCGGCAGGTGAATAGAAAAAATAGTAGCTGACATAAACAATAAAAAAAAAGTACTTATTTACTTTATGAAAAAAAGTATATAAAAATTATTCGGGGGTTCGTATCGGGTCTCTAAAAAGTTCTGTTTTAAAGTGTCCCTACGTGTAAGTTCGCCAAGAAAAATTGCAGAACGTATCTATAAGGAACACTGATGTGTTTAGTGGAATAAGAGAAGCCTGATATGATTTAGTGAGTGACCAGATCGATGGAAAGAATCTATTAATGAGAAGTGAAGGTAGGCAATTAGCCATATTAATTAGTGAAGAGCGCATGCGCCTATCCCCACCTTACCTTATTCCTGATAGTGATATCAGGCTCCTTGAGGAAGCAGACAGGGAAGGTTATTTAATGTTTTGAATAAAAAACTTCTTACGTAGTATTTGAAAGGACTTTTAAAGATAGTTTCTATTTATATACAATTGAAGAGTAATACTTCCTTTTCAAATTACAGGGTGTAATCCACTGTTTTATCTATTAGTATTCTTAAATTCTCTAAAAATGGCTGAGTCAGTCTCACTCCAGGCTATTATGGAATTATTAATAGAAACAAAGAATGAAATTAGGAAAGGAAATGAAGATGTCCAAGCTATGAGAACAATGATGGAGCAATTTAATAACGAATTAAAGGAAACAAAATCAAGACTGGAATCATTGGAAGCTGCTCAGAAGCAGTTTGAGCAGAATACAACTGTAAAAATAAATCTTATTGAAAATAAACTCTCCCAATTTGATAATATTTCTCGAAGAGAGAACAATTTAATTGTTTTTAACTTTCCAGAACATCTTAATGAATCTCAAGAATCTTTGGAAGAAAGCGTCATAACTTTCATCAGGGAAAATCTTAACTTAGACGTTACTTTGGCCGAAACTGATTTTGTCAGGAGGTTTGGAAGAAAATCAGCCAAAATTCGCCCAGTCCTGATTAAATTTCTTTCATTCCGTAAAAAACTACAAGTTTTAAAAGCAGCACGAAATATTCCGGACTCAAATATCCATTTTTCTTGGGATTACAGCCAGCAAGAGCGATATACAAGAAAACAAATATGGCCTTATATAAAATCTGCTCGGGAAAAAGGGCTCAACGCCAAATATCATGGTAGTAAAGCAGTGATTAATGGAATACAATACTCATTGGATGATCTGAGAAGAGGGAAATTCCTAAGTGAGGATAGAGTTTCTGTTCTTCCTGTCGACTCTTCATTGCCTTCACGAGGAATTATTAATGTAAAGCAACCTGAGGAAATCCAAAGTCCTCTCAAAAAGAGAAAACCTTCGGCCCAAGTTTCGATGAAGGATTTTTTATTTCGAAAGGCCGGGTCTTCCGGCCAGTTGAACCTGGTGTAGGCCTAGCAAGAGAATCTCCGAGTGTTTCCCAAGTTCCTCCAAGTTCTATTGAAGTTCCCCGAGATACTGCTGACGTGGCTGTCTGGAACTGCAGAGGTCTTCACAATCTCCCCAGCTATGGCGACTTCTCCGATCTGGATCTACTTTGCTGCCTGGAAACCCATCATTCATCTGAACCTATCTCACTACCGGCACCTCTTACGGGATCAGCCTATATATCTGTGCCTGCCGTCAAGGAGAAGAAGTTCGGACGAGCAAGTGGGGGTATATTACTTATAATAATGAATAAAAGTATGCATGTAACTGTTCTAAACAAGAGTTGTGAGTGGTTGTTAGCGCGAGTGAATGCCGGTAGCACTACATTTATATTAGGTATCATATATTTGAAGCCTTCTTGTATATTTGATCTTATTATTGATAAATTAGATAATGCCATTAAAGAGTTAGTTTTAGAATATAGTAATATCCCTATTATTTTGTCAGGCGATTTCAACTGCCGTATGTATGACCTTAACCAATTGGATCCTATTATTGTAGAAAACTCCCACTTTACTAACACTAGATGTAGTATGGATAAGGTATGTGATAGTAAGGGAGTAGCCCTGGCAGATATGATGGAGCAGAATGGTTTCATTATGCTGAATGGAAGGTCTCCTGGTGATCCACTAGGCAATTTCTCATTCATTTCTGCAAACGGTAGTAGTACAGTGGATCTTGTCTGGTGTAATTTAACAAATTTAAACTTTGTTTCTGATTCCCTTATTCAGTTAAAAGCCACTCATTCCGACCATTTTCCAATTAAAATTATCCTTAATATCCCGAAATTAAGAAAAAACAAACTCAATCCTTCAGGCATAGATATAAAAGTTAAAAAGATTTGCTGGGACCCTAACGCTTCTAGAGCTTTCTTTGATTTAATGAAAAGATCTCCCTCAGTTGGTCTTGTAGAGACAAACAAAAATACTACCCAGTTATATGAAAATATTTTAAATGAAATTCAAGGAGTCCTTTCTCTTTTAGGGTTAATAAAAACTGTTAATCTGAAAAAGCAATCAAATAATAATACAAATAGAAAGGTATGGTTTGATGCAGATTGCCTAAGTCTTAAATTAAAAACTAAAAAGGCACTAAAAGATTGCAAAAAATTGGGATTTACAGGAGAAAAAATCAGCAACTACTTGTATTTTAAAACTCTTTACAAAAATACTCTTAGAAGGAAGAAAGAATTTTATATTGAAAGCTTAAGAGAATCTCTAAGTAATGCAAAGGATCCCAAATCCTTCTGGTCTGCAGTCCGTGGGTTAAGAAGGAAACCTTATAATGTTTGTGCTGTTCTTCCGGAGGATTGGGTAATATACTTTCAGAACATGTATCCCACCTCGGCTACTCTCAGATATCCAGTTTCTTGGTGTTACTCACCCACTTTTAGATACCGACATTTCTCTCGAGGAGTTGGACAGAGCTTTGATGAGTCGTGAGAATGGCAAAACCCCTGGAATTGATAAGGTCCCCTATGAACCACTAAGACATTTACCCCAAAACTGGAAACTTTTTACCTTGCGCCTATATAATAAAATTCTTTTTACTGAAGAGGCCCCTTACGGTTGGTCGAATTTCACAAATAGTATGATTTACAAAAAAGGAGACCCAAAAAACCCCGACAACTATCGGAACATTGTTTTGGCTAACTGTTTGCTGAAAATATTCACACAGATCTTATTAAATCGCCTGTCTGTTTGGACTGAAGTATCAGAAATAATACCGGAATGTCAATCAGGATTTCGTCCGAGCCGTGGATGTATGGACAATATATTTACTTTTACTTGCCTTATACAAATAGCCATTGCCAAGAGAAGAAAATTGTACTCCGCTGTAATCGATTTTAGAAAAGCATTCGACTCGGTTAATCACAACCTGCTATGGCTAAAACTCCACAATATGGGAATAAGTGGGAAATTTATAAGAATTCTCAAGACAATTTATGAGAGAGTCACGCTTACTATGGATGCGATGCCTTCTAACCCTGTAGAGATTACTTCTGGAGTTCTTCAATTTGAATCACTCAGTCCTTTACTGTTCAACTGCTTTCTCGCTGACATCGAGGACTACTTTAGGGCTCATGGAAAATCTGGGTTTCAGCTTAATCAGAAGACGGACATCTTATGTTTGTTATATGCCGACGATGTCATAATATTTGCAGACAGTCACCGAGATATGCGAGAGAAGTTAAAATTGCTCGCCTCATACTGCAGGGATAACGGTCTAGTTGTTAACGCGTCCAAATCAAATATCATTAGATTTTAACAAGGTAGGGTAAAGAAAGAGCAGCCTTTTCTATTTAATGATGATGTAATTGAGTTGGTGGATGAATGTACCTACCTGGGAGTGCAGTTTTCAAGAACTGGAGTATCCCTAAAGGCTACGAATCGAGCAGTAGCAAGAACAAACCTCGCTAGCGGTGTGGTGAGGGATATATGTAGGAGGTCGAAATGCAACAGCTGGGATGCAAAGCTTAAACTCCATGAAGCGATGGTTTCCAGTACTCTGCTCTATGGTGCATCGATATGGGGTTTGCGCTATCTGGGCAAATTGGAAAGCTGTCACCTGAGCTTTTTCAAGAGGATATTAGGCCTTCAGAAGTCCACGCCACATTATGTAGTACGATCAGAGACAGGCGTTAAATCCATCTCCTGGAATATCCTAAAGCAAGCTTTGAACTGGATGGACAAAGTTCTAGACATGCCTACGGAACGATACCCAAAGATATGCCTACAAAAATTAAAGGAGCTTGCAGAGAGTTCACCAGAAAGAAAGAAATTTAACTGGTTCCTACAAGTAGATGAAATTATTAGAGCATTCGAAACTGGAGCTATTCTTACTGACATTTCAAACTCACCGGCAAGAAGAAAAGAAATTAAAAGGTTAATGGCGAAATATAAAACTTTCCTATTGGACCAAGATAAAAACAGTGTCACTTTGTCTTCGTTCTGTCCCATGTATAGACTTGTTCTTAATCCAAACCACGAAACACCTGCTTACCTAAATATGAACCTCCCATTTCCATTTTATAGAGTAATAGCCCAAATTAGAACAATTAACAAAAATATGATAAAACTAAACTACAAAAATACTACAATATCCATAAACCCCAATGAAATCTGTCCAATTTGCAATAGTAATCAGTTAGAGGATATTTATCATTTACTAGTAGCATGCCCAATCTATAATCCTTACAGAATCTCCTATCTTCCAGACATTATAAACATCTCTCCCGAAAACCTGTTTATTTTCCTTAACAATTTGAATGAGTATCAAGCTCGAAAAGTGTACTATTATACAATAGCATCCCTGAACCTCCGAAAATTCGCTCTAGAATATTGATAATGTAAGATATTTTAGGCTCTAAGTATGGCATTTCTTATTGATATTAATTATTATTGATTTACTATTCATTTCTGTTAAATGTTATTTGTATATATTTGTTAGTAAGCACACACCCCTTTGTATAGGGCCATGCCCTAAAAGCAAAGTATGTAAATAAATAAATAAATATAAAAATTATTATAAAACAGAACAGAATAAATCTATTTTCCCATATGAAATTATTATATCATAAAACTAAAAAAAAAATTTGCCTTTGTTTTTATTCATAATACCCCGTTAAATATTTAATCTACAACTGAAAGGAAAATTAATAGGCTACAACGTTTACATTGAGGTGTTTTACGTACAAGGCTTGGTTTCAGTGATAAATAGGAATTTGTCTACAAAAGGGCGATATTTTTCAGTTTTTTGCGTTTTACGCGCAAATGGTGCGTCGTATCAAAAGATGTCTCGGAATAAATTAGTCTTAAAATTAAATTTTCTATCAGAATTCGTCATAAAACATACTTGCCGCCATTGGAAAATCAAGAGTTAGATCCGCTGGAGAAAAACTGGAGAATGTTACAAAGTCAACTAAACCTTCAAAAGTAACCTCATGCAACATAACTAAGACCTACCAAGTTTCATTTCGAAATTCCAATAATTCTAGGAGGAAAAGGGGGTGGACACATATACTGGGGCACCCTGTATATCTATATATACATATATATATATATATATATATATATATATATATATATATATATATATATATATATATATATATATATTATATCTGTTCATTTTTCATCGCTGGGATCATATATATATATATATATATATATATATATATATATATATATATATATATATATCACTGAGTTTATTGACATAACGCTCAGACAAAGCCTAAGTTGTTTCCATCAACATAATTAATCGTACAATAAAAATCTCCTTTCTTAATTTAAACATGCTCAGTTCTACCAATTTGGTAGAACAGTAAAATTTGGTAGTACAACATATATTCGATTTTTGCTTTGGCCTGAGCAATTGACGCTCCTTACAATCAAATTTCTTTTCGGACAGGAAGCAAACCCAAATTTATAACCTGCAAAATACTAGATGCTATTTCGCCCCCCCCCCTCTCCCTCCTTGTCCCTCATGGCAAAAACAGGGCTCCCACCGATTTTTGGAAATGGAATTCCCTGACCTCTCAGATAGTGATAATTACATTACATGAGTTAATAAACATACACTCCTATAAGCTAAAGGAGTTAAAAAAAAATATTCAAAATTAAAAGACCGAATGCTAACTAAACTCGCGGTTCATAATGACAGTGTTATGAAGTGAATATTTTCAAATCTAATAGATATGCAAATATTATTACATTAATCACAAAAATACAAACGTTATCTAAGAGGAGATTTTTTTATTTATTGACTACAGACTACATGGGCGTATATTGGAAATAATTTCGGAGGGGGGGGGGTATGGAATTCTATCAATCTAGAACTTGGCATAGTTACTGCAGACAAAAAATATTTTTTTTTTGTGTTGTAATAGCGTGTTTTAGTTGGCTAAAACTATTTCAACTTCTAGATTGTTAGTATTCCATAGCCCAGGAATGCTCCCAGCCCCCCCCCCCCGAAATAATTTTCTATATACGCCTATGTCTTCTAGCAGGGCATTTGCGCAGCAACATTTATATTTCTTTGGGGTGAAAATTTTAAAATGGGATTTAGATTCCTTAGCAATTCCACTCGTCATATATTTGTAGTAAAATTCAAAATCATCATAATTGGGTATTCTTCGCCTAAGATAGCAACTTATTATTAGGAATTGTTTTACGGTCTCCAGGTGACGGGTTAAAATGCAAGACTTCCGTGAAGGAGATGGTTGTTAGTATCCTGCTTTAGATGAGTTTACTTAGTTCAAGGATGGGCTCGTAGAAAAATACCATAATTCATGGATGTTCCGAAAGGGTTCCGTCCAGTAGGTGGATATGCATAAATCGAGGCTGAATGAAAATAGGAAACGTCGGGGAAAAAAAACAACATTCATCTGACAATACGCCCATTATATTCATGTTAAATCCGCTGATTGATAACATTATCTCAGATATGAATATATTTATAAATCCATTGATTGAAATCCCGTTGAATATACATTGCTTACAGACATAGATTGATGAATACAGGAGAGAGCATGGGAGAACGAGAGATGTATGGCGAACCCATCTCCTGGAATCTTGTAGGGTGTGGAAAAGTGGATAGCAGGAAAGTATGAAATATCTTAACACTATTTACATTTTCTTTTCATCTATGTTCGTTCTTCTTTCCTCTTACAATTTATTCTTAGGAATTATTCATTTTATTTATTTATTAGCACTTTCCTCCGAAGGAAAGTAGCTATTGAGGTTGCACTCATGACGGAATTTTTGAAAAATTTCTTCGAATCTTTATCGATTTTGCCTAGTAGACACCGAAAATGACCCCAGTTAAAATTTATATATATATATATATATATATATATATATATATATATATATATATATATAGTAATATATGTGTCCGTTAACACGATACTGGCCAGAGTTTTAGTTTCTTCCCCACGAAACTTGGTATGTAGTATTCCCCAATCAAACGATTGAACGAGTACGTTAACCAACAAAATCAGTACATCCGGAGGGGGGGGGGGGTTTACTTCGGGGCTAAAGTAGTAGAAATTCGGTATTCGTTCTGGTGAACTAAAGAGAAAAATATATTGTAAAAATAAACTAAATCGGTTAATTAGGAGGGCGGGTTTACTCCGGACCCAAATTACTAATTTACTAATTTGCTACTACTAAATTACTAATTTGCTAGCGGTCGTAATTTCTGCTTTATCGTAACGAAACGCGGTATACGTCCTGGGTATCTAATAAGGAATAAGTGTTGGAAAAATTAACTAAATCGGTCTATCGGAAGGGGGGGATTTACTTTGTACTAGGTTTGAATTGAAACAGGTGTTATTTATGTTTTTATTTTATTTACCTATAAAGGTTATTTCAAGCAAATTATTCAGGAATGCACTCGACAACTACCCAATTCTGAGGAAAGTGCTTAGTTATGTAGCTCCTGCGTGACGGACTTTATTCTGGTTTCCGCTGCTAGCACGATTAACCACAACCAACGTTAAGGCATAATACTACCTTTTGTTATTAAAATCAAAAACATTTTTCCCAATTTACGAATAAAAAATAAATCAATAACTTTCATTTTTTTTTATGCAGCGCTGTGTCTTCAGTGCTAGGCAAAACTAACGTTAGTTTACTAAACTAACGTTAATTCATTCTAACTAAAAATAAGCTCACGTTATATTATTAGTTTTAGTTTAGTTTTAGATATGTAAAATTATTAATCATGTGTTGGAGAACTTTCTTAATAAATAGTTGTTTTTAGTTTAAATATCCGTTTTTACAACATCAAACAACAACTTATACCTATATAAAAAAAATTAAACTATGAAAAAAAAAAAAAAATCAGTCCCGTAACAGGCCACGAGGGTCCTGAGGGGCAGATAATATAGAGGTATCTGATTCATGGCCATACGGCACACTAGGGAGATAGTGTGGACGCCTGGTTTTCCCCTTGGCTGCTTCGACTTCTAGAGTCATTGGCACCCGAGGTGCCCATAATTAAATTAATTAAAGGCTGGGTTGGCCTAGGGACGCTCAGGGAGGCCGAATTCAACCCATGAACGAAGACACTAGAAGAAAAAATCTTTAGTGCTTGCTCGGGATTTGAACTTAGGTCCTCCAACTTATTAGTCCAGTGCTCTACCACTAAGCTAACCTCGCCCCGTAAACTATGAATATATTGATGAAAATATTTGTAATTAACTTTCATAAAATAAATAAATAATATC
The DNA here is from genome assembly GCA_946811695.1 of Gonocerus acuteangulatus. Taxonomy (NCBI): domain Eukaryota; kingdom Metazoa; phylum Arthropoda; class Insecta; order Hemiptera; family Coreidae; genus Gonocerus; species Gonocerus acuteangulatus. The sequence continues at coordinate 19,362,762 of OX328130.1, forward strand.
AATAAAATAATTCATTATTATTAATATTATTATAATTTATTATTAATATTTTACTATTTGTGTTAATTTATTGATTTACCTGGTGGTTGAGGTCCGGGACATGCCGGTATCCGGGCCTGGCCAGGTCACCTTGCGTTGCCATTATAGAGACGAACATGGGGCGACTCGGGGCCCACACCGACCAACATCCCTGAAACAAATAACATAAAATTAATATTTATTTAAATATTTTCGACAACTTTTACATAACACATATTTTAGCACTTTCCTCCGAAGGAAAGTAGCTATTGAGGTTGGACTCATGACGGAATTTTTGAAAAATTTCTTCAAATCTTTATCGATCCTACCTAGTAGACACCGAAAATGACCCCCGTTAAAATTTATATATATATATATATATATATATATATGCATATATATATATATATATATATGCATATATATATATATATATATATATATATATATATATATATATATATATATGTCTGTTAACACGATAGCGGCCAGAGTTTTTGTTTTTTCGTCACGAAACTTGGTATATAGTACTCAATTAGCAAACGATTGAACGAGTTCGTTAACCACCAAAGTCGGTCCACCGGAAGGGGGGGTTTACCCCGAACCCAAAACACTTATTTGACTATGTCAGCCATAATGTTTGTTATATTTCAACGAAACTGTGTATTCGTAGTGGTAATATGGAGAGAAAAGTGAGATATAAAAATGAACTAAATCGGTTCATTAGAAGGGGGGGTTTACTCTGGACCCACAATACCAATTCGCCACTACCAGCCGTGATTTTTGGTATATTTCGACGAAACTCGGTATTCGTAGTGCTAATCCACAGGTAAATGTGTGTTGTAAAAGTAAACTAAATCGGTTCATTAGAAGGGGGGGTTTACTCCGGACCCAAATTCCTAATATACTCATACCGGTCGTAATTTCTGCTGTATTGTAATGAAACGCGGTATACGTCGTGGGTAACTCATGAGAAAGAAGTGTTGTAAAAATGAGCTGAATCGGTCAATCGGAAAGCGGGGGTTTAATTTGTAATATATTTGAATAGAAAAGCCGGCAGACGTAGGTTCACAAAGCCGCCGCAAGGAGCGCTTTCTACCACTAGAGTGACTGTATCCTGTTCCTGCGTTATATCAAAATACGATAATATGAGGATTTTTGTATTTATTACGTAGTGTAGTAGGTACCATGTGTAAACATAACTCTGGAAGCAGATTAATAATTGATCAGTTACTCATTACAAAATGAGAACTATTCACGTTTTTATTTTATTTATGTAGGATATTTTAAGCAAATTGTTCTGGAAAGCAGTTTACACTACCCAAATTCTGAGGAAAGTGCTTAGTTATGCAGCTCCTGCGTGACGGACTTTTTAGGATAGATACATACTCTCTTGCTTGAAGATACGTAATCATTAAAATTAAGTCTGAATTGCAGAAGCTCCGTTATATTATCGTTTTTCCACCACCATTGACATTCTTAACACCACTGGTCTACGTAATTGAACTTTTAGCGCAGTCCCTCCCTCCCTTCATAGGGAGGAACCCCGCTTATGAGGTTGATCTCAATATATATATTTGTCTGTTCGCGGATTTCTGACGTCCCTAATGGTCCGATTTTGGTGAAATTTGGTACAAAAATCCGTCGTCCAATTTGAAAGGTCAAGTTCGTTAACCAGCAAAATCCGCCCACTAGTAGATGGCGTTTGGGGCGAAATTCGCGCAAAAAAATCGTAATGCTTACGTTCTTGAGTTCATATGCTTGTAAGTACTCGTTTTACAGGCTTCTTGGGCTAGTTAAACGAATGAAACAGTTTTTAAGGCGATAGCTTTAACCGTTTCTGAGAAAATCGGAATAAAAGTTGTTAAATCAAGTTTTTGTTTTGGTTACTTAGAATCATGGGATTCAGTTGAAACATTTTTTGCCTGTTTGAATTTCATCAAAACTAACATGTTAAACTTTTGATTACGTTCGGAGTTAAGGAAGGGTTAGAATAAAATATTTTATGAACAGACATGAAAAGTTTTGGGAACTTCGTATAATTTCATTAATATCTCGAACAAGGTTGGGAAATTTTCATAAGTGGATAGAAACTATTTGAAAGCTTTCTAAATTCTCTAAAAAAAAGATTCTGAAGCAATTTTTGATTAGGTGATGTCAATCGAAGAAATAAGTGATTAAACTTTAAAGTAATTGATTTCGTTTATTCGAACGATTCTTTTTGTCTGTTTTTATTCCTTGTTATTTTTTAATTGCTTATAGTTGGATAATGTATTTGACAATAAAACAGATAAGGTAAAATAAGAAAAACAATTCATTGTTAGAAATATAGCTTGCCAAGAGAAAGATATTCGATGACGTCTTTTGAATATTTTCAATTGCCTTCATGCGGTTGGTTTTTTTATTTTATTTTTTAATTGATTTTATATGTAGAATTATTGCTATAGTAAAAGAACACAGTAATATGTGAAAAATTTTGATATTTTCGAATGCATTGAAACGTATGAAATAAAGTATCGGTAGAAGAGGATTCTGGGGTCTGGCGGACCCGACCAGGTAAAGTCATAAAGCCCTTTGAACAAAGACCGAGGAAAATATTATATGTTTCTATTCTAAGCTTTCTATAGTTTGCCACCCATTTATAATGCCAACAGTACGTGGTCGGTCACCCATTAAGGTACTGACCACGCCCGACGTTGCTTAACTTCAGTGATCTATGGGAACCGGTGTATTCAACATGGCTATGGCCGTTGGCATTTACATTTATTGAAACATATAAAGAATTTATGAGTTAAAGGTAAAAATAACTCTCTTCTCTTTTCATCAAAATCACAAATGGTAATCCTTGAAACATGATTTGCCTTTAGTTAAACACAAATAAAGTTCACATCTATTACAGTAACCACATGTTTGGTTCTTGCAGTTTTCCATCCTGCATCATATCTTCTGAGATACATCAGGCAGTACAGCCTCAATCAAATCATTCAATTCTGAGAAGGGATCATTCAAATCATCGCCATTTTCCTCTAAAACATTGGCTGAAAATACGCCGAGGTTCAGCAAGAACATTGTCATCGACATCTTCATCATCCTCACTATCATCTGGTGCTGTGATTATATGAAAAATCTATTTCTCCTCTCCACATTATCGATCAGATAATGGGATCCGATGGTGCCCACAGGAAACAAATGAACAACCACAAAACTAGGCAAAAAAAAAATTAAAGTCCAATAAAACAAACTTTCACTTCGTAAAATACACCACTAGTACTAAGGAGTACGATTTTTCTTAGGTCAGAATGGACGTTTTTAAAAGTATTGTGGCCTTGCGAAACAGGGCCCCTCGGGGTCAGAAACGAGACTCCTGGTTTTGTCAACATTAACTTGTTTATTCCTTCTTGGGAACAAAGTACAAAGTTCAAAATCTTCCAGTCCCTTTGACACTTGTTGATGCTTACAGGAAACGAAAAATAGTTTGAAAAAACTCGACGTAGTGCTCTTGGAGTGTAAAATATAATATGATGCCTGCAGGCATCACGATGCAACAAAGGGTTAACATTTGAAGGCTGTTAGTGTCTTTGACACAAGACAGCAGCTTACATTCAAATTTCAGAATTTTTTAAGACCGTGGGAATCTAGATCTACAAGAAATGCTATATAAATCTCTTGGGAAAAATTAATAATTATACAATAAGATGATTGCATTAAACGACAAGTCGGGTCTGTTTGCGAACACCAAATCCAGTTACTCTGAAGTATCTGTCGTGATTTTAAACAGTGATTTGGGTACATACGGATTAGTTTACAGGTTCTTTCCAGGTTATTTATTACTTCTTTACATGTTATCCAAGAATAGAAACCATATTATTTAAATATAGACATCAAAAGTTAATATAGTAATAAAAAGTATTTAAAATAACTGCAATCACTACTAAAAGTAACTTTTTTAGACGACTATTTTTAATTTAATATGCTTTCAAACTAACAGTTAGATAACTTGTATTAGAAATTTATGCTTTTAGGCTTGTGAAGGATAAATGAAAATAGCCATAATTGTGAAGTTTAGGGGCCCCCTGACTGATTCTTTTGTCCGGTGGTTCTATAACATATTTATATTTTATATTTATTTCGCATTATGGACATATGTGCTATGCGTTTCCGCTCGCTCAAGAAGATAACAAAACTCTAGTCAATCCAAGTTGCTAAAATTAATGGATTTCTATTAATTTTTGCGAGTTGGATTGACTTGAGTGTTAAAGGTTACTTTACTACCAGCAACATCCAATATAATTGCCCTTAGGAATACGCCAATAGAAATGCTTATGAGTTATGAATAACTGTTATAATCACTACAGATACGTCACAAGTAGCTGGATGTGGTCTTCGCAGACAGACCCGACTTGTCTATTGTTCTGTTGAAATAAAGCATTCATAGAGAAGGGTGTTTACTGGGATTACACAAGTATGAGCAAGAGACTTAATTCAAGTATGCAAATAGGAGTGGAAGGATGGGGGTTGAAGCCACGAAAGATAACCATCAGCATATCAAAGCCAGATGAAGCAGGGTTAGGCTTTGAATGGTAAGCCCTTCAGACAATAATCAGCGA